>CAMQGK010000123.1:3000000-3532683 GCA_947000775.1 Pterois miles
CGCAACACATTTCAAGAGAAGGTAAAGTAACGCAATGGAGAGTAACACAACGCAAAGTAATGCAACGCAAAGTAACACAAGGTAAAGTAACACAAGGCAAAGTAACACAATGCAAAGTAACGCAAAGCAAAGTAATGCAAAACAAAGAAACACAACGCAAAGTAACACAAGGCAAAGTAACACAACGCAAAGTAACACAACTCAAAGTAACACAATGCTCTAGAACAAAAGGCAAAGTAACGCAACGCAAAGTAACACAACGCAAAGTAACACATGCAAAGTAACACAATGCAAAGTAACGCAAAGCAAAGTAACGCAACTCAAAGTAAGACAAGGCAAAGTAACACAACGCAAATTAATGCAACGCAACGCATTACAACACAACGCAAGGTAACACAACGCAATGTAACACAACACAAAGTAACGCAACACAACGAACTCCAACACAAGGCAAAGTAAAACAACAGAACGTAACAAAATGCAAAGTAACGCAATGCAAAGAAACGCAACGCAAAGTAACGCAACGCAAAGTAACGCAAAGTAACGCAACACAAAGTAACACAACGCAAAGTAACACAACGCAAAGTAACGCAACGCAAAGTAACGCAACGCACCAGAACACAATGCAAAGTAACGCAACGCAAAGTAACACAACGTAAAGTAATACAACGCACTAGAACAAAAGGCAAAGTGACGCAACGCAAAGTAATACAACGCAAAGTAACACAATGCAAAGTAACGCAAAGCAAAGAAAGAAAGAAAGAAAGATATTCCTTTATTAGTCCCACAGTGGGGAAATTCAGTTTTACACTCTGTTGTTCACACAGTACAGTTCACACAGTACATATACATGTCAATGGAGAGATGTCAGAGTGATGGGGCTGCTCCTGACAAGCGCCCAGAGCAGTTGGGGGTTTGGTGCCTTGCTCAGGGGCACCTCGGCAGAAGTAACCAACGCAAAGTAACGCAACGCTAAGTAAAGCAACACACTACAACACAAGGCAAAGTAACACAATGCACTACAACACAAGGCAAAGTAACGCAACGCAAAGTAATGCAACGCGCTACAACACAATGCAAAGTAACGCAACGCAATGTAACGCAACGTAAAGTAAACCAACGTAAAGTAACACAACGCACTACAACAAAAGGCAAAGTAACACAACGCAACGCAAAGTAACGCAACGCAAAGTAAAACAACTTAAAGTAATGCAACGCGATGTACTACAACACAAGGCATAGTGACGCAACGCAAAGTAACGCAACTCAAAGTAACGCAACGCAAAGTAACGCAACGCAAAGTAACGCAACGCAAAGTAACGCAACGCAAAGTAACACAAGGAAAAGTAACACAAGGAAAAGTAACACAATGGAAAGTAACACAATGCAAAGTAACGCAAAGCAAAGTAACACAAGGCAAAGTAACACAACGCAAAGTAATGCAACTCCAAGTAACACAATGCACTACAACAAAAGGCAAAGTAACGCAACGCAAAGTAACGCAACGCAAAGTAACGCAACGCAAAGTAACGCAACGCAAAGTAACACAACGCAAAGTAACACAACGCAAAGTAACACAACGCAAAGTCACGCAAAACAACGCATTAAAACGCATTGCACTACAATACAACGCACTAAAAAACAAAGGAAAGTAACACAACGGAAAGTAACGCAACGCAAAGTAACGCAACGCAAAGTAACACAACGTAAAGTAACGCAACGCACTACAACACAATGCAAAGTAACGCAACGCAAAGTAACACAACGCAAAGTAACACAACCCAAAGTAACATAACGCAACGCACTACAACACAAGGCAAAGTAAAACAACGCAAAGTAAATCAACACATTACAACACAACGCAAAGTAACACAACGCAAAGTAACACAATGCATAGTAACACAACGCAAAGTAACCACGCAACGTAACGCAAAACAACGCACTACAATGCATCGCAATACAAGGCAACGCACTACAACACAATGCAAAGTAACACAAGGCAAAGTAACAATGCAAAGTAACACTATGTACTACAACAAAAGGCAAAGTAACACAACGCAAAGTAACACAATGCACTACAACAAAAGGCAAAGTAACACAACGCAAAGTAACGCAACGCAAAGTAACGCAACGCAAAGTAACGCAACACAAAGTAACACAACGCAAAGTAACACAACACAAAGTAACACAACGCAAAGTAACAACGCAAAGTCACACAAAACAACGCATTACAACGCATCGCACTACAACACAACGCACTAAAAAACAATGGAAAGTAACACGACGCAAAGTAACAAGACGCAAAGTAACACGAAGCAAAGTAACACAACGCAAAGTAACGCAACTCAAAGTAACACAACTCAAAGTAACACAATGCACTAGAACAAAAGGCAAAGTAACGCAACGTAAAGTAACACAACGCAAAGTATCACATGCAAAGTAACACAATGCAATGTAACGCAAAGCAAAGTAACGCAACTCAAAGTAAGACAAGGCAAAGTAACACAACGCAAATTAATGCAACGCAACGCATTACAACACAACGCAAGGTAACACAACGCAATGTAACACAACACAAAGTAACGCAAAACAACGAACTCCAACACAAGGCAAAGTAAAACAACAGAACGTAACAAAATGCAAAGTAACGCAACGCAAAGAAACGCAACGCAAAGTAACGCAACGCAAAGTAACGCAACGCAAAGTAACGCAACACAAAGTAACACAACGCAAAGTAACACAACGCAAAGTAACGCAACGCAAAGTAACGCAACGCACCAGAACACAATGCAAAGTAACGCAACGCAAAGTAACACAACGTAAAGTAATACAACGCACTAGAACAAAAGGCAAAGTGACGCAACGCAAAGTAATACAACGCAAAGTAACACAATGCAAAGTAACGCAACGCAATGTAACGCAACGTAAAGTAAACCAACGTAAAGTAAACCAACGTAAAGTAACACAATGCAAAGTAACGCAAAGCAAAGTAACCAACGCAAAGTAACGCAATGCTAAGTAACGCAAAGCAAAGTAACCAACGCAAAGTAACGCAATGCTAAGTAACGCAACGCTAAGTAAATGCAGCACACTACAACACAAGGCAAAGTAACGCAACGCACTACGACACAACGCAAAGTAACGCGACCCAAAGTAACACCAGGCAAAGTAACACAACGCACTACATCACAAGGCAAAGTAACGCAACGCAAAGTAACGCAACGCAAAATAACGCAACGCAAAGTAACGCAACGCAAAGTAACACAAGGCAAAGTAACACAACGCACTACAACACAAGGCAAAGTAACGCAACGCAAAGTGACACAACGCAATGGAACACAATGCAAAGTAACAAGGCAAAGTAAGGCAACACATTACAACATAAGGTAAATTAACGTAACGCAAAGTAACGCAACCCAAAGTAACGCAACCCAAAGTAACGCACTACAACAAAATGCAAAGTAACGCAACGCAAAGTAACACAACACAAAGTAACACAACACAAAGTAACACAACACAAAGTAACACAACACAAAGTAACGCAAAGCAAAGTAACCAACGCAAGATAACACAACACAAACTAACGCAACTTTCTACAACAAGTTATCAAGGCAAAGTAACGCAACGCAAAGTAACGCAACGCAAAGTAACGCAACCCATTAAAACACAAGGTAAAGTAACGCAACGTAAAGTAACGCAACACAAAGTAACGCAACGCAAAGTAAAAACGCAAAGTAACGCAAAACAACGCAGTAAAAAGCATCGCACTACAACGTGACGCACAACAACGCATCGCACTACAACACAAAGCAAAGTAACGCAACGCAAAGTAACGCTACGCAAAGTAACGCTACGCAACGTAACGCAACGCTAAGTAACGCAACACACTACAACACAAGGCAAAATAACGCAACGCACTACGACACAACGCAAAGTAACTAATGCAAAGTAACACAATGCAAAGGAACACAATGCAAAGTAACGCAACCCATTAAAACACAAGGTAAAGTAACGCAACGCAAAGTAACACAAGACAAAGTAATGCAACGTAAAGTAACAACGCAAAGTAACAACGCAAAGTAACAACGCAAAGTAACAACGCAAAGTAACATCGCAAAGTAACGCAAAACAATGCATTACAACGCAACGCACTACAACGCATCACACTAAAACGCAACGCAAAGTAACGCAACGCAAAGTAACGCAACGCAAAGTAACGCAACGCAAAGTAACGCAACGCAAAGTAACGCACTACAACAAAATGCAAAGTAAAGTGCAAAGTAACGCAACGCAAAGCAACGCAACGCAAAGTAATGCAACGCAAAGTAATGCAACGTAAAGTAACGCAACGCAAAGTAACGCAACCCATTACAACACAAGGTAAAGTAACGCAACGCAAAGTAACACAATGCACTACAACAAAAGGCAAAGTAACACAACGCAACGCAAAGTAACGCAACGCAAAGTAACGCAACGCAAAGTAACGCAACGCAAAGTAACGCAACGCAAAGTAACGCAACGCAAAGTAACGCAACGCAAAGTAACGCAACGCAAAGTAAAACAACTTAAAGTAATGCAACGCGATGCACTACAACACAAGGCATAGTGACGCAACGCAAAATAACGCAACTCAAAGTAACGCAACGCAAAGTAACGCAACGCAAAGTAACGCAACGCAAAGTAACGCAACGCAAAGTCACGCAAAACAACGCATTAAAACGCATTGCACTACAACACAACGCACTAAAAAACAAAGGAAAGTAACACAACGCAAAGTAACGCAACGCAAAGTAACGCAACGCAAAGTAACGCAACATAAAGTAACGCAACGCACTACAACACAATGCAAAGTAACGCAACGCAAAGTAACGCAACGCAAAGTAAAGAAAAACAACGCTCTACAACGCATCGCACTACAGCGCAACGCACTACAACACAACACAAAGTAACACAAGTCATAGTAACACAAGTCATAGTAAGACAACGCAAAGTAACACAATGCACTACAACAAAAGGCAAAGTAACGCAACGCAAAGTTATACAACGCAAAGTAACACAACAAACTCACGCAACTTTCTACAACACAAGGCAAAGTAACGCAACGCAAAGTAACGCAACACATTACAAGACAAGGCAAAGTATCACAACGCAAAGTAACACAACGCAAAGTAACACAACGAAAAGTAACGCAACGCAAAGTAACACAAAGCAAAGTAACGCAACGCTAAGTAACGCAACACACTGCAACACAAGGCAAAGTAACGCAACGCACTACGACACAACGGAAAAGTAACGCAACGCAAAGTAACACAAGGCAAAGTAACACAACGCACTACAACACCAGGCAAAGTAACGCAACGCAAAGTGACACAACGCAAAGTGACACAACGCAAAGGAACACAATGCAAAGTAACAACGCAAAGTAACGCAACACATTACAACATAAGGTAAATTAACACAACGCAAAGTAACACAACACAAATTAATGCAACACAACACATTAAAACACAAGGCAAAGTAACACAACGCAAAGTAACGCAACGTGAAGTAACGCAACGCACTACAAGACAATGCAAAGTAACGCAACGCAAAGTAACGCAACGCAAAGTAACACAACGTAAAGTAACGCAACGCACTACGACACAACGCAAAGTAACGCACCACAAAGTAACACAAGGCAAAGTAACACAACGCACTACAACACAAGGCAAAGTAACGCAATGCAAAGTGACACAACGCAAAGGAACACAACGCAAAGTAACGCAACGCAAAGTAATGCAACGCAAAGTAACGCAACGCAAAGTAACGCAACGCAAAGAAACACAACCCAAAGTAACACAACGCAACGCACTACAACACAAGGCAAAGTAAAACAATGCAAAGTAACGCAACACATTACAACACAGCGTAAAGTAACACAACGCAAAGTAACACAATGCAAAGAAACAACGCAAAGTAACAACGCAAAGTAACAACGCAAAGTGACGCAAAACAACGCACTACAACGCATCGCACTAGAACGCAACGCACTACAACACAATGCAAAGTAACACAAGGCAAAGTAACACAATGCACTACAACAAAAGGCAAAGTAACGCAACGCAAAGTAACGCAACGCAAAGTAACGCAATGCAAAGTAACGCAACGCAAAATAATGCAATGTGCTACAACAAAAGGCAAAGTAACGCAATGCAAAATAACACAACACAAAGTAACACAATGCAAAGTAAGGCAACGCAAAGTAACGCAACACATTACAACACAAGACCATGTAAGGCAACGCAAAGTAACACAACCCAAAGTAACAAAAGGCAACGCACTACAACCCAAGGCAAAGTAAAACAACGCAAAGTAACGCAACACATGACAACACAACGTAAAGTAACACAACGCAAAGTAACAACGCAAAGTAACAACGCAAAGTAACAACGCAAAACAACGCACTACAACGCAAAGTAAGGCAACACAAATTAACACAACGCAAAGTAATGCAACGCAACTTACTATAACACAACGCAAAGTAACAAAAGGCAAAGATACACAACGCAAAGTAACGCAACGCAAAGTCACGCAACGCAAAGTAATGCAATGTGCTACAACAAAAGGCAAAGTAACGCAATGCAAAATAACACAACACAAAGTAACACAATGCAAAGTAAGGCAACGCAAAGTAACGCAACACATTACAACACAAGACAAAGTAAGGCAACGCAAAGTAACACGACGCAAAGTAACACGACGCAAAGTAACGTAACCCAAAGTAACGATGCAAAGTAACGCAACGCAAAGTAACGCAACACATTACAACACAAGGCAAAGTAACGCAATGCACTACAACACTATGCAATGTAACGCAGCGCAAAGTAACACAACACAAACTAACGCAACTGACTACGACACAACGCAAAGTAACGCAACGCAAACTAACACAATGCACTACAACACAAGGCAAAGTAACACAACGCAAAGTAACGCAACGCAAAGTAACGCAACGCAAAGTAACGCAACGCAAAGTAACGCAACGTTCGACAACACAAGAGACAGTAACGCAACGCAAAGTAACACAACCCAAAGAAACACAACGCAACGCATTACAACACAAGGCAAAGTAAAACAACGCAAAGTAACGCAACACATTTCAACAGAAGGTAAAGTAACGCAATGGAGAGTAACACAACGCAAAGTAACACAACGCAAAGTAACACAAGGTAAAGTAACACAAGGCAAAGTAACACAATGCAAAGTAACGCAAAGCAAAGTAATGCAAAACAAAGAAACACAACGCAAAGTAACACAAGGCAAAGTAACACAACGCAAAGTAACACAACTCAAAGTAACACAATGCTCTAGAACAAAAGGCAACGTAACGCAACGCAAAGTAACACAACGCAAAGTAACACATGCAAAGTAACACAATGCAAAGTAACGCAAAGCAAAGTAACGCAACTCAAAGTAAGACAAGGCAAAGTAACACAACGCAAATTAATGCAACGCAACGCATTAAAAACACAACGCAAGGTAACACAACGCAATGTAACACAACACAAAGTAACGCAACACAACGAACTCCAACACAAGGCAAAGTAAAACAACAGAACGTAACAAAATGCAAAGTAACGCAATGCAAAGAAACGCAACGCAAAGTAACGCAACGCAAAGTAACGCAACGCAAAGTAACGCAAAGTAACGCAAAGTAACGCAACACAAAGTAACACAACGCAAAGTAACACAACGCAAAGTAACGCAACGCAAAGTAACGCAACGCACCAGAACACAATGCAAAGTAACGCAACGCAAAGTAACACAACGTAAAGTAATACAACGCACTAGAACAAAAGGCAAAGTGACGCAACGCAAAGTAATACAACGCAAAGTAACACAATGCAAAGTAACGCAAAGCAAAGAAAGAAAGAAAGAAAGATATTCCTTTATTAGTCCCACAGTGGGGAAATTCAGTTTTACACTCTGTTGTTCACACAGTACAGTTCACACAGTACATATACAGGTCAATGGAGAGATGTCAGAGTGATGGGGCTGCTCCTGAAAAGCGCCCAGAGCAGTTGGGGGTTTGGTGCCTTGCTCAGGGGCACCTCGGCAGAAGTAACCAACGCAAAGTAACGCAACGCTAAGTAAAGCAACACACTACAACACAAGGCAAAGTAACACAATGCACTACAACACAAGGCAAAGTAACGCAACGCAAAGTAATGCAACGCGCTACAACACAATGCAAAGTAACGCAACGCAATGTAACGCAACGTAAAGTAAACCAACGTAAAGTAACACAACGCACTACAACAAAAGGCAAAGTAACACAACGCAACGCAAAGTAACGCAACGCAAAGTAAAACAACTTAAAGTAATGCAACGCGATGTACTACAACACAAGGCATAGTGACGCAACGCAAAGTAACGCAACTCAAAGTAACGCAACGCAAAGTAACGCAACGCAAAGTAACGCAACGCAAAGTAACGCAACGCAAAGTAACACAAGGAAAAGTAACACAAGGAAAAGTAACACAATGGAAAGTAACACAATGCAAAGTAACGCAAAGCAAAGTAACACAAGGCAAAGTAACACAACGCAAAGTAATGCAACTCCAAGTAACACAATGCACTACAACAAAAGGCAAAGTAACGCAACGCAAAGTAACGCAACGCAAAGTAACGCAACGCAAAGTAACGCAACGCAAAGTAACACAACGCAAAGTAACACAACGCAAAGTAACACAACGCAAAGTCACGCAAAACAACGCATTAAAACGCATTGCACTACAATACAATGCACTAAAAAACAAAGGAAAGTAACACAACGGAAAGTAACGCAACGCAAAGTAACGCAACGCAAAGTAACACAACGTAAAGTAACGCAACGCACTACAACACAATGCAAAGTAACGCAACGCAAAGTAACACAACGCAAAGTAACACAACCCAAAGTAACATAACGCAACGCACTACAACACAAGGCAAAGTAAAACAACGCAAAGTAAATCAACACATTACAACACAACGCAAAGTAACACAACGCAAAGTAACACAATGCATAGTAACACAACGCAAAGTAACCACGCAACGTAACGCAAAACAACGCACTACAATGCATCGCAATACAAGGCAACGCACTACAACACAATGCAAAGTAACACAAGGCAAAGTAACAATGCAAAGTAACACTATGTACTACAACAAAAGGCAAAGTAACACAACGCAAAGTAACACAATGCACTACAACAAAAGGCAAAGTAACACAACGCAAAGTAACGCAACGCAAAGTAACGCAACGCAAAGTAACGCAACACAAAGTAACACAACGCAAAGTAACACAACACAAAGTAACACAACGCAAAGTAACAACGCAAAGTCACACAAAACAACGCATTACAACGCATCGCACTACAACACAACGCACTAAAAAACAATGGAAAGTAACACGACGCAAAGTAACAAGACGCAAAGTAACACGACGCAAAGTAACGCAACGCAAAGTAGCGCAACACAAAGTAACGCAACGCAAAGTAACACAACGCAAAGTAACACAACGCAAAGTAACGAAACGCAAAGTAAGACAAGGCAAAGTAAGACAACGCAAAGTAAGACAACGCAAAGTAACGCAACACATTACAACACAAGGCAAAGTAACACAATGCAAAGTAACACAATGCACTACAACAAAAGGCAAAGTAACACAACGCAAAGTAACGCAACGCAAAGTAACGCAACGCAAAGTAACATAACGCAAAGTAACACAATGCAAAGTAACACAATACAAAGTAACGCAGCGCTAAGTAACGCAATGCAAAGTAATGCAACGCAAAGTAACGCACTACAAAAAAAGGCAAAGTAACGCAACGCAAAGTAACACAACGCAAAGTAACGAAACGCAAAGTAACGCAACGCAAAGTAACGCAACGCAAAGAAATGCAACGCAAAGTAACGCAATGCAAAGTAACGCAACGCAAAGTAACGCAACACAAAGTAACACAAGGAAAAGTAACACAATGGAAAGTAACACAATGCAAAGTAACACAACGCACGACAACAAAAGGCAAAGTAACGCAATGCAAAATAACACAGCACTAACTAATGCAACTTTCAACAACACAAGGCAAAGTAACGCAACGCAAAGTAACGCAACGCAAAGTAACGCAACGCAAAGTAACGCAACGCAAAGTAAAACAACTTAAAGCAATGCAACGCGATGCACCACAACACAAGGCATAGTGACGCAACGCAAAGTAACGCAACTCAAAGTAACGAAACGCAAAGTAACGCAACGCAAAGTAACGCAACGCAAAGTAACACAAGGAAAAGTAACACAATGGAAAGTAACACAATGCAAAGTAACGCAAAGCAAAGTAACACAAGGCAAAGTAACACAACGCAAAGTAATGCAACTCCAAGTAACACAATGCACTACAACAAAAGGCAAAGTAACGCAACGCAAAGTAACACAACGCAAAGTAACACACGCAAAGTAACACAATGCAAAGTAACACAAAGCAAAGTAACACAAGGCAAAGTAACACAACGCAAATTAATGCAAAGCAACGCATTACAACACAACGCAAGGTAACACAAGGCAAAGTAACCCAACGCAAAGCAACGCAAGGCAAAGTAATGCAACGTGCTACAACACAAGGCAAAGTAACGCAATGCAAAGTAACGCAACGCAAAGTAACGCAACGCAAAGTAACGCAACGCAAAGTAACACAACGCAAAGTAACACAACGCAAAGTAACACAACGCACTGCAAAAAAAAGGCAGAGTAACGCAATGCAAAATAACACAACACAAACTAATGCAACTTTCTACAACACAAGGCAAAGTAACGCAACGCAAAGTAACGAAACGCAAAGTAACGCAACGCAAAGTAACGCAACGCAAAGTAACGCAACACAAAGTAAAACAACGCAAAGTAAAACAATGCAAAGTAAAACAACGGAAAGTAAAACAATGCAAAGTAATGCAACGCAATGCACTACAACACAGGGCATAGTGACGTAACGCAAAGTAACGCAACGCAAAGTAACACAAGGCAAAATAACACAATGGAAAGTAACACAATGCAAAGTAACGCAAAGCAAAGTAATGCAAAACAAAGTAACACAACGCAAAGTAACACAAGGCAAAGTAACACAACGCAAAGTAACGCAATTCAAAGTAACAATGCACTACAACAAAAGGCAAAGTAACGCAACGCAAAGTAACACGAGGAAAGTAACACAACGCAAATTAATGCAACGCAACGCATTACAACACAACGCAAGGTAACACAAGGCAAAGTAACGCAACGCAAAGTAACGCAACGCAAAGTAACAACACAAAGTAAAACAATGCAAAGTAAAACAACGCAAAGTAAAACAATGCAAAGTAATGCAACGCAATGCACTACAACACAAGGCATAGAGACGCAACGCAAAGTAACGCAACGCAAAGTAACACAAGGCAAAATAACACAATGGAAAGTAACACAAGGCAAAGTAACGCAACGCACTACGACACAACACAAAGTAACGTGACCCAAAGTAACACAAGGCAAAGTAACGCAACGCAAAGTAACGCAACGCAAAGTAACGCAACGCAAAGTAACACAAGCCAAAGTAACACAACGCACTACAACACAAGGCAAAGTAACGCAACGCAAAGTGACACAACGCAATGGAACACAATGCAAAGTAACAAGGCAAAGTAACGCAACACATTACAACATAAGGTAAATTAACGCAACGCAAAGTAATGCAACGCAAAGTAACGCACTACAACAAAATGCAAAGTAACGCAACGCAAAGTAACACAACACAAAGTAACACAACACAAAGTAACACAACACAAAGTAACGCAAAGCAAAGTAACCAACGCAAGATAACACAACACAAACTAACGCAACTTTCTACAACAAGTTATCAAGGTAAAGTAACGCAACGCAAAGTAACACAACACAAAGTAATGCAAAGCAAAGTAACAACGCAAAGTAACAACGCAAAGTAACGCAAAACAATGCATTACAACGCATCGCACTACAACGCAACGCACTACAACGCAACGCACTAAAACACAACGCAAAGTAACGCAACGCAAAGTAACGCAACGCAAAGTAACGCAACGCAAAGTAACGCCACGCAAAGTAACGCACTACAACAAAATGCAAAGTAAAGTGCAAAGTAACGCAACGCAAAGCAACGCAAAGCAACGCAACGCAAAGTAATGCAACGCAAAGTAACGCAACGCAAAGTAACGCAACGCAAAGTAACGCAACCCATTACAACACAAGGTAAAGTAACGCAACGCAAAGTAACACAATGCACTACAACAAAAGGCAAAGTAACACAACGCAACGCAAAGTAACGCAACGCAAAGTAACGCAACGCAAAGTAAAACAACTTAAATTAATGCAACGCGATGCACTACAACACAAGGCATAGTGACGCAACGCAAAGTAACGCAACTCAAAGTAACGCAACGCAAAGTAACGCAACGCAAAGTAACGCAACGCAAAGTAACACAAGGAAAAGTAACACAAGGAAAAGTAACACAATGGAAAGTAACACAATGCAAAGTAACGCAAAGCAAAGTAACACAAGGGAAAGTAATGCAACTCCAAGTAACACAATGCACTACAACAAAAGGCAAAGTAACGCAACGCAAAGTAACGCAACGCAAAGTAACGCAACGCAAAGTAACACAACGCAAAGTAACACAACGCAAAGTAACACAACGCAAAGTCACGCAAAACAACGCATTAAAACGCATTTCACTACAACACAACGCACTAAAAAACAAAGGAAAGTAACACAACGGAAAGTAACGGAACGCAAAGTAACACAACGTAAAGTAACGCAACGCACTACAACACAATGCAAAGTAACGCAACGCAAAGTAACACAACGCAAAGTAACACAACCCAAAGTAACACAACGCAACGCACTACAACACAAGGCAAAGTAAAACAACGCAAAGTAAATCAACACATTACAACACAACGCAAAGTAACACAACGCAAAGTAACACAATGCATAGTAACACAACGCAAAGTAACCACGCAACGTAACGCAAAACAACGCACTACAATGCATCGCAATACAAGGCAACGCA
This sequence comes from Pterois miles, assembly GCA_947000775.1. Classification (NCBI taxonomy): domain Eukaryota; kingdom Metazoa; phylum Chordata; class Actinopteri; order Perciformes; family Scorpaenidae; genus Pterois; species Pterois miles. Next base: position 3,013,096 of record CAMQGK010000123.1, read on the forward strand.
CTACAACACAATGCAAAGTAACACAAGGCAAAGTAACAATGCAAAGTAACACTATGTACTACAACAAAAGGCAAAGTAACACAACGCAAAGTAACACAATGCACTACAACAAAAGGCAAAGTAACACAACGCAAAGTAACGCAACGCAAAGTAACACAACGCAAAGTAACGCAATTCAAAGTAACAATGCACTACAACAAAAGGCAAAGTAACGCAACGCAAAGTAACACGAGGAAAGTAACACAACGCAAATTAATGCAACGCAACGCATTACAACACAACGCAAGGTAACACAAGGCAAAGTAACGCAACGCAAAGTAACGCAACGCAAAGTAACAACACAAAGTAAAACAATGCAAAGTAAAACAACGCAAAGTAAAACAATGCAAAGTAATGCAACGCAATGCACTACAACACAAGGCATAGAGACGCAACGCAAAGTAACGCAACGCAAAGTAACACAAGGCAAAATAACACAATGGAAAGTAACACAAGGCAAAGTAACGCAACGCACTACGACACAACACAAAGTAACGTGACCCAAAGTAACACAAGGCAAAGTAACGCAACGCAAAGTAACGCAACGCAAAGTAACGCAACGCAAAGTAACACAAGCCAAAGTAACACAACGCACTACAACACAAGGCAAAGTAACGCAACGCAAAGTGACACAACGCAATGGAACACAATGCAAAGTAACAAGGCAAAGTAACGCAACACATTACAACATAAGGTAAATTAACGCAACGCAAAGTAATGCAACGCAAAGTAACGCACTACAACAAAATGCAAAGTAACGCAACGCAAAGTAACACAACACAAAGTAACACAACACAAAGTAACACAACACAAAGTAACGCAAAGCAAAGTAACCAACGCAAGATAACACAACACAAACTAACGCAACTTTCTACAACAAGTTATCAAGGTAAAGTAACGCAACGCAAAGTAACACAACACAAAGTAATGCAAAGCAAAGTAACAACGCAAAGTAACAACGCAAAGTAACGCAAAACAATGCATTACAACGCATCGCACTACAACGCAACGCACTACAACGCAACGCACTAAAACACAACGCAAAGTAACGCAACGCAAAGTAACGCAACGCAAAGTAACGCAACGCAAAGTAACGCCACGCAAAGTAACGCACTACAACAAAATGCAAAGTAAAGTGCAAAGTAACGCAACGCAAAGCAACGCAAAGCAACGCAACGCAAAGTAATGCAACGCAAAGTAACGCAACGCAAAGTAACGCAACGCAAAGTAACGCAACCCATTACAACACAAGGTAAAGTAACGCAACGCAAAGTAACACAATGCACTACAACAAAAGGCAAAGTAACACAACGCAACGCAAAGTAACGCAACGCAAAGTAACGCAACGCAAAGTAAAACAACTTAAATTAATGCAACGCGATGCACTACAACACAAGGCATAGTGACGCAACGCAAAGTAACGCAACTCAAAGTAACGCAACGCAAAGTAACGCAACGCAAAGTAACGCAACGCAAAGTAACACAAGGAAAAGTAACACAAGGAAAAGTAACACAATGGAAAGTAACACAATGCAAAGTAACGCAAAGCAAAGTAACACAAGGGAAAGTAATGCAACTCCAAGTAACACAATGCACTACAACAAAAGGCAAAGTAACGCAACGCAAAGTAACGCAACGCAAAGTAACGCAACGCAAAGTAACACAACGCAAAGTAACACAACGCAAAGTAACACAACGCAAAGTCACGCAAAACAACGCATTAAAACGCATTTCACTACAACACAACGCACTAAAAAACAAAGGAAAGTAACACAACGGAAAGTAACGGAACGCAAAGTAACACAACGTAAAGTAACGCAACGCACTACAACACAATGCAAAGTAACGCAACGCAAAGTAACACAACGCAAAGTAACACAACCCAAAGTAACACAACGCAACGCACTACAACACAAGGCAAAGTAAAACAACGCAAAGTAAATCAACACATTACAACACAACGCAAAGTAACACAACGCAAAGTAACACAATGCATAGTAACACAACGCAAAGTAACCACGCAACGTAACGCAAAACAACGCACTACAATGCATCGCAATACAAGGCAACGCACTACAACACAATGCAAAGTAACACAAGGCAAAGTAACAATGCAAAGTAACACTATGTACTACAACAAAAGGCAAAGTAACACAACGCAAAGTAACACAATGCACTACAACAAAAGGCAAAGTAACACAACGCAAAGTAACGCAACGCAAAGTAACGCAACGCAAAGTAACGCAACACAAAGTAACACAACGCAAAGTAACACAACACAAAGTAACACAACGCAAAGTCACACAAAACAACGCATTACAACGCATCGCACTACAACACAACGCACTAAAAAACAATGGAAAGTAACACGACGCAAAGTAACAAGACGCAAAGTAACGAAACGCAAAGTAAGACAAGGCAAAGTAAGACAACGCAAATTAACGCAACACATTACAACACAAGGCAAAGTAACACAATGCAAAGTAACACAATGCACTACAACAAAAGGCAAAGTAACACAACGCAACGCAAAGTAACGCAACGCAAAGTAACGCAACGCAAAGTAACACAACGCAAAGTAACACAATGCAAATTAACACAATACAAAGTAACGCAACGCTAAGTAACGCAATGCAAAGTAATGCAACGCAAAGTAACGCACTACAAAAAAAAAGCAAAGTAACGCAACGCAAAGTAACAAAACGCAAAGTAACGAAACGCAAAGTAATGCAACGCAAAGTAACGCAACGCAAAGTAATGCAACGCAAAGTAACGCAATGCAAAGTAACGCAACGCAAAGTAACGCAACACAAAGTAACAACGCAAAGTAACACAACGCACGACAACAAAAGGCAAAGTAACGCAATGCAAAATAACACAGCACTAAGTAATGCAACTTTCAACAACACAAGGCAAAGTAACGCAACGCAAAGTAACGCACCGCAAAGTAACGCAACGCAAAGTAACGCAACGCAAAGTAACGCAACGCAAAGTAACGCAACGCAAAGTAACGCAACGCAAAGTAAAACAACTTAAAGTCATGCAACGCGATGCACTACAACACAAGGCATAGTGACGAAACGCAAAGTAACGCAACTCAAAGTAACGCAACGCAAAGTAACACACGCAAAGTAACACAATGCAAAGTAACACAAAGCAAACTAACACAAGGCAAAGTAACACAACGCAAATTAATGCAAAGCAACGCATTACAACACAACGCAAGGTAGTAAGTAATGCAACGTGCTACAACACAAGGCAAAGTAACGCAATGCAAAGTAACGCAACGCAAAGTAACGCAACGCAAAGTAACACAACGCAAAGTAACACAACGCAAAGTAACACAACGCAAAGTAACACAACGCACTGCAACAAAAGGCAGAGTAACGCAATGCAAAATAACACAACACAAACTAATGCAACTTTCTACAACACAAGGCAAAATAACGCAACGCAAAGTAACGAAACGCAAAGTAACGCAACGCAAAGTAACGCAACACAAAGTAAAACAACGCAAAGTAAAACAACGCAAAGTAAAACAACGGAAAGTAAAACAATGCAAAGTAATGCAACGCAATGCACTACAACACAGGGCATAGTGACGTAACGCAAAGTAACGCAACGCAAAGTAACACAAGGCAAAATAACACAATGGAAAGTAACACAATGCAAAGTAACGCAAAGCAAAGTAATGCAAAACAAAGTAACACAACGCAAAGTAACACAAGGCAAAGTAACACAACGCAAAGTAACGCAATTCAAAGTAACAATGCACTACAACAAAAGGCAAAGTAATGCAACGCAAAGTAACACGAGGAAAGTAACACAACGCAAATTAATGCAACGCAACGCATTACAACACAACGCAAGGTAACACAAGGCAAAGTAACGCAACGCAAAGTAACGCAACGCAAAGTAACGCAACGCAAAGTAACAACACAAAGTAAAACAATGCAAAGTAAAACAACGCAAAGTAAAACAATGCAAAGTAATGCAACGCAATGCACTACAACACAAGGCATAGAGACACAACGCAAAGTAACGCAACGCAAAGTAACACAAGGCAAAATAACACAATGGAAAGTAACACAATGCAAAGTAACGCAAAGCAAAGTAATGCAAAACAAAGTAACACAACGCAAAGTAACACAAGGCAAAGTAACACAACGCAAAGTAACGCAATTCAAAGTAACAATGCACTACAACAAAAGGCAAAGTAACGCAACGCAAAGTAACACAAGGAAAAGTAACACAACGCAAATTAATGCAACGCAACGCATTACAACACAATGAAAGGTAAAACAGGGCAAAGTAACGCAACACAAAGTAACAACGCAAAGTAACACAATGCAAAGTAACGCAATGCAAAGTAACGCAACGCAAAGTAACACAACTCAAAGTAACACAATGCAAAGTAACAATGCAAAGTAACAACGCAAAGTAACGCAAAAAAACGCAGTACAACACAACGCACAACAACGCATCGCACTACAACACAACGCAAAGTAACGCAACGCAAAGTAACGCAACGCAAAGTAACTTAACGCAAAGTAACGCAACGCAAAGTAACGCAACGCAAAGTAACGCAACGCAAAGTAACGCAACGCAAAGTAACGCAACGCAAAGTAACGCAACGCAAAGTAACGCAACGCAAAGTAACGCCACGCAAAGTAACGCACTACAACAAAATGCAAAGTAAAGTGCAAAGTAACGCAACGCAAAGCAACGCAAAGCAACGCAACGCAAAGTAATGCAACGCAAAGTAACGCAACGCAAAGTAACGCAACGCAAAGTAACGCAACCCATTACAACACAAGGTAAAGTAACGCAACGCAAAGTAACACAATGCACTACAACAAAAGGCAAAGTAACACAACGCAACGCAAAGTAACGCAACGCAAAGTAACGCAACGCAAAGTAAAACAACTTAAATTAATGCAACGCGATGCACTACAACACAAGGCATAGTGACGCAACGCAAAGTAACGCAATTCAAAGTAACGCAACGCAAAGTAACGCAACGCAAAGTAACGCAACGCAAAGTAACACAAGGAAAAGTAACACAAGGAAAAGTAACACAATGGAAAGTAACACAATGCAAAGTAACGCAAAGCAAAGTAACACAAGGGAAAGTAATGCAACTCCAAGTAACACAATGCACTACAACAAAAGGCAAAGTAACGCAACGCAAAGTAACGCAACGCAAAGTAACGCAACGCAAAGTAACACAACGCAAAGTAACACAACGCAAAGTAACACAACGCAAAGTCACGCAAAACAACGCATTAAAACGCATTTCACTACAACACAACGCACTAAAAAACAAAGGAAAGTAACACAACGGAAAGTAACGGAACGCAAAGTAACACAACGTAAAGTAACGCAACGCACTACAACACAATGCAAAGTAACGCAACGCAAAGTAACACAACGCAAAGTAACACAACCCAAAGTAACACAACGCAACGCACTACAACACAAGGCAAAGTAAAACAACGCAAAGTAAATCAACACATTACAACACAACGCAAAGTAACACAACGCAAAGTAACACAATGCATAGTAACACAACGCAAAGTAACCACGCAACGTAACGCAAAACAACGCACTACAATGCATCGCAATACAAGGCAACGCACTACAACACAATGCAAAGTAACACAAGGCAAAGTAACAATGCAAAGTAACACTATGTACTACAACAAAAGGCAAAGTAACACAACGCAAAGTAACACAATGCACTACAACAAAAGGCAAAGTAACATAACGCAAAGTAACGCAACACAAAGTAACGCAACGCAAAGTAACGCAACACAAAGTAACACAACGCAAAGTAACACAACACAAAGTAACACAACGCAAAGTCACACAAAACAACGCATTACAACGCATCGCACTACAACACAACGCACTAAAAAACAATGGAAAGTAACACGACGCAAAGTAACAATACGCAAAGTAACGAAACGCAAAGTAAGACAAGGCAAAGTAAGACAACGCAAATTAACGCAACACATTACAACACAAGGCAAAGTAACACAATGCAAAGTAACACAATGCACTACAACAAAAGGCAAAGTAACACAACGCAACGCAAAGTAACGCAACGCAAAGTAACGCAACGCAAAGTAACACAACGCAAAGTAACACAATGCAAATTAACACAATACAAAGTAACGCAACGCTAAGTAACGCAATGCAAAGTAATGCAACGCAAAGTAACGCACGACAAAAAAAGGCAAAGTAACGCAACGCAAAGTAACAAAACGCAAAGTAACGAAACGCAAAGTAATGCAACGCAAAGTAACGCAACGCAAAGTAATGCAACGCAAAGTAACGCAATGCAAAGTAACGCAACGCAAAGTAACGCAACACAAAGTAACAACGCAAAGTAACACAACGCACGACAACAAAAAGGCAAAGTAACGCAATGCAAAATAACACAGCACTAACTAATGCAACTTTCAACAACACAAGGCAAAGTAACGCAACGCAAAGTAACGCAACGCAAAGTAACGCAACGCAAAGTAACGCAACGCAAAGTAACGCAACGCAAAGTAACGCAACGCAAAGTAAAACAACTTAAAGTCATGCAACGCGATGCACTACAACACAAGGCATAGTGACGAAACGCAAAGTAACGCAACTCAAAGTAACGCAACGCAAAGTAACGCAACGCAAAGTAACGCAACGCAAAGTAACGCAACGCAAAGTAACACAAGGAAAAGTAACACAGTGGAAAGTAACACAATGCAAAGTAACGCAAAGCAAAGTAACACAAGGCAAAGTAACACAACGCAAAGTAATGCAACTCCAAGTAACACAATGCACTACCACAAAAGGCAAAGTAACGCAACGCAAAGTAACACAACGCAAAGTAACACACGCAAAGTAACACAATGCAAAGTAACACAAAGCAAAGTAACACAAGGCAAAGTAACACAACGCAAATTAATGCAAAGCAACGCATTACAACACAACGCAAGGTAACACAAGGCAAAGTAACCCAACGCAAAGCAACGCAAGGCAAAGTAATGCAACGTGCTACAACACAAGGCAAAGTAACGCAATGCAAAGTAACGCAACGCAAAGTAACGCAACGCAAAGTAACGCAACGCAAAGTAACACAACGCAAAGTAACACAACGCAAAGTAACACAACGCAAAGTAACACAACGCACTGCAACAAAAGGCAGAGTAATGCAATGCAAAATAACACAACACAAACTAATGCAACTTTCTACAACACAAGGCAAAATAACGCAACGCAAAGTAACGAAACGTAAAGTAACGCAACGCAAAGTAACGCAACACAAAGTAAAACAACGCAAAGTAAAACAACGCAAAGTAAAACAACGGAAAGTAAAACAATGCAAAGTAATGCAACGCAATGCACTACAACACAGGGCATAGTGACGTAACGCAAAGTAACGCAACGCAAAGTAACACAAGGCAAAATAACACAATGGAAAGTAACACAATGCAAAGTAACGCAAAGCAAAGTAATGCAAAACAAAGTAACACAACGCAAAGTAACACAAGGCAAAGTAACACAATGCACTACAACAAAGGCAAAGTAACACAACGCAAAGTAATGCAACGTAAAGTAACACAATGCAAAGTAACGCAATGCAAAGTAACGCAACGCTAACTAACGCAACACACTACAACACAAGTCAAAGTAAAGCAACGCAAAGTAAAGCAATGCAATGTAATGCAACGCAAAGTAACACAACTCAAAGTAACACAACGCAAAGTAACAATTTAAAGTAACAACGCAAAGTAACGCAAAAAAATGCAGTACAACGCATCGCACAACGCATCGCACTACAACACAACGCAAAGTAACGCAACGCAAAGTAACGCCACGCAAAGTAACACAACGCAAAGTAACGCAACGCAAAGTAACGCACTACAAAAAAAGGCTAAGTAACGCAACGCAAAGTAACACAACGCAAAGTAACACCATGCAAAGTAACGCAAAGCAAAGTAACCAACGCAAAATAACACAACACAAACTAACGCAACGTTCTACAACACTAGGCAAAGTAACGCAACGCAAAGTAAGACAACGCAAAGTAACGCAACGCAAAGTAACGCAACACATTACAACACAAGGCAAAGTAACGCAAGGCAAAGTAACACAACGCAAAGTAACACAACGCAAAGTAACGCAACACTAAGTAACGCAAAACACCACAACACAAGGCAAAATAACGCAACGCACGACTACACAATGCAAAGTAACACAACGCAAAGTAACACAACCCAAAGTAACACAACGCAACGCACTACAACACAAGGCAAAGTAAAACAACGCAAAGTAACACAACGCAAAATAACGCAACACAAAGTAACACAACACAAGGTAACGCAGCGCAACGCACTACAACACAAGTCTAAGTAAAACAACGCAAGGTAACGCAACACATTACAACACAACGCAAAGTAACACAATGCAAAGTAACACAATGCAAAGTAACACAACGCAAAGTAACACGAGTCAAAGTAACACGACGCAAAGTAACGCAACGCAAAGTAACACAATTCACTACAACAAAAGGCAAAGTAACACAATGCAAAGTAACAAAACGCAAAGTAATGCAACGCAAAGTAACACAACGCAAAGTAACACAACGCAAAGTAACGCAACGCAAAGTAACACAACCCAAAGTAACACACCGACACGCACTACAACAAAAGGCAAAGTAAAACAACGCAAAGTAACGCAACACATTATAACACAACACAAAGTAACACAACGCAAAGTAACACAATGCAAAGTAACACAACGCAAAGTAACACAATGCAAAGTAACACAACGCAAAGTAACACGACGCAAAGTAACGCAACACAAAGTAACGCAACGCAAAGCAACGCAACGCAAAGTACAGCAACGCAAAGTACAGCAACGCAAAGTAAACAACGCAAAGTAACACAACACAAAGTAACGCAACTTTCTACAACACAAGGCAAAGTAACATAACGCAAAGTAACACAACGCAAAGTAACACAACGCAAAGTAACACAACGCAAAGTAACGCAACACATTAAAAAAACGCAAAGTAAAACAACGCAAAGTAACGCAACACATGACAACACAACACAAAGTAACGCAACTTTCTACAACACAAGGCAAAGTAACATAACGCAAAGTAACACAACGCAAAGTAACACAACGCAAAGTAACACAACGCAAAGTAACGCAACACATTAAAAAAAACGCAAAGTAAAACAACGCAAAGTAACGCAACACATTACAACACAACGCAAAGTAAAACAACACAAAGTAACGAAACAAATTACAACACAACGCAAAGTAACACAACCCAAAGTAACACAACCCAAAGTAACACAACGCAAAGTAACACAACGCAAAGTAACGCAACACATTTAAAAAAAACGCAAAGTAAAACAACGCAAAGTAACGCAACACATTACAACACAACGCAAAGTAACACAATCCAAAGTAACAAAACGCAACGCACTACAATACAAGGCAAAGTAAAACAACGCAAAGTAAAGCAACACATTACAACACAACGCAAAGTAACACAATGCAAAGTAACGCAACGCAAAGTAACGCAACGCAAAGTAACACGACGCAAAGTAACGCAACGCAAAGTAACGCAACGCAAAGTAAGGCAACGCAAACTAACACAACGCAAAGTAACGCAACGCAAAGTAACGCAACGCAAAGTAACACAACGCAAAGTAACACAACCCAAAGTAACACAACCCAAAGTAACACAACGCAACGCACTACAACACAAGGCAAAGTAACACAACGCAAAGTAACGCAACACATTATAACACAACGCAAAGTAACACAATGCAAAGTAACACAACGCAAAGTAACAAGACGCAAAGTAACAAGACGCAAAGTAACGCAACATATTACAACACAAGGCAAAGTAACACAACGCAAAGTAACACAATGCACTACAACAAAAGGCAAAGTAACACAATGCAAAGTAACAAAACGCAAAGTAACGCAACGCAAAGTAACACAACGCAAAGTAACGCAACGCAAAGTAACACAACCTAAAGTAACACAGCGCAACGCACTACAACACAAGGGAAAGTAAAACAACGCAAATTAACGCAACACATTACAACACAACGCAAAGTAACACAAGGCAAAGTAACATGACGCAAAGTAACGCAACCCAAAGTAACACAACCCAAAGTACCACAACGCAACGCACTACGATACAAGGCAAAGTAAAACAACGCAAAGTAACGCAACGCAAAGTAACGCAACGCAAAGTAACGCACTACAAAAAAAGGCAAAGTAACGCAACGCAAAGTAACATGACGCAAAGTAACGCAACACAAAGTAACGCAACGCAAAGTAACACAACGCAAAGTAACGCACTACAAAAAAAGGCAAAGTAACGCAACGCAAAGTAACGCAACGCAAAGTAATGCAACGCAAAGTAACGCAACGCAAAGCAACGCAACGCAAAGTACCGCAACGCAAAGTAACGCAACGCAAAGTAACACAACGTAAAGTAACACAACGCACTACAACAAAAGGCAAATTGATGCAACGCAAAGTAATACAACGCAAAGTAACGCAACGCAAAGTAACAAGGCAAAGTCACGCAAAACAACGCATTAAAACGCATCGCACTACAACACAACGCACAAAAAAACAATGGAAAGTAACACAACGCAAAGTAACACAACGCAAAGTAACACGACGCAAAGTAACACAACGCAAAGTAACGTAACGCAAAGTAACGCAACGCAAAGTAACACAACACACTACAACACAATGCAAAGTAAAGCAACGCAAAGTAACGCAACGCAAAGTACAGCAACGCAAAGTAACGCAACGCAAAGTAACGCAACGCAAAGTAACACAACGCAAAGTAACACAACGCAAAGTAACACAACGCAAGGTAACACGACCCAAAGTAATGCAATGTAAAGTAACGCAACTCAAAGTAACGCAACTCAAAGTAACGCAACGCAAAGTAACGCAACGCAGAGCAATGCAACGCAAAGCAATGCAACGCAAAGTACCGCAACGCACTACAACACAATGCAAAGTAAAGCAACGCAAAGTAACGCAACGCAAAGTACAGCAACTCAAAGTAACGCAACGCAAAGCAACGCAACGCAAAGTACCGCAACGCAAAGTACCGCAACGCAAAGTAACACAACGTAAAGTAACACAACGAACTACAACAAAAGACAAAGTGATGCAACGCAAAGTAATACAACTCAATGTAACACAATGCAAAGTAACGCAACGCAACGTAACGCACTACAAAAAAGGCAAAGTAACACAACGCAAAGTAAAACAACGCAAAGTAACACAATGCACTACAACAAAAGGCGAAGTAACGCAACGAAAAGTTATAGACCACAAAGTAACACAACACAAACTAACAAAACTTTCTAGAGCACAAGGCAAAGTAGCGCAACGCAAAGTATAAGAACGCAAAGTAACGCAACACATTACAACACAAGGCAAAGTAACACAAGGCAAAGTAACAAAACGCAAAGTAATGCAACGCAAAGTAACACAACCCAAAGTAACACAGCACAACGCACTACAACAAAAGGCAAAGTATAAGAACGCAAACTAACGTAACACATTACAACAAAATGCAAAATAATACAATGCAAAGTAACACAACGCAAAGTAACATGACGCAAAGTAACATGACGCAGAGTAACGCAACAAAAAGTAAAAAAACGCTAAGTAACGCAACACATTACAACACAAGGCAAAGTAACACAACGCAAAGTAACACAATGCAAATTAACACAACTTAAAGTAACGCAACGCAAAGCAACACAATGCACTACAACAAAAGGCAAAGTAACACAATGCAAAGTAACAAAACGCAAAGTAATGCAACGCAAAGTAACACAACGCAAAGTAACGCAACGCAAAGTAACACAACCCAAAGTAACACAACCCAAAGTAACACAACTCAACGCACTAAAACACAAGGCGAAGTAAAACAACGCAAAGTAACGCAACACATTACAACTCAACGCAAAGTAACACAATGCAAAGTAACACAATGCAAAGTAACACGACGCAAAGTAACACGACGCAAAGTAACACGACGCAAAGTAACACGACGCAAAGTAACAACACAAAGTAACGCAAAAAAACGCAGTACAACGCAACGCACAACAACGCATTGCACTACAACACAACGCAAAGTTACGCAATGCAAAGTAACGCTACGCAAAGTAACGCAACGCAAAGTAACACAACGCAAAGTAACACCATGCATAGTAACGCAAAGCAAAGTAACAAACGCAAAATAACACAACACAAACTAACGCAACTTTCTACAACACAAGGCAAAGTAATGCAATGCAAAGTAACGCAACGCAAAGTAACGCAACACATTACAACACAAGGCAAAGTAACGCAAGGCAAAGTAACACAACGCAAAGTAACACAACGCAAATTAACGCAACGCTAAGTAACGCAACACACCACAACACAAGGCAAAGTAACGCAACGCACTACGACACAACGCAAAGTAACACAACGCAAAGTAACACAACTCAAAGTAACACAACGCAACGCACTACAACACAAGGCAAAGCAAAACAACGCAAAGTAACGCAACACATTACAACACAACACAAAGTAACAAAATGCAAAGTAAAGCAACGCAAAGTAACGCAACGCAAAGTAACACACCGCAAAGTAAAGCAACGTTCTACAATATAAGGCAAAGTAACGCAACGCAAACTAATGCAACGCAAAGTAATACAACGCAAAGTAAGGCAATGCAAAGTAATGCAACGCAACGCAATGCAACACAAGGTAAAGTAACACAAGGCAAAGTAACACGAGGCAAAGTAACGCAACACAGTACAACACAAGGCAAAGTAAGGCAACGCAAATTATCACAACGCAAAGTAATGCAACGCAACGCACTACAACACAACGCAAAATAACACAAGGCAAAGTAACACAACACAAAGTAACGCAATGCACTACAACACAAGGCAAAGTAATGCAAAACAAAGTAACACAACGCAATGTAACACAAGACAAAGTAATACAACGCAAAGTAACGCAATGCAAAGTAACGCAATGCACTAAAACACAATGTAAAGTAATGCAACGCAAAGTAACACAATGCACTAGAACAAAATGCAAAGTAACGCAACATAAAGTAACGCAAAGGAAAGTCACACAACGCAAAGTAACACAATGCAAAGTAACGCAAAGCAAAGTAAGGCAACGCAAATTAACATAACACAAACTAACGCAACTTTCTACAACACAATGCAACGTAAAACAACGCAAAGTAACGCAACGCACTGCAACACAAGGCAAAGTAACACAACGCAAAGTAACACAATGCACTACAACAAAAGGCAAAGTAACGCAACGCAAAGTAACGCAACGCAAAGTAACGCAACGCAAAGTAATACAACGCAAAGTAACGCAACGCAAAGTAACAACGCAAAGTAACACAACGCAAAGTAACACAACGCAAAGTCACGCAAAACAACGCATTAAAACGCATTTCACTACAACACAACGCACTAAAAAACAAAGGAAAGTAACACAACGCAAAGTAACGCAACGCAAAGTAACGCAACATAAAGTAACGCAACGCACTACAACACAATGCAAAGTAACGCAACGCAAAGTAAAGAAAAACAACGCTCTACAACGCATCGCACTACAGCGCAACGTACTACAACACAACGCAAAGTAACACAAGTCATAGTAACACAACGCAAAGTAACACAATGCACTACAACAAAAGGCAAAGTAACGCAACGCAAAGTTATACAACGCAAAGTAACACAACAAACTCACGCAACTTTCTACAACACAAGGCAAAGTAACGCAACGCAAAGTAACGCAACACATTACAACACAAGGCAAAGTAACACAACGCAAAGTAACACAACGGAAAGTAACGCAACGCAAAGTAACACAAAGCAAAGTAACGCAACGCTAAGTAACGCAACACACTGCAAAACAAGGCAAAGTAACGCAACGCACTACGACACAACGGAAAAGTAACGTAACGCAAAGTAACACAAGGCAAAGTAACACAACGCACTACAACACAAGGCAAAGTAACGCAACGCAAAGTGACACAACGCAAAGTGACACAACGCAAAGGAACACAATGCAAAGTAACAACGCAAAGTAACGCAACAAATTACAACATAAGGTAAATTAAAACAACGCAAAGTAACACAACACAAAGTAATGCAACACAACACATTAAAACACAAGGCAAAGTAACACAACGCAAAGTAACGCAACGTGAAGTAACGCAACGCACTACAACACAATGCAAAGTAACGCAACGCAAAGCAACGCAACGCAAAGTAACGAAACGCAAAGTAACGCAACGTAAAGTAACACAACGCACCACAACAAAAGGCAAAGTGACGCAACGCAAAGTAACACAATGTAAAGTAACGGAACGCTAAGTAACGCAACACACTACAACACAAGGCAAAGTAACGCAACGCACTACGACACAACGCAAAGTAACGCACCACAAAGTAACACAAGGCAAAGTAACACAACGCATTACAACACAAGGCAAAGTAACGCAATGCAAAGTGACACAACGCAAAGGAACACAACGCAAAGTAACGCGACGCAAAGTAATGCAACGCAAAGTAACGCAACGCAACGAAACACAACCCAAAGTAACACAACGCAACGCACTACAACACAAGGCAAAGTAAAACAATGCAAAGTAACGCAACACATTACAACACAGCGTAAAATAACACAACGCAAAGTAACACAATGCAAAGAAACACAACGCAAAGTAACAACGCAAAGTAACAACGCAAAGTGACGCAAAACAACGCACTACAACGCATCGCACTAGAACGCAACGCACTACAACACAATGCAAAGTAACACAAGGCAAAGTAACACAATGCACTACAACAAAAGGCAAAGTAATGCAACGCAAAGTTATACAACGCAAAGTAACACAACACAAACTAACACAACTTTCTACAACACAAGGCAAAGTAACGCAACGCAGTACAACACAACGCAAAGTAACGCAACGCAAAATAACAAAAGACAAAGTAACACAACGCACTACAAAACAAGGCAAAGTAACGCAAGGCAAAGTAATGCAACGCAACGCAATACAACACAAGGTAAAGTAACACAAGGCAAAGTAACACAAGACAAAGTAACGCCACACAGTACAACCCAAGGCAAAGTAAGGCAACACTAATTAACACAACGCAAAGTAATGCAACGCAACTTACTATAACACAACGCAAAGTAACAAAAGGCAAAGTAACGCAACGCAAAGTAACGCAACGCAAAGTAACGCAACGCAAAGTAACGCAATGCAAAGTAACGCAATGCAAAATAATGCAATGTGCTACAACAAAAGGCAAAGTAACGCAATGCAAAATAACACAACACAAAGTAACACAATGCAAAGTAAGGCAACGCAAAATAACGCAACACATTACAACACAAGACCAAGTAAGGCAACGCAAAGTAACACAACCCAAAGTAACAAAATGCAACGCACTACAACCCAAGGCAAAGTAAAACAACGCAAAGTAACGCAACACATGACAACACAACGTAAAGTAACACAACGCAAAGTAACACAATGCAAAGAAACACAACGCAAAGTAACAACGCAAAGTAACAACGCAAAGTAACAACGCAAAGTAACAACGCAAAACAACGCACTACAACGCAAAGTAAGGCAACACAAATTAACACAACGCAACGTAATGCAACGCAACTTACTATAACACAACGCAAAGTAACAAAAAGCAAAGTTACACAACGCAAAGTAACGCAACGCAAAGTCACGCAACGCAAAGTAATGCAATGTGCTACAACAAAAGGCAAAGTAACGCAATGCAAAATAACACAACACAAAGTAACACAATGCAAAGTAAGGCAACGCAAAGTAACGCAACACATTACAACACAAGACAAAGTAAGGCAACGCAAAGTAACACGACGCAAAGTAACACGACGCAAAGTAACGTAACCCAAAGTAACGATGCAAAGTAACGCAACGCAAAGTAACGCAACACATTACAACACAAGGCAAAGTAACGCAATGCACTACAACACTATGCAAAGTAACGCAGCGCAAAGTAACACAACACAAACTAACGCAACAGACTACGACACAACGCAAAGTAACGCAACGCAAACTAACACAATGCACTACAACACAAGGCAAAGTAACACAACGCAAAGTAACGCAACGCAAAGTAACGCAACGCAAAGTAACGCAACGCAAAGTAACACAATGCAAAGTAACGCAAAGCAAAGTAATGCAAAACAAAGAAACACAACGCAAAGTAACACAAGGCAAAGTAACACAAGGCAAAGTAACACAACGCAAAGTAACACAACGCAAAGTAACGCAACTCAAAGTAACACAACTCAAAGTAACACAATGCACTAGAACAAAAGGCAAAGTAACGCAACGCAAAGTAACACAAAGCAAAGTATCACATGCAAAGTAACACAATGCAATGTAACGCAAAGTAAAGTAACGCAACTCAAAGTAAGACAAGGCAAAGTAACACAACGCAATGTAACACAACACAAAGTAACGCAACACAACGAACTCCAACACAAGGCAAAGTAAAACAACAGAACGTAACAAAATGCAAAGTAACGCAATGCAAAGAAACGCAACGCAAAGTAACCCAACGCAAAGTAACGCAACACAAAGTAACACAACGCAAAGTAACACAACGCAAAGTAACGCAACGCAAAGTAACGCAACGCACCAGAACACAATGCAAAGTAACGCAACGCAAAGTAACACAACGTAAAGTAATACAACGCACTAGAACAAAAGGCAAAGTGACGCAACGCAAAGTAATACAACGCAAAGTAACACAATGCAAAGTAACGCAACGCAATGTAACGCAACGTAAAGTAAACCAACGTAAAGTAACACAATGCACTAGAACAAAAGGCAGTGAAGCAACGCAAAGTAATACAACGCAAAGTAACACAATGCAAAGTAACGCAAAGCAAAGTAACCAACGCAAAGTAACGCAATGCTAAGTAACGCAACGCTAAGTAAATGCAGCACACTACAACACAAGGCAAAGTAACGCAACGCACTACGACACAACGCAAAGTAACGAGACCCAAAGTAACACCAGGCAAAGTAACACAACGCACTACATCACAAGGCAAAGTAACGCAACGCAAAGTAACGCAACGCAAAATAACGCAACGCAAAGTAACGCAACGCAAAGTAACACAAGGCAAAGTAACACAACACACTACAACACAAGGCAAAGTAACGCAACGCAAAGTGACACAACGCAATGGAACACAATGCAAAGTAACAAGGCAAAGTAACGCAACACATTACAACATAAGGTAAATTAACGCAACGCAAAGTAACGCAACCCAAAGTAACGCACTACAACAAAATGCAAAGTAACGCAACGCAAAGTAACACAACACAAAGTAACGCAAAGCAAAGTAACCAACGCAAGATAACACAACACAAACTAACGCAACTTTCTACAACAAGTTATCAAGGTAAAGTAACGCAACGCAAAGTAACACAACACAAAGTAATGCAAAGCAAAGTAACAACGCAAAGTAACGACGCAAAGTAACAACGCAAAGTAACAACGCATTACAACGCATCGCACTACAACGCAACGCACTACAACGCATCGCACTACAACACAAAGCAAAGTAACGCTACGCAAAGTAACGCAAAGCTAAGTAACGCAACACACTACAACACAAGGCAAAGTAACGCAACGCACTACGACACAACGCAAAGTAACTAATGAAAAGTAACACAACGCAAAGGAACACAATGCAAAGTAATGCAACGCAAAGTAACAACGCAAAGTAATAACGCAAAATAACAACGCAAAGTAACAACGCAAAGTAACGCAAAACAACGTATTACAACGTAACGCAAAGTAACGCACTACAACAAAATACAAAGTAACGCAACGCAAAGTAACACAACGCAAAGGAACACAATGCAAAGAAACGCAACGCAAAGTAACGCAACGCAGAGTAACGCAACGCAGAGTAACGCACTACAACAAAATACAAAGTAACGCAACGCAAAGTAACACAACGCAAAGGAACACAATGCAAAGAAACGCAACGCAAAGTAACGCAACGCAAAGTAACGCAACGCAAAGTAACGCAACCCATTACAACACAAGGTAAAGTAACGCAAGGTAAAGTAACGCAACACAAAGTAACACAACACAAAGTAATGCAACGCAAAGTAAAAACGCAAAGTAACAACGCAAAGTAACAACGCAAAGTAACAACGCAAAGTAACAACGCAAAGTAACGCAAAACAACGTATTACAACGTAACGCAGAGTAACGCAACGCAAAGTAACGCAACGCAAAGTAACGCAACGCAAAGTAACGCAACGCAAAGTAACGCAACCCATTAAAACACAAGGTAAAGTAACGCAACACAAAGTAACGCAACGCAAAGTAAAAACGCAAAGTAACGCAAAACAACGCAGTAAAAAGCATCGCACTACAACGTGACGCACAACAACACATCGCACTACAACACAAAGCAAAGTAACGCAACGCAAAGTAACGCTACGCAAAGTAACGCAACGCTAAGTAACGCAACACACTACAACACAAGGCAAAATAACGCAACGCACTACGACACAACGCAAAGTAACTAATGCAAAGTAACACAATGCAAAGGAACACAATGCAAAGTAACGTAACCCATTAAAACACAAGGTAAAGTAACGCAACGCAAAGTAACACAAGACAAAGTAATGCAACGTAAAGTAACAACGCAAAGTAACAACGCAAAGTAACAACGCAAAGTAACAACGCAAAGTAACATCGCAAAGTAACGCAAAACAACGCATTACAACGCAACGCACTACAACGCATCACACTAAAACACAACGCACTAAAACGCAACGCAAAGTAACGCAACGCAAAGTAACGCAACGCAAAGTAACGCAACGCAAAGTAACGCAACGCAAAGTAACGCAACGCAAAGTAACGCACTACAACAAAATGCAAAGTAAAGTGCAAAGTAACGCAACGCAAAGCAACGCAAAGCAACGCAACGCAAAGTAATGCAACGCAAAGTAATGCAACGTAAAGTAACGCAACGCAAAGTAACGCAACCCATTACAACACAAGGTAAAGTAACGCAACGCAAAGTAATGCAACGCAAAGTAATGCAACGCAAAGTAACAATGCAAAGTAACAACGCAAAGTAACAACGCAAAGTAACAACGCAAAGTAAAAACGCAAAGTAACAACGCAAAGTAACGCAAAACAACGCATTACAACGCATCGCACTACAACGCAACACACTACAACGCATCGCACTACAACATAAGGCAAAGTAACGCAACGCAAAGTAACGCACTACAACAAAATGCAAAGTAACGCAAAGCAAAGTAAACAAAGCAAGATAACACAACACAAAGTAATGCAAAGCAAAGTAACCAATGCAAGATAACACAACACAAACTAACGCAACTTTCTACAACACAAGGCAAAGTAAAGCAAGACAAAGTAACACAACACAAAGTAATGCAAAGCAAAGTAACAACGCAAAGTAAAAACGCAAAGTAACGCAAAACAACGCATGGCACTACAACGCAACGCACTACAACGCATCGCACTACAACACAACGCAAAGTAACACAACGCAAAGTAACGCAATGCAAAGTAATGCAACGCGAAGTAACGCAACGCAAAGTAACGCAACCCATTAAAACACAAGGTAAAGTAATGCAACGCAAAGTAACACAAGACAAAGTAATGCAACGTAAAGTAACAACGCAAAGTAAAAACGCAAAGTAACGCAAAACAACGCAGTACAACGCATCGCTCTACAACGCAACGCACTACAACGCATCGCACTACAACACAAAGCAAAGTAACGCAACGCAAAGTAACGCTACGCAAAGTAACGCAACGCTAAGTAACGCAACACACTACAACACAAGGCAAAGTAACGCAATGCACTACGACACAACGCAAAGTAACTAATGCAAAGTAACACAACGCAAAGGAACACAATGCAAAGTAATGCAACGCAAAGTAACGCAACGCAAAGTAACGCAAAGTAACGCAACGCAAAGTAACGCAACCCATTAAAACACAAGGTAAAGTAACGCAACGCAAAGTAACACAAGACAAAGTAACAACGCAAAGTAACAACGCAAAGTAACAACGCAAAGTAACAACGCAAAGTAACAACGCAAAGTAACGCAAAACAATGCATTACAACGCATCGCACTACAACGCAACGCACTACAACGCAACGCACTACAACGCATCGCACTAAAACACAACGCAAAATAACGCAACGCAAAGTAACGCAACGCAAAGTAACGCAACGCAAAGTAACGCAACGCAAAGTAACGCAACGCAAAGTAACACACTACAACAAAATGCAAAGTAAAGTGCAAAGTAATGCAACGCAAAGTAACGCAACGCAAAGTAACGCAACGCAAAGCAACGCAACGCAAAGTAATGCAACGCAAAGTAACGCAACGCAAAGTAACGCAACCCATTACAACACAAGGTAAAGTAACGCAACGCAAAGTAATGCAACGCAAAGTAACAACGCAAAGTAACAACGCTAAGTAAAAACGCAAAGTAACAACGCAAAGTAACGCAAAAAAACGCATTACAACGCATCGCACTACAACGCAACACACTACAACGCATCTCACTACAACACAACGCAAAGTAACGCAACGCAAAGTAACGCACTACAACAAAATGCAAAGTAACGCAAAGCAAAGTAACCAACGCAAGATAACACAACACAAAGTAATGCAAAGCAAAGTAACCAATGCAAGCTAACACAACACAAACTAACGCAACTTTCTACAACACAAGGCAAAGTAACACAACACAAAGTAATGCAAAGCAAAGTAACAACGCAAAGTAACAACGCAAAGTAAAGCAAAACAATGCATTACAACGCATCGCACTACAACGCAACGCACTACAACGCAACGCACTACAACGCATCGCACTAAAACACAACGCAAAATAACGCAACGCAAAGTAACGCAATGCAAAGTAACGCAACGCAAAGTAACGCAACGCAAAGTAACGCACTACAACAAAATGCAAAGTAAAGTGCAAAGTAACGCAACGCAAAGCAACGCAACGCAAAGTAATGCAACGCAAAGTAACGCAACGCAAAGTAACGCAACGCAAAGTAACGCAACGCAAAGTAACGCAACGCAAAGTAACGCAACCCATTACAACACAAGGTAAAGTAACGCAACGCAAAGTAATGCAACGCAAAGTAACAACGCAAAGTAACAACGCAAAGTAAAAACGCAAAGTAACAACGCAAAGTAACGCAAAACAACGCATTACAACGCATCGCACAAACAACGCAACACACTACAACGCATCGCACTACAACACAACGCAAAGTAACGCAACGCAAAGTAACGCACTACAACAAAATGCAAAGTAACGCAAAGCAAAGTAACCAACGCAAGATAACACAACACAAAGTAATGCAAAGCAAAGTAACCAATGCAAGATAACACAACACAAACTAACGCAACTTTCTACAACACAAGGCAAAGTAACGCAAGGCAAAGTAACACAACACAAAGTAATGCAAAGCAAAGTAACAACGCAAAGTAACAACGCAAAACAACGCATGGCACTACAACGCAACGCACTACAACGCATCGCACTACAAGACAACACAAAGTAACACAACGCAAAGTAACACAACGCAAAGTAACGCTAAGCAAAGTAACACAAGGCAAAGTAACGCAATGCAAAGTAACGCACTACATTACAACACATGGTAAGGTAACGCAATGCAAAGTAACACAACACAAAGTAATGCAACGCAAAGTAACAACGCAAAGAAACAACGCAACGTTCTACAACACAAGGCATAGTAACGCAACGCAAAGTAAAGCAACACATTACAACACAAGGTAAGGTAACGCAATGCAAAGTAAAACAACACAAAGTAATGCAACGCAAAGTAACAACGCAAAGTAACAACGCAAAGTAACAACGCATAGTAACAACGCAAAGTAACAACGCAAAGTAACGCAAAACAACGCATTACAACGCATCGCATTACAACGCAACGCACTACAACGCATCGCACTACAACACAACGCAAAGTAAAGAAACGTAAAGTAACGCAACGCAAAGTAAAGCTACGCAAAGTAACACAACGCAAAGTACCGCAACGCAAAGTAACGCAACGCAAAGTAACACAAGACAAAGTAATGCAACGCAAAGTAACAACGCAAAGTAACAACGCAAAGTAACAACGCAAAGTAACAACGCAAAGTAACGCTAAACAATGCATTACAACGCATCGCACTACAACGCAACGCACTACGACGCAACGCACTACAACGCATCGCACTAAAACACAACGCAAAATAACGCAACGCAAAGTAAAACAACGCAAAGTAACGCAAAGTAAACGCAAAATAACACAACGCAAAATAACACAACACAAAGTAACGCAACTTTCTACAACACAAGGCAAAGTAACGCAACGCAAAGTGACAACGCAAACGAACACAATGCAAAGTAATGCAACGCAAAGTAACGCAACACAAAGTAACGCAACACAAAGTAACGCAACACAAAGTAACGCAACGCAAAGTAACGCAACGCAAAGTAACGCAAAGTAAAGCAACGCAAAGTAACGCAACCCATTACAACACAAGGTAAAGTAACGCAACGCAAAGTAATGCAACGCAAAGTAACAACGCAAAGTAACAACGCAAAGTAAAAACGCAAAGTAACAACGCAAAGTAACGCAAAACAACGCATTACAACGCATCGCACTACAACGCAACACACTACAACGCATCGCACTACAACACAACGCAAAGTAACGAAAAGCAAAGTAACCAACACAAGATAACACAACACAAAGTAACGCAACGCAAAGTAACACAACACAAAGGAACACAATGCAAAGAAACGCAACGCAAAGTAACGCAACGCAAAGTGACTCAACCCATTACAACACAAGGCAAAGTAACGAAAGGTAAAGTAACGCAACGCAAAGTAACACAACACAAAGTAATGCAACGCAAAGTAAAAACGCAAAGTAACAACGCAAAGTAACAACGCAAAGTAACGCAAAACAACGCATTACAACATAACGCAAAGTAACGCTACGCAAAGGAACGCTACGCAAAGTAACGCACAACAACAAAATGCAAAGTAACGCAACGCAAAGTAAAACAACGCAAAGTAACGCAAAGTAAACGCAAAATAACACAACGCAAAATAACACAACACAAAGTAACGCAACTTTCTACAACACAGGGCAAAGTAACGCAACGCAAAGTGACAACGCAAATGAACACAATGCAAAGTAACGCAACGCAAAGTAACGCAACACAAAGTAACGCAACACAAAGTAACGCAACACAAAGTAACGCAACACAAAGTAACGCAACACAAAGTAACGCAACGCAAAGTAACGCAACGCAAAGTAACGCAAGGCAAAGTAACGCAAAGTAAAGCAACGCAAAGTAATGCAACGCAAAGTAACGCAACGTTCTACAACACAAGGCATAGTAACGCAACGCAAAGTAACGCAACACATTACAACACAAGGTAAAGTAAAGCAAGGCAAAGTAACACAACACAAAGTAATGCAACGCATAGTAACAACGAAAAAAGTAACAACGCAAACAACGCATTAAAACGGATCGCACTACAACGTAATGCAGTACAACGCATCACACTACAACACAACGCAAAGTAACGCAATGCAAAGTAACGCAACGCAAAGTAACGCAACGCAAAGTAACGCAACTCAAAGTAATGCAACGCAAAGTAACGCAACGCAAAGTAACGCAACGCGAAGTAACGCAACGCAAAGTAACGCAATGCAAAGTAATGCAACACAAAGTAACGCACTACAACAAAATGCAAAGTAACGCAACGCAAAGTAACGCAACGCAAAGTAACACAACGCAAAGTAACACAATGCAAAGTAACGCAAAGCAAAGTAACCAACGCAAGATAACACAACACAAAGTAACACAAAGCAAAGTAATCAACGCAAGAAAACAGAACACAAACTAACGCAACGTTCTACAACGCAAGGAAAAGTAACGCAACGCAAAGTAACGCAACGCAAAGTAACACAACACAAAGTAATAAAACGCAAAGTAACAACGCAAAGTAACAACGCAAAGTAACAACTCAAAGTAACAACGCAAAGTAACGCAAAAAACGCATTACAACGCATCGCACTACAACGCAACGCACTACAACGCATCGCACTACAACACAGCGCAAAGTAACGCAACGCAAAGTAACGCAACGCAATGTAACGCAACGCAAAGTAATGCAACGCAAAGTAACACAACGCAAAGTAACGCACTACATTACAGCACAAGGTAAGGTAACGCAATGCAAAGTAACACATCACAAAGTCATGCAACGTAAAGTAACAACGGAAAGTAACAACGCAAAGTAACAACGCAACGTTCTACAACACAAGGCATAGTAACGCAACGCAAAGTAACGCAACACATTACAACACAAGGTAAGGTAACGCAATGCAAAGTAACGCTACGCAAAGTAACGCAACGCAAAGTAACGCAACGCAAAGTAACGCAACGCAAAGTAACGCAACGGAAAGTAATGCAACGCAAAGTAATGCAACGCGAAGTAACAACGCAAAGTAAAAACGCAAAGTAACAACGCAAAGTAACGCAAAACAACGCATTACAACGCATCGCACTACAAAGCAACGCACTACAACGCATCGCACTACAACACAACGCAAAAAATAACGCAACGCAAAGTAACGCACTACAACAAAATGCAAAGTAACACAACACCAAATAACGCAACGCAAAGTAACGCACTACAACAAAATGCAAAGTAACGCAACGCAAAGTAACGCAACGCAAAGTAACACAACGCAAAGGAACACAATGTAAAGTAACGCAACGCAAAGTAACACAACACAAAGTAATGAAACGCAAAGTAACAACGCAAAGTAACGCAAAACAACACATTACAATGTAACGCAAAGTAACATAACGCAAAGTAACATAACGCAAAGTAACATAACGCAAAGTAACGCTACGCAAAGTAACGCAACGCTAAGCAACGCAACACACTACAACACAAGTCAAAGTAACGCAACGCACTACGACACAACGCAAAGTAACTAATGCAAAGTAACACAAGGCAAAGTAACACAACGCACTACAACACAAGGCAAAGTAACGCAACGCAAACGAACACAATGCAAAGTAACGCAACGCAAAGTAACGCAACGCAAAGTAACGCAACGCAAAGTAACGCAAATTGATGTAACGTTCTACAACACAAGGCATAAAGATGCAACGCAAAGTAACGCAACACAAAGTAACAACGCAAAGTAACAACGCAAAGTAACAACGCAAAGTAACGCAAAACAACGTATTACAACGCATCGCACTACAACGTAACGCAGTACAAGGCATCGCACTACAACACAACGCAAAGTAACGCAACGCAAAGTAACGCAACGCAAAGTAACGCACTACAATAAAATGCAAAGTAACGCAACGTAAAGTAACCAACGCAAGATAACACAACACAAACTAACGCAACTTTCTACAACACAAGGCAAAGTAACGCAATGCAAAGTAACACAACACAAAGTAACACAACACAAAGTAATGCAACGCAAAGTAACAACGCAAAGTAACAACGCAAAGTAACAACGCAAAGTAACAACGCAAAGTAACATAAAACAACGCATTACAACGCATCGCACTACAACGTAACGCACTACAACGCATCGCACTACAACACAATGCAAAGTAACGCAATGCAAAGTAACACAACGCAAAGTAACACAATGCAAAGTAACGCAAAGCAAAGTAACGCAACGCAAATTAACACAAATCAAACTAACGCAACTTTCTACAACACAAGGCAAAGTAACGCAATGCAAAGTAACACAGCGCAAAGTAACACAACGCAAAGTAACACAATGCACTACAAAAAAGGCAAAGTAACGCAACGCAAAGTAACACAACGCAAAGTAACGCAACGCAAAGTAACGCATTACAACAAAATGCAAAGAAACGCAACGCAAAGTAAAACAACACAAAGTAACACAATGCAAAGTAACGCAAAGCAAAGTAACCAACGCAAAATAACACAACACAAACTAACGCAACTTTCTACAACACAAGGCAAAGTAACACAACACAAAGTAATGCAAAGCAAAGTAACAACGCAAAATAACAACGCAAAGTAACGCAAAACAATGCATTACAACGCATCGCACTACAACGCAATGCACTACAACGCATCGCACTACAACACAACGCAAAGTAACGCAACGCAAAATAACGCAACGCAAAGTAACGCTAAGCAAAGTAACACAACGCAAAGTACCGCAACGCAAAGTAACGCACTACAACAAAATGCAAAGTAACGCAACGCAAAGTAACACAACGCAAAGTAACACAATGCAAAGTAACGCAAAGCACAATAACCAACGCAAAATAACACAACACAAACTAAGGCAACTTTCTACAACACGTTATCAAGGTAAAGTAACGCAACGCAAAGTAACACAACACAAAGTAATGCAACGCAAAGTAACAACGCAAAGTAACGCAACGCAAACGAACACAATGCAAAGTAACGCAACGCGAAGTAACGCAACGCAAAGAAACGCAACGCAAAGTAACACAATGCAAAGTAACGCAAAGCAAAGTAACCAACGCAAGATAAGACAACACAAAGTAACGCAAAGCAAAGTAATCAACGCAAGATAACAGAACACAAACTAACGCAACTTTCTACAACACAAGGAAAAGTAACGCAACGCAAAGTAACACAACACAAAGTAATGCAAAGCAAAGTAACAACGCAAAGTAACAACGCAAAGTAACAACGCAAAGTAACAACGCAAAGTAACGCAAAATAACGCATTACAATGCATCGCATTACAATGCAACGCACTACAACGCATCGCACTACAACACAGCGCAAAGTAACGCAATGCAAAGTAACGCAACGCAAAGTAACGCAGCGCAAAGTAACGCAAAGTAACGCAAAGTAACGCAACGCAAAGTAACAACGCAAAGTAACGCACTACATTACAACACAAGGTAAGGTAACGCAATGCAAAGTAACACAACACAAAGTCATGCAACGCAAAGTAAAAACGGAAAGTAACAACGCAACGTTCTACAACACAAGGCATAGTAACGCAAAGCAAAGTAACGCAACACATTACAACACAAGGTAAGGTAACACAACGCAAAGTAACGCTACACAAAGTAACGCAACGCAAAGTAACGCTACGCAAAGTAACGCTACGCAAAGTAACGCAACGGAAAGTAATGCAACGCAAAGTAATGCAACGCGAAGTAACAACGCAAAGTAACAACGCAAAGTAACGCAAAACAACGCATTACAATGCATCGCACTACAACGTAACGCACTACAACGCATCGCACTACAACACAATGCAAAGTGACGCAATGCAAAGTAACACAACACAAAGTAACACAATGCAAAGTGACGCAAAGCAAAGTAACGCAACGCAAATTAACACAAATCAAACTGACGCAACTTTCTACAACACAAGGCAAAGTAACGCAATGCAAAGTAACACAGCGCAAAGTAACACAGCGCAAAGTAAAACAATGCACTACAAAAAAGGCAAAGTAACGCAATGCAAAGTAACACAACGCAAAGTAACCCAACGCAAAGTAACGCACTACAACAAAATGCAAAGAAACGCAACCAAAGTAAAACAACACAAAGTAACACAATGCAAAGTAACACAATGCAAAGTAACACAACTTTCTACAACACAAGGCAAAGTAACGCAACGCAAAGTAACACAACACAAAGTAATGCAAAGCAAAGTAAGAACGCAAAGTAACAACGAAATGTAACGCAAAACAACGCATTACAACGCATCGCACTACAACGCAATGCACTACAACGCATCGCACTACAACACAACGCAAAGTAACGCAACGCAAAGTAACGCAACGCAAAGTAACGCAACGCTAAGTAACGCAACACACTACAACACAAGGCATAGTAACGCAACGCACTACGACACAACGTAAAGTAACTAATGCAAAGTAACACAAGGCAAAGTAACACAACGCACTACAAAACAAGGCAAAGAAACGCAACGCAAAGTAACGCAACGCAAGGTAACACAAAGTAACGCAAAGTAATGTAACGCAAAGTAACGCAACGCAAAGTAACGCAACACAAAGTTACGCAAATTAACGCAACGTTCTACAACACAAGGCATAAAGACGCAACGCAAAGTAACGCAACACAAAGTAACGCAACACAAAGTAACGCAACACAAAGTAACAACGCAAAGTAACAACGCAAAGTAACGCAACGCAAAGTAACGCAACGCAAAGTAACGCAACGCAAAGTAACGCACTACAATAAAATGCAAAGTAACGCCACGCAAAGTAACGCAACGCAAAGTAACGCAACGCAAAGTAACCAACGCAAGATAACACAACACAAACTAACACAACTTTCTACAACACAAAGCAAAGTAACGCAACGCAAACTAACACAACACAAAGTAATGCAAAGCAAAGTAAGAACGCAAAGTAACAACGAAATGTAACGCAAAACAACGCATTACAACGCATCGCACTACAACGCAATGCACTACAACGCATCGCACTACAACACAACGCAAAGTAACGCAACGCAAAGTAACGCAACGCAAAGTAACGCAACGCTAAGTAACGCAACACACTACAACACAAGGCAAAGTAACGCAACGCACTATGACACAACGTAAAGTAACTAATGCAAAGTAACACAAGGCAAAGTAAAAACGCAAAGTAACAACTCAAAGTAACAACGCAAAGTAACAACGCAAAGTAACAACGCAAAGTAACAACGTAAAGTAACGCAAAACAACGCATTTCAACATAACGCAAAGTAACGCAACGCAAAGTAACGCTACGCAAAGTAACGCTACGCAAAGTAACGCTACGCAAAGTAACGCAACACACTACAACACAAGGCAAAGTAACGCAACGCACTACGACACAACGTAAAGTAACTAACGCAAAGTAACAACGCAAAGTAACACAACGTACTACAACACAAGGCAAAGTAACGCAACGCAAAGTAACACAACGCAAAGTAACGCAACGCAAAGTAACGCATTACAACAAAATGCAAAGAAACGCAACGCAAAGTAAAACAACACAAAGTAACACAATGCAAAGTAACGCAAAGCAAAGTAACCAACGCAAAATAACACAACACAAACTAACGCAACTTTCTACAACACAAGGCAAAGTAACACAACACAAAGTAATGCAAAGCAAAGTAACAACGCAAAGTAACAACGCAAAGTAACGCAAAACAATGCATTACAACGCATCGCACTACAACGCAATGCACTACAACGCATCGCACTACAACACAACGCAAAGTAACGCAACGCAAAATAACGCAACGCAAAGTAACGCTAAGCAAAGTAACACAACGCAAAGTACCGCAACGCAAAGTAACACACTACAACAAAATGCAAAGTAACGCAACGCAAAGTAACACAACGCAAAGTAACACAATGCAAAGTAACGCAAAGCAAAGTAATCAACGCAAGATAACAGAACACAAACTAACGCAACTTTCTACAACACAAGGAAAAGTAACGCAACGCAAAGTAACACAACACAAAGTAATGCAAAGCAAAGTAACAACGCAAAGTAACAACGCAAAGTAACAACGCAAAGTAACGCAAAATAACGCATTACAATGCATCGCATTACAACGCAACGCACTACAACGCATCGCACTACAACACAGCGCAAAGTAACGCAATGCAAAGTAACGCAATGCAAAGTAACGCAACGCAAAGTAACGCAGCGCAAAGTAACGCAAAGTAACGCAAAGTAACGCAACGCAAAGTAACAACGCAAAGTAACGCACTACATTACAACACAAGGTAAGGTAACGCAATGCAAAGTAACACAACACAAAGTCATGCAACGCAAAGTAAAAACGGAAAGTAACAACGCAAAGTAACAACGCAACGTTCTACAACACAAGGCATAGTAACGCAACGCAAAGTAACGCAACACATTACAACACAAGGTAAGGTAACGCAACGCAAAGTAACGCTACACAAAGTAACGCAACGCAAAGTAACGCTACGCAAAGTAACGCAACGGAAAGTAATGCAACGCAAAGTAATGCAACGCGAAGTAACAACGCAAAGTAACAACGCAAAGTAACGCAAAACAACGCATTACAATGCATCGCACTACAACGTAACGCACTACAACGCATCGCACTACAACACAATGCAAAGTGACGCAATGCAAAGTAACACAACACAAAGTAACACAATGCAAAGTGACGCAAAGCAAAGTAACGCAACGCAAATTAACACAAATCAAACTAACGCAACTTTCTACAACACAAGGCAAAGTAACGCAATGCAAAGTAACACAGCGCAAAGTAACACAGCGCAAAGTAAAACAATGCACTACAAAAAAGGCAAAGTAACGCAATGCAAAGTAACACAACGCAAAGTAACCCAACGCAAAGTAACCCACTACAACAAAATGCAAAGAAACGCAACCAAAGTAAAACAACACAAAGTAACACAATGCAAAGTAACACAATGCAAAGTAACACAACTTTCTACAACACAAGGCAAAGTAACGCAACGCAAAGTAACACAACACAAAGTAATGCAAAGCAAAGTAAGAACGCAAAGTAAGAACGCAAAGTAACAACGAAATGTAACGCAAAACAACGCATTACAACGCATCGCATTACAACGCATCGCACTACAACGCAATGCACTACAACGCATCGCACTACAACACAACGCAAAGTAACGCAACGCAAAATAACGCAACGCAAAGTAACGCAACGCTAAGTAACGCAACACACTACAACACAAGGCAAAGTAACGCAACGCACTACGACACAACGTAAAGTAACTAATGCAAAGTAACACAAGGCAAAGTAACACAACGCACTACAAAACAAGGCAAAGTAACGCAACGCAAAGTGACACAACGC
The DNA here is from genome assembly GCA_947000775.1 of Pterois miles. Classification (NCBI taxonomy): domain Eukaryota; kingdom Metazoa; phylum Chordata; class Actinopteri; order Perciformes; family Scorpaenidae; genus Pterois; species Pterois miles. Next base: position 3,044,202 of record CAMQGK010000123.1, read on the forward strand.
AAACGAACACAATGCAAAGTAACGCAACGCAAAGTAACGCAACGCAAAGTAACGCAACGCAAGGTAACACAAAGTAACGCAAAGTAATGTAACGCAAAGTAACGCAACGCAAAGTAACGCAACACAAAGTTACGCAAATTAACGCAACGTTCTACAACACAAGGCATAAAGACGCAACGCAAAGTAACGCAACACAAACTAACAACGCAAAGTAACAACGCAAAGTAACAACGCAAAGTAACGCAACGCAAAGTAACGCAACGCAATGTAACGCAACGCAAAGTAACGCACTACAATAAAATGCAAAGTAACGCCACGCAAAGTAACGCAACGCAAAGTAACGCAACGCAAAGTAACATAACGCAAAGTAACGCAAAGCAAAGTAACCAATGCAAGATAACACAACACAAAGTAACGCAAAGCAAAGTAACCAACGCAAGATAACACAACACAAACTAACACAACTTTCTACAACACAAAGCAAAGTAACGCAACGCAAAGTAACACAACACAAAGTAATGCAAAGCAAAGTAAGAACGCAAAGTAACAACGAAATGTAACGCAAAACAACGCATTACAACGCATCGCACTACAACGCAATGCACTACAACGCATCGCACTACAACACAACGCAAAGTAACGCAACGCAAAGTAACGCAACGCTAAGTAACGCAACACACTACAACACAAGGCAAAGTAACGCAACGCACTACGACACAACGTAAAGTAACTAATGCAAAGTAACACAAGGCAAAGTAACACAACGCACTAACGCAACGCAAAGTGACACAACGCAAATGAACACAATGCAAAGTAACGCAACGCAAAGTAACGCAACGCAAAGTAACGCAACGCAAAGTAACACAAAGTAACGCAAAGTAATGCAACGCGAAGTAACAACGCGAAGTAACAACGCAAAGTAACGCAAAACAACGCATTACAATGTAACGTAAAGTAACGCTACGCAAAGTAACGCAACGCTAAATAACGCAACACACTACAACATAAGGCAAAGTAACGCAACGCACTACGACACAACGCAAAGTAACTAATGCAAAGTAACACAAGGCAAAGTAACACAACGCACTACAACACAAGTCAAAGTAACACAACGCAAACGAACACAATGCAAAGTAACGCAACGCAAAGTAACGCAACGCAAATTTACGCAACGCAAAGTAACGCAACGCAAAGTAATGCATTACAACGCAACGCAAAATACCGCAACTCAAAGTGACGCAACCCATTACAACACAAGGCAAAGTAACGCAAGGCAAAGTAACGCAACGCAAAGTAACACAACACAAAGTAATGCAACGCAAAGTAAAAACGCAAAGTAAAAACGCAAAGTAACAACGCAAAGTAACAATGCAAAGTAACAACGTAAAGTAACGCAAAACAATGCATTACAACATAACGCAAAGTGACGCAACGCAAAGTAACGCAACGCAAAGTAAATCAACGCAAAGCAACGGTACGCAAAGTAACGCAACGCAAAGTAACACAACCCATTAAAACACAAGATAAAGTAATGTAACGTAAAGTAACAACGCAAAGTAAACGCAAAGTAACGCAAAACAACGCATTACAACACATCGCACTACAACGCAACGCACTACAACGCATCGCACTACAACACAAAGCAAAGTAACGCTACGCAAAGTAATGCTACGCAAAGTAACGCAACGCTAAGTAACGCAACACACTACAACACAATGCAAAGTAACGCAACGCACTACAACGCAACGCAAAGTAACCAATGCAAAGTAACGCAATGCAAAGTAACGCAATGCAAAGTAACGCAATGCAAAGTAACGCAATGCAAAGTAACGCAACCCATTAAAACACAAGGTAAAGTAACGCAACGCAACGTAACACAAGACAAAGTAATGCAACGTAAAGTAACAACGCAAAGTAACAACGCAAAGTAACAACGCAAAGTTACAATGCAAAGTAAGGCAAAACAACGCACTACAACGCATCGCACTACAAAGCAACACACTACAACGCAACGCACTACAACGCAACGCACTACAACGCATCGCACTACAACACAACGCAAAATAACGCAACGCAAAGTAACGCAATGCAAAGTAACGCAACGCAAAGTAACGCAACGCAAATTAACGCAACGCAAATTAACGCAACGCAAAGTAACGCAACGCAAAGTAACAACGCAAAGTAACGCACTACATTACAACACAAGGTAAGGTAACGCAATGCAAAGTAACACAACACAAAGTCATGCAACGCAAAGTAACAACAGAAAGTAACAACGCAAAGTAATAACGCAACGTTCTACAACACAAGGCATAGTAACGCAACGCAAAGTAACGCAACACATTACAACACAAGGTAAAGTAACGCAACGCAAAGTAACGATGCAAACTAACAAAGCAAAGTAACAACACAAAGTAATGTAAAACAACACATTACAACGCGTCGCACTACAACGCAACGCACTACAACGCATTGCACTACAACACAAGGCAAAGTAAAGCAACGCACTACGACACAACGTAAAGTAACTAATGCAAAGTAACACAAGGCAAAGTAACACAACGCACTACAACACAAGACAAAGTAACGCAACGCAAAGTGACACAACGCAAACGAACACAATGCAATGTAACGCAACGCAAAGTAACGCAACACAAAGTAACGCAACACAAAGTAATGCAACGCAAAGTAACACAACACAAAGTAATGCAACGCAAAGTAACAACGCAAAGTAACAATGCAAAGTAACAACGCAAACTAACAACGCAAAGTAACGCAAAACAACGCATTACAACGTAACGCAAAGTAACGCAACGCAAAGTAACGCAACGCAAAGTAACGCAACGCTAAATAACACAGCACATTACAACACAAGGCAAAGTAACGCAATGCACTACGACACAACGCAAACTAACTAATTCAAAGTAACACAAGGCAAAGTAACACAACGCACTACAACACAAGGCAAAGTAACGCAACGCAAAGTGACATAACGCAAACGAACACAATGCAAAGTAACGCAAAGCAAAGTAACGCAACACAAAGTAACGCAACACAAAGTAACGCAACACAAAGTAATGCAACGCAAAGTAATGCAACGCAAAGTAATGCAACGCAAAGTAATGCAACGCAAAGTAATGCAACGCAAAGTAACAACGCAAAGTAACAACGCAAAGTAACGTAAAACAACGCATTACAATGCATCGCATTACAACGCATCGCACTACAACATAACGCACTACAATGCATCGCACTACAACACAATGCAAAGTAACGCAATGCAAAGTAACACAACGCAAAGTAACACAATGCAAAGTAACGCAAAGCAAAGTAACGCAACGCAAATTAACACAAATCAAACTAACGCAACTTTCTACAACGCAACGCAAAGTAACACAGCGCAAAGTAACACAGCGCAAAGTAACACAGCGAAAAGTAACACAATGCACTACAAAAAAGGCAAAGTAACGCAACGCAAAGTAACACAACGCAAAGTAACACAACGCAAAGTAACGCAACGCAAAGTAACGTACTACAACAAAATGCAAAGAAACGCAACGCAAAGTAACGCAACGCAAAGTAACGCAAAGTAACGCAACGCAAAGTAACGCAACGCAAAGTAACGCAACACAAAGTAACGCAACACAAAGTAACGCAACACAAAGTAACGCAACACAAAGTAACGCAAATTAACGCAATGTTCTACAACACAAGGCATGAAGACGCAACGCAAAGTAACGCAACACAAAGTAACAACGCAAAGTAACAACGCAAAGTAACAACACAAAGTAACAACGCAAAGTAACGAAAAAAAAAACGTATTACAATGCATCGCACTACAACGTAACGCAATACAAGGCATCGCACTACAACACAACGCAAAGTAACGCAACGCTAAGTAACGCAACGCAAAGTAACGCAACGCAAAGTAACACAACTCAAAGTAACACAACTCAAAGTAACGCAACGCAAAGTAACGCACTACATTACAACACAAGGTAAGGTAACGCAATGTAAAGTAAAACAACACAAAGTAATGCAACGCAAAGTAACAACGCAAAGTAACAACGCAAAGTAACAACGCAACGTTCTGCAACACAAGGCATAGTAATGCAACGCAAAGTAAAGCAACACATTACAACACAAGGTAATGTAACGCAATGCAAAGTAAAACAACACAAAGTAACAACGCAAAGTAACAAACTAAACTAACAACGCAAAGTAACGCAATACAACGCACTAACACGCATCGCACTACAACGCAACGCACTACAACGCAACGCACTACAACTCAACGCACTACAACGCATCGCACTACAACACAACGCAAAGTAACGCAACGTAAAGTAACGCAATGCAAAGTAACGCTACGCAAAGTAACACAACGCAAAGTACCGCAACGCAAAGTAACGCACTACAACAAAATGCAAAGTAACACAACGCAAAGTAACACAACGCAAAGTAACACAATGCAAAGTAACACAAAGCACAATAACCAACGCAAAATAACACAACACAAACTAACGCAACTTTCTACAACACGTTATCAAGGTATAGTAACGCAACGCAAAGTAACACAACACAAAGTAACAAAACACAAAGTAATGCAACGCAAAGTAACAACTCAAAGTAACAACGCAAAGTAACAACGCAAAGTTACGCAAAACAACGCATTACAACGTAACGCAAAGTAACGCAATGCAAAGTAACGCAACGCAAAGTAACGCTACGCAAAGTAACGCAACGCAAAGTAACGCTACGCAAAGTAACACAACGCAAAATAACGCGACGCAAAGTAACGCACTACAACAAAATGCAAAGTAACGCAGCGCAAAGTAACGCAACAAGCAAAGTAACGCAACGCAAAGTAACACAACGCAAAAGAACACAATGTAAAGTAACGCAATGCAAAGTAACACAACACAAAGTAATGCAACGCAAAGTAACAACGCAAAGTAACAACGCAAAGTAACAACGCGAAGTAACAACGCAAAGTAACGCGAAACAACACATTACAATGTAACGTAAAGTAACACAACGCAGAGTAACGCTACGCAAAGTAACGCAACGCTAAATAACGCAACACACTACAACAAAAGGCAAAGTAACGCAAAGCACTACGACACAACGCAAAGTAGCTAATGCAAAGTAACACAAGGCAAAGTAACACAACGCACTACAACACAAGGCAAAGTAACGCAACGCAAACGAACATAATGCAAAGTAACGCAACGCAAAGTAACGCAACGCAAAGTAACGCAACGCAAAGTAACGCTATGCAAAGTAACACAACGCAAAGTAATGCAACGCAAAGTAACGCACTACATTACAACACAAGGTAAGGTAGCGCAATGCAAAGTAACACAACACAAAGTAATGCAACGCAAAGTAACAACACAAAGTAACAACGCAAAATAACCACTTAAAGTAACAACGCAACGTTCTACAACATAAGGCATAGCAACGCAACGCAAACTAAAGCAACACATTACAACACAAGGTAAGGTAACGCAACGCAAAGTAACGCAACGCAAAGTAACGCTACGCAAAGTAACACAACGCAAAGTACCGCAACGGAAAGTAATGCACTACAAAAAAAATGCAAAGTAACGCAACGCAAAGTAATGCACTACAAAAAAATGCAAAGTAACGCAACACAAAGTAACGCAACACAAAGTAACACAACGCAAAGTAACACAACGCAAAGTAACACAATACAAAGTAATGCAAAGCAAAATAACCAACGCAAAATAACACAACACAAACTAACGCAACTTTCTACAACACATTATCAAGGTATAGTAACGCAACGCAAAGTAACACAACACAAAGTAACAAAACAAAAAGTAATGCAACGCAAAGTAACAATGCAAAGTAACAACGCAAAGTAACAACGCAAAGTAACGCAAAACAACGCATTACAACGTAACGCAAAGTAACGCAATGCAAAGTAACGCAACGCAAAGTAACGCTACGCAAAGTAACGCAACGCAAAGTAACGCAACGCAAAGTAACGAAACGCAAAGTAACGCTACGCAAAGTAACGCAACGCAAAGTAACGCACTACAACAAAATGCAAAGTAACGCAACGCAAAGTAACGCAACGCAAAGTAACACAACGCAAAAGAACACAATGTAAAGTAACGCAATGCAAAGTAACACAACACAAAGTAATGCAACGCAAAGTAACAACGCAAAGTAACAACGCAAAGTAACAACGCAAAGTAACAACGCAAAGTAACGCGAAACAACACATTACAACGTAACGTAAAGTAACACAACGCAGAGTAACGCTACGCAAAGTAACGCAACGCTAAATAACGCAACACACTACAACAAAAGGCAAAGTAACGCAAAGCACTACGACACAACGCAAAGTAGCTAATGCAAAGTAACACAAGGCAAAGTAACACAAGGCAAAGTAACGCAACGCAAACGAATACAATGCAAAGTAACGCAACGCAAAGTAACGCAACGCAAAGTAACGCAACGCAAAGTAACGCTACGCAAAGTAACACAACGCAAAGTAATGCAACGCAAAGTAACACACTACATTACAACACAAGGTAAGGTAACGCAATGCAAAGTAACACAACACAAAGTAATGCAACGCAAAGTAACAACACAAAGTAACAACGCAAAATAACCACTTAAAGTAACAACGCAACGTTCTACAACATAAGGCATAGCAACGCAACGCAAAGTAAAGCAACACATTACAACACAAGGTAAGGTAACGCAACGCAAAGTAACGCAACGCAAAGTACCGCAACGGAAAGTAATGCACTACAAAAAAAAATGCAAAGTAACGCAACGCAAAGTAATGCACTACAAAAAAAATGCAAAGTAACGCAGAGCAAAGTAACACAACGCAAAGTAACACAATGCAAAGTAACACAACGCAAAGTAACACAATGCAAAGTAATGCAAAGCAAAATAACCAACGCAAAATAACACAACACAAACTAAGGCAACTTTCTACAACACGTTATCAAGGTAAAGTAACGCAACGCAAAGTAACATAACACAGAGTAATGCAACGCAAAGTAACAACGCAAAGTAACAACGCAAAGTAACGCAACACAAAGTTACGCTACGCAAAGTAACACAACGCAAAGTACCGCAACGCAAAGTAATGCACTACAAAAAAAATGCAAAGTACCGCAACGCAAAGTAATGCACTACAAAAAAAAAATGCAAAGTAACGCAACGCTAAGTAACGCAACACACTACAACACAAGGCAAAGTAACGCAACGCACTACGACACAACGCAAAGTAACTAATGCAAAGTAACACAAGGCAAAGTAACACAACGCACTACAAAACAAGACAAAGTAACGCAAAATAACGCAACACAAAGTAACGCAACGCAAAATAATGCACTACAACAAAATGCAAAGTAACACAACGCAAAGGAACAAAATGCAAAGTAACGCAACGCAAAGTAACGCAACACAAAGTAACGCAACGCAAAGTAACGCAACCCATTACAACATAAGGTAAAGTAACGCAACACAAAGTAACACAACACAAAGTAACAACGCAAAGTAACAACGCAAAGTAACAACGCAAAGTAACACAAAACAACGCATTAAAACGTAACGCAAAGTAACGCAACGCAAAGTAACGCTACGCAAAGTAACGCAACGCAAAGTAACGCTACGCAAAGTAACGCTACGCAAAGTAACGCAACGCAAAGTAACGCAACGCAAAGTAACGCTACGCAAAGTAACGCAACGCAAAGTAACGCAACGCAAAGTAACGCAACGCAAAGTAAAACAACGCAAAGTAACACAAAGTAAACGCAAAATAACACAACACAAACTAACGCAACTTTCTACAACACAAGGCAAAGTAACGCAACGCAAAGTGACACAACGCAAACGAACACAACGCAAAGTAATGCAACGCAAAGTAACAACGCCAAGTAACAACGCAAAGTAACGCTAAACAACGCATTACAACGCATCGCACTACAACGCAACGCACTACAACGCATCGCACTACAACACAACGCAAATTAACGCACTACAACAAAATGCAAAGTAACGCAAAGTAACGCAACGCAAAGTAACGCAACGCAAAGTAACGCAACCCATTACAACACAAGTTAAAGTAGTGCAACGCAAAGTAACACAACACAAAGTAATGCAACGCAAAGTAACGACGCAAAGTAACAGTGCAAAGTAACGCAAAAAAACGCATTACAATGTAACGCAAAGTAACGCAACGCAAAGTAACGCAACGCTACATAACGCAACACACTACAACACAAGGCAAAGTAACGCAACGCAAAGTAACGCACTACAACAAAATGCAAAGTAACGCAACGCAAAGTAACACAACGCAAAGTAACACAACGCAAAGTAACGCTACGCAAAGTAACGCAACGCTAAGTAACGCAACATACTACAACACAAGGCAAAGTAACGCAACGCACTACGACACAACGCAAAGTAACTAATGCAAAGTAACACAAGGCAAAGTAACACAACGCACTACAAAACAAGACAAAGTAAGGCAAAATAACGCAACACAAAGTAACGCAACGCAAAATAACGCACTACAACAAAATGCAAAGTAACACAACGCAAAGGAACACAATGCAAAGTAACGCAACGCAAAGTAACGCAACACAAAGTAACGCAACACAAGTAACGCAACGCAAAGTAACGCAAACCATTACAACATAAGGTAAAGTAACGCAACGCAAAGTAACACAACACAAAGTAACAACGCAAAGTAACAACGCAAAGTAACACAAAACAACGCATTAAAACGTAACGCAAAGTAACGCATCGCAAAGTAACGCTACGCAAAGTAACGCTACGCAAAGTAACGCAACGCAAAGTAACGCAACGCAACGCAAAGTAACGCTACGCAAAGTAACGCAACGCAAAGTAACGCAACGCAACGCAAAGTAACGCTACGCAAAGTAACGCAACGCAAAGTAACGCAACGCAAAGTAACGCAACGCAAAGTAATGCAACGCAAAGTAACGCATTGTTCTACAACACAAGGCATAGTAACGCGACGCAAAGTAACGCAACACATTACAACACAAGGTAAAGTAAAGCAAGGCAAAGTAACACAACACAAAGGAATGCAACGCAAAGTAACAACGCAAAGTAACAACGCAAAGTAACACCAAACAACGCATTAAAACGCATCGCACTACTACGTAACGCAGTACAACGCATCGCACTACAACACAACGCAAAGTAACGCAACGCATAGTAACGCAACGCAAAGTAACGCAACGCAAAGTAACGCAACGCAAAGTAACGCAACGCAAAGTAACGTACTACAACAAAATGCAAAGTAACACAAAGCAAAGTAACCAACGCAAGATAAAACAACACAAACTAACGCAAGTTTCTACAACAGAAGGAAAAGTAACGCAACGCAAAGTAAAACAACACAAAGTAATGCAAAGCAAAGTAACAACGCAGAGTAAACAACGCAAAGTAACAACTCAAAGTAACAACGCAAAGTAACGACACGCAAAAAAACGCATTACAACGTAAGCGCAAAGTACAACGCAAATCGCACTACAACACAACGCAAAGTAACGCAACGCAAAGTAATGCAACGCAAAGTAATGCAACGCAAAGTAACGCAACGCAAAGTAACGCAACGCAAAGTAACGCAACGCAAAGTAACGCAACGCAAAGTAACGCAACGCAAAGTAACGCACTACAACAAAATGCAAAGTAACGCAACGCAAAGTAACACAACACAAAGTAACACAATGCAAAGTAACGCAACGCAAAGTAACGCAACCCATTACAACAAAAGGTAAAGTAACGCAATGCAAAGTAACACAACACAAAGTAATGCAACGCAAAGTAACAATGCAAAGTAACAACGCAAAGTAATGCAAAACAATGCATTACAACGTAACGCAAAGTAACGCAACGCAAAGTAACGCTACGCAAAGTAACGCAACGCAAAGTAACGCTACGCAAAGTAACGCTACGCAAAGTAACGCACTACAACAAAATGCAAAGTAACGCAACGCAAAGTAAAACAAAGCAAAGTAAGACAATGCAAAGTAACGGAAAGTAATCAACACAAAATAACACAAAACAAACTAACGCAACTTTCTACAACACAAGGCAAAGTAACGCAACGTAAAGTGACAACGCAAACGAACACAATGCAAAGTAACGCAACGCAAAGTAATGCAAATTAACGCAACGCAAAGTAATGCAACGCAGAGTAACAACGCAAAGTAACAACACAAAGTAACGCAAAACAACGCATTACAACGCTTCGCACTACAACGCAACGCACTACAACGCATCGCACTGCAACACAACGCAAAATAACGCAACGCAAAGTAACGCACTACAACAAAATGCAAAGTAACGCAACGCAAAGTAACACAACGCAAAGGAACACAATGCAAAGTAACGCAACGCACAGTAACACAACGCAAAGTAACGCAACGCAAAGTAACGCAACCCATTACAACACAAGGTAAAGTAACGCAACGCAAAGTAACACAACACAAAGTAATGCAATGCAAAGTAACAATGCAAAGTAACAACGCAAAGTAACAATGCAAAGTAACGTAAAACAACGCATTACAACGTAACGCAAAGTAACGCAACGCAAAGTAACGCTACGCAAAGTAACGCAACGCTAAATAACGCAACACACTACAACACAAGGCAAAGTAACGCAGCGCAAAGTGACACAACGCAAAGTAACGCAACGCAAAGTAACGCAACGCAAAGTAACGCAACGCAAAGTAACACAATGCAAAGTAAAGCAAAGTTCTACAACACAAGGTAAAGTAACGCAACGCAAAGTAACACAACACAAAGTAATGCAACGCAAAGTAACACAATGCACTACAAAAAAGGCAAAGTAACGCAATGCAAAGTAAAGCAAAGTTCTACAACACAAGGTAAAGTAACGCAACGCAAAGTAACACCACACAAAGTAATGCAACGCAAAGTAACACAATGCACTACAAAAAAGGCAATGTAACGTAACGCAAAGTAACACAACGCAACGTAACACAACGCAAAGTAACACAACGCAAAGTAACACAACGCAAAGTAACGCAACACACTACAACATCAGGCAAAGTAACGCATTGCACTACGACACAAGGCAAAGTAACGCAACCGAAGTAACACAAGTCAAAGTAACACAAAGCACTACAACACAAGGCAAAGTAACGCAGCGCAAAGTAACGCAGCGCAAAGTGACACAACGCAAAGGAACACAATGCAAAGTAACGCAACGCACAGTAACAGAACGCAAAGTAACGCAACGCAAAGTAACGCAACGCAAAGTAACGCAACGCAAAGTAACGCAACGCAAAGTAACACAACACAAAGTAATGCAACGCAAAGTAACAATGCAAAGTAACAACGCAAAGTAACAACGCAAAGTAACGTAAAACAACGCATTACAACGTAACGCAAAGTAACGCAACGCAAAGTAACGCTACGCAAAGTAACGCAACGCTAAATAACGCAGCACCCTACAACACAAGGCAAAGTAACGCAGCGCAAAGTGACACAACGCAAAGTAACGCAACGCAAAGTAACGCAACGCAAAGTAACGCAATGCAAAGTAACGCAATGCAAAGTAAAGCAAAGTTCTACAACACAAGGTAAAGTAACGCAACGCAAAGTAACACAACACAAAGTAATGCAACGCAAAGTAACAATGCAAAGTAACAACGCAAAGTAACAACGCAAAGTAACGTAAAACAACGCATTACAACGTAACGCAAAGTAACGCAACGCAAAGTAACGCTACGCAAAGTAACGCAACGCTAAATAACGCAACACCCTACAACACAAGGCAAAGTAACGCAGCGCAAAGTGACACAAAGCAAAGTAACGCAGCGCAAAGTAACGCAGCACAAAGTAACGCAGCGCAAAGTGACACAACGCAAAGGAACACAATGCAAAGTAACGCAACACAAAGTAACGCAACACAAAGTAACGCAACACAAAGTAACGCAACACAAAGTAACGCAACACAAAGTAACGCAACGCAAAGTAACGCAACGCAAAGTAACGCAACGCAAAGTAACGCAATGCAAAATAACGCAACTTTCTACAACACAAGGCATAGTAACGCAACGCAAAGTAACGCAACACATTACAACACAAGGTAAGGTAACACAACGCAAAGTAACACAACACAAAGTAATGCAATGCAAAGTAACAATGCAAAGTAACAACGCAAAGTAGCAACGCAAAGTAACAACGCAAAGTAACGTAAAACAACGCATTACAACGCATCGCACTACAACGCAACGCACTACAACGCATCGCACTACAACACAACGCAAAGTAACACAAGGCAAAGTAATGCAATGCAATGTAACAAAACGCAAAGTACATAAAGAAACGCAAAGTAACGCAACGCAAAGTAACGCAATGCAACGTACTACAACACAACACAAAGTAACGCAAGGCAAAGTAACGCAACTGAAAGTAATGCAACGCAAAGTAACGCAACGCGCTACAAGACAAAACAAGGTAACACAACGTAAAGTAACACAAGGCAAAGTAACACAAGGCAAAGTAACACAACGCAAAGTAACACAACGCAAAGTAGCGCAACGCAAAGTAATGCAACGCACTACAACACAATGCAGAGTAACGCAATGCAAAGTAACACAACGCAAAGTAACACAATGCAAAGTAACGCAAAGCAAAGTAACGCAACGCAAATTAGCACAACACAAACTAACGCAACTTTCTACAACACAAGGCAAAGTAACGCAACGCAAAGTAACACAATGCACTACAAAAAAGGCAAAGTAACGCAACGCAAAGTAACGCAACGCAAAGTAACACAACGCTAAGTAACGCAACGCTAAGTAACGCAACACGCTACAACACAATGCAAAGTAACACAACACAAAGTAATGCAACGCAAAGTAACAACGCAAAGTAACACAAAACAACGCATTACAACGCATCGCACTACAACGCAACGCACTACAGCGCATCGCACTACAACACAACGCAAAATAACGCAATGCAAAGTCACGCTATGCAAAGTAACGCAACGCAAAGTAACGCAACGCAAAGTAACGCACTACAACAAAATGCAAAGTAACGCAACGCAAAGTAACACAATGCAAAGTAACGCAAAGCAAAGTAACCAACGCAAAATAACACAACACAAACTAACGCAACTTTCTAAAACACAAGGCAAAGTAACGCAACGCAAAGTAACACAACACAAAGTAACGCAACGCTAAGTAACGCAACACACTACAACACAAGGCAAAGTAACGCAACGCACTACGACACAACGCAAAGTAACTAATGCAAAGTAACACAAGGCAAAGTAACACAACGCACTACAACACAAGGCAAAGTAACGCAACGCAAAGTGGCGCAACGTAAAGTGAAACAACGCAAAGTAACGCAACGCAAAGTAACGCAACGCAAAGTAACGCAACGCAAAGTAACGCAACGCAAAGTATCACAACGCAAAGTAACGCAACGCAAAGTAACGCAACGTTCTACAACACTAGGCATAGTAACGCAACGCAAAGTAACTCAACACATTCCAACACAAGGTAAGGTAACGCAATGCAAAGTAACACAACACAAAGTAATGCAACGCACTAAAACACAAGGCAAAGTAACACAATGCAAAGTAACGCAACAAAAAGTAACGCAAAACAAAGTAACGCAAAACAAAGTAACACAACACAAAGTAACATAACGCAAAGTACTGCAACACAATACAACACAATGCAAAGTAACGCAGCGCAAAGTAACACAATGCAATGTAACACACCGCTAAGTAGCGCAACGTTCTACAATACAAGTCAAAGTGATGCAACGCAAAGTAACACAATGCAAAGTAACACAACGCAAAGTAACGCAACGCACTACAACACAGGGCATAGTAACGCAACGCAAAATAATGCAACGCAAAGTAAGACAACGCAAAGTAACGCAATGCAAAGTAACACAACGCAAAGTAACACAATGCAAAGTAACGCAACAAAAAGTAACGCAAAATAAAGTAACGCAAAACAAAGTAACACAACACAAAGTAACATAACGCAAAGTACTGCAACACACTACAACACAATGCAAAGTAACACAGCGCAAAGTAACACAATGCAATGTAACACAACGCACTGAAACACAAGGCAAAGTAACGCAATGCAAAGTGACACAACGCAAAGTAACGCAACGCAAAGTAATGCAACGCAAAGTCACGCAACGCAAAGTAACACAATGCAAAGTAACGCAACGTTCTAAAACACAAGGCAAACACAGGGCAAAGGCTCCATTGACTCTCTTTCACTGGTTTGACGTGGCTTATGTGGAATGTAGGGTGAATGCGCATCGACCTAGGAAGTTGTAGTTTAATAGCTACAGGATTAATAATTTTTGAGATTGGGAAGGGGCCCACAAACCTTGGAGCTAGCTTACGTGACTCGACCCTCAATTGGAGATCCCTGGTCGACAGCCACACTCTCTGGCCCGGTCGGTAGGAGGGGGCCGCGGTCCGATGACGGTCTGAGGCAGTCTTCCATCGGGCTGCGCTTCTCAATAGCAGTTGTCGGGCTCCCCTCCATACTCAACGACACCGACGGACGAGAGCGTGGGCTGACGGCACCAGGACCTCTATTTTAAGAGACCAGGCACCTCAAACCTGTCTCTAATTCTTGATTTAACCTCTCCGATTGGCCGTTGGATTGAGGGTGGTAGCCGGAGGAAAGGCTTACTGAGGCTCCTATCAGGGCGCAAAACTCTTTCCAGAATCGGGACACGAACTGGGAACCTCGATCCGAGACCATGTCGCTGGGGAAACCATGTAAGCGGAAAACCTTGAGACAACAAGACCTCCGCCGTCTTCTTGGCGGAGGGTAATTTTGACAGTGGAATGAAATGTACCATTTTCGAAAACCTGTCTACCACTGTGAGAATGGTTGTATTACCTTCAGACACTGGAAGTCCCGTAACGAAATCTAAAGAGATGTCTGACCAGGGGCAGCTCGAGACAGGGAGTGGTTGAAGGAGTCCTGAGGGGGGTTGGTGCGAGGATTTACTCCTAGCACACACGGGGCAAGCAGCCACGTATTCCCCCATTGCCTTCTCCATGGCGGGCCACCAGAACCTCTGTTTAATGAAGAACATTGTTCTCCTGGTTCCTGGGTGGCAGGCGAGGTGTGAGGTGTGGGCCCAGTGGATGACCTGGGGCGTACAGACACTGGAACAAATAATTTGTTAGGGGGGCACCCCTCAGGAACATTCACCCCCCTTAAGGCCTCTTTTACCTTATTCTCTATGCTCCAGGTGAGAGCACCCACCACACAGGATGGTGCAACGATGTATGATGGGGTCTTAGGAGCAGGATCAGGGTCATGTAGGCGGGACAGTGCGTCGGGTTTGACATTTTTCGAACCTGGGCGGTTTGACAAAGTGAAGTGAAAGCGATTGAAGAATAGCGCCCACCTGGCTTGACGGGAGTTCAGACGTTTAGCCGTTCGGATGTATTCTAAATTTTTGTGGTCTGTCCAGACCACGAACGGCTGGTCTGCTCCCTCAAGCCAGTGGCGCCCTTCTTGCAGAGCCGCTTTAACGGCCAATAATTCGCGGTTTCCAGTATCGTAGTTTCTCTCGGCTGGAGAGAGCTTCCTAGAGAAGAAGGCACAGGGGTGTAGCTTGTTATCGCTAGGAGATCGCTGGGACAGTATAGCTCCAATGCCAGTATCAGAGGCGTCCACCTCCACCACGAACTGTCGCTGCTGCTCAGGAATAGTCAGAATGGGTGCTGTGGAAAAACATTCTTTCAGTTTGTTAAATGCCTTTTTTGCTTGGGGTGACCACTCGAACTTATTCTGCGGAGAATAGAGAGCATGCAGTGGTGCCGCAATAGAGCTAAAGTTTCTTATGAACCTCCTGGAAAAATTTGCAAACCCCAGGAACTGCTGGACTAACCTGTGGTTAGTGGGGTTCGGCCAATTGGCGACTGCACTGATCTTTTCCGGGTCCATCTGAATGTTGTCAGGAGTGACAACGAACCCGAGAAAAGAGATTTTTGTGGCGTGAAACTCACACTTCTCCGCCTTGATGTAAAGTTGGTGGTCTCGGAGTCTCTGCAAGACACGACGAACATGCCTCTCGTGAGTCTGCAGATCTGGGGAAAAAATCAATATGTCATCCAGATAAACAAAAACATATTGATTTAACATGTCTCTTAATACATCATTGACCAAACACTGGAAGACTGCAGGGGCATTAGAAAGTCCAAATGGCATGACTAGGCACTCATAGTGTCCACTGGGGGTGTTGTAGGCGGTCCTCCATTCATCCCCCTCCCTTATTCTCACAAGGTGGTAGACGTTACGAAGATCTAGTTTTGTGAATACCTTAGCACCTTTAAGTAATTTAAATGCCGAGGAGATGAGAGGGAGGGGGTACCTCTTCTTAATGGTAATTTCGTTAAGGCCACAATAGTCGATGCAGGGCCGAAGTGTTTTGTCCTTCTTTTCTACAAACATCCCTCCCTTACAAACATCCCTGAACACATCCATGAACAAACATCCCTGAACACATCCCTAAACAAACATCCCTGAACACATCCCTATACAAACATCCCTGAACACATCCCAATACAAACATCCCTGAACACTTCCCTATACAAACATCTCTGAACAAATCCCTATACAAACATCCCTGAACAAATCCCTATACAAACATCCCTGAACACATCCCTATACAAACATCCCTGAACACATCCCTATACAAACATCACTGAACACATCCCTATACAAACATCACTGAACACATCCCTATACAAACATCCCTGAACACATCAATGAACACTTCCCTATACAAACATCCATGAACACTTCCCAATAAACCCCCCAAACATCCCTGAACACTTCCCTATACAAACATCCCTGAACACATCCCTATACCAACATCTCTGAGCACTTCCCTATACAAACATCCCTGAACACATCCCTATACAAACATCCCTGAACACTTCCCTATACGAACATCCCTGAACACTTCCCTATACAAACATCCCTGAACACTTCCCTGTTTATTTTGAAGCCACACTGCACTATGACGGTTTATTTTGAAGCCACACTGCACTATGACGGTTTATTTTGGCAACATAATGTACTATGACGGTTTATTTTGATGCCACACTGTACTATGATGGTTTATTTTGAAGCCACACTGTACCATGACGGTTTATTTTGAAGACACACTGCACTATGACGGTGTAACGTCGGTCGATCCTAGGTGATGGGTTTCCTTGTTTTTCATATTAATTGTGAGCACTTCCTGTTTGATTGTGAAATCCTAATCCTCCCTCTCGTTTCAGTGCACTTCACTTCCTGCCTGCATGTCCCCGCCCCTCCGAATGAATGGCTTCACTGACCCACTTTTAGTCTCCACTCACCTGCGTCCGATCGTCTTCCCCCGCCCTGATTATGTTCACCTGTTGATAGTTAATCACTCCCCTCACAGGTATTTCAGCTGTGTTACCCTGCCCCTCTGTGCCAGTTCGTTTTGATCCCTCGTGACAGACTTACCAGCGTACCTCCTAGTGTTTTTACTACTTCCGTGTACCGATACCTCTGCTTGTTTTTCTGACCCTGAGTTTTGCCTGCCAGCCTGGATTTGTCTGCCTTATCTGACTGCCTTCATGTGTACCGACCTGCTTCTGGTAATAAAGACCAAGCGTTGTTTCTAACTGCCTGTCTCCCGAGTTGTGCGTTTGAGTTCAGTTCTGCCTGCCCAGCCCGGCATCACAGTACGAACTGGCCAAATATGAACTCAGCCGACTCGGAACAGGTTCAGTCGACGATTCGCTCTCACGGAGAGCGTCTCCACCATCATGAGGAGCAGCTCATCGCCATCCGCCAGGGCGTTCAACAACTTACGGCGCATCAGGAAAACTTCCGCACGGCCATGGGTGAGCAAGTTAATCAATTGGGAAATCAAATGAAAGAACTGTTATCCCTGATTAAATACCGCCCGACTCCTCAGACTGATATGACCCCGGCACCGGGGTTTTCACCCGCTGAATTAGCGGCTCCGCCACCTGCTCCCGTTCCTCCCTCCCCGGTGGCGTTTTCTGGCTCTCCACACCTTGCTAAACCAGAGCGTTTCACTGGGGACTCTGATAACTGTCGTGCATTTTTGGTACAATGTGGTCTTCACTTTGAGTTGCAGGCAGCCCACTTCCCTACTGAGCGGTCCAAGATTGCCTTCATGATTACTCACCTCTCCGGCAGGGCGGAAGCCTGGGCGACAGCAGAATGGTCACGGAATTCCCCGGTATGTTTTCCGATTCAACTATTCACTGATACTCTGCGAAAAATTTTTGATCACACCACTCCAGGTCGGGAGGCGGCACGCCCACTGGTTGGACTCCGTCAGGGAACGAGACGCGTTGCCGATTACGCAATCGAGTTCCGCACTCTGGCCATCGACAGCGGCTGGAATGACACGTCTCTACTCGACACCTTCCTGCATGGCCTCGTCGACTCCGTTAAAGATCAGCTGGCACCGTTGGACCTCCCGCCCGATCCGGACTCGGTCATAGCCTTGGCTATCCGAATCGATAATCGGCTTAGGGAGAGGGAGAGGGAGAGGGAGAGAGAGAGAGGGAGAGAGAGAGAGAGGAGAGAGAGAGAGAGAGAGAGAGAGAGAGAGAGAGAGAGAGAGAGAGAGAGAGAGAGAGAGAGAGAGAGAGAGAGAGACCTGCACTACCACCTCCCGTCCAGATGAGGCAACACGGCGCCTCCCGACCGCTTTGGCGCTCTTCTTCGCCCACTTCCGCCGAGGGTTCTCCATCGCCTCCTGCTGCCACGGAGGAGCCCATGCAGGTGGGGAACACCCGGTTGTCTCCTGAGGAGCGACAGCGACGACTACTGGAGGGACGGTGCATCTACTGTGGGCATCATGGACACTTCCTGGCTAGATATCCGCTAAAAGACCAGGCTCACCAGTGACAGAGAGGACTCTGGTGAGCCACACTACGTCTACTAACCTCTCCTCTCGCCCTCTTATACAGGCCCAGATCATCACACCGTCGCAGACCGTACACCAACCTGTTCTAGTGGACTCAGGCTCTGATGAGAGTTTTATTGATAGACAACTGCTGGATGCACTGGGTCTTGAGAAGATCCCACTGGCTGAACCACTGAAGGCTAGTGCACTTGATGGACGCCTTTTGTGCAGAATTACCCACCGTTCTCAACCGGTAACTCTCATCATCCAGGGTAATCACACTGAGACTATGAGTTTTCACATTTTTGACTCTTCCGTGCAACCCCTAATTCTGGGCCTCCCCTGGTTAAAAACACATACACCTCACATTGATTGGTCTACAGGGAGGGTGTCAAGTTGGGGAGAGGGGTGCAACCTAACCTGTGTTAAATCTGCTTCTGCTCCGGTGAGGAGAATGGACTCATTGCTCCCCCCAGTGGTGGGGAGAGGTACTCCTCCCACCCCGAAAGACCCGGACCTGACTGGGGTTCCCCGTTGTTATCACGACCTCAAGGATCACGACGTGTTTAATAAGGGTCGGGCCACCTCATTTCCTCCTCACCGTGAGTACGATTGTGCTATCGATCTTCTGCCAGGCACCACTCCCCCCAAAGGGAGAATATTCTCTCTTTCAGCACCTGAACGAGCGGCCGTGCATGAATACATTGAGGCTTCTCTAGCTGCTGGAATCATCCGGCCATCCTCCTCTCCTGCTGGAGCCGGGTTATTCTTTGTTGACAAGAAGGACAAGTCTCTCCGCCCGTGTATTGATTATCGGGGCTTGAACAACAACACCATAAAGAACAGGTACCCCCTCCCTTTAATATCCTCAGCTTTTGAACTATTAAAGGGAGCAACTGTCTTCACCAAGCTGGACCTGCGCAACGCATACTACCTGGTCAGGATAAGGGAGGGGGACGAATGGAAGACCGCCTTTAACACCCCCACAGGACACTATGAATATCTGGTAATGCCTTTCGGGCTAACTAACGCCCCCGCTGTTTTCCAAGCTCTTGTTAATGATGTCCTGCGGGATATGTTGAACGTGTTTGTATTTGTATATCTTGATGATATCTTGATCTTTTCCGCAGATGAGCGCTCCCACGTCCACCATGTCCGCCAGGTCCTCCAGAGGCTGCTAGAGAACCAACTCTTTGTGAAAGCCGAAAAATGTGAGTTTCACGTGCCAACAGTTTCCTTCCTGGGCTTCCTGATTTCTTGAGACACCATTCTGATGGACCCCGAAAAGGTCAGGGCGGTGGCGGATTGGCCAACCCCGAATAGCCGAAAGCTAGTTCAGAGGTTTTGGGGTTCGCTAACTTCTACCGCTGTTTCATTCATAATTTCAGCAGCATTGCCGCCCCTCTACATGACCTCACCTCTCCTGAAGTTAGGTTCATCTGGTCCCCCGAGGCCGATGAAGCCTTTAAAAGACTAAAACACTCTTTTACATCGGCACCCATCCTCACACTCCCTGATCCTCAACGACAGTTCGTAGTTGAGGTGGACGCCTCTGATTCGGGCCTAGGGGCGGTCCTTTCCCAGCATTCGGCCAAAGACAACAAATTACACCCATGTGCCTTCCTGTCTCGAAAGCTGTCTCCAGCTGAGAGAAATTATGACGTGGGGAATAGGGAACTGTTGGCCGTGAAGGCAGCTCTGGAGGAATGGCGACATTGGTTGGAGGGGTCTGAACAGCCGTTTCTTGTTTGGACTGACCACAAGAATTTAGAATATATCAAGACAGCTAAGCGCCTTAATGCTAGACAGGCCAGATGGGCCTTATTTTTCAACCGTTTCAACTTTACCCTGTCTTACCGGCCAGGGTCTAAAAATGGGAAACCAGATGCCTTGTCTCGGTTGTTTGACTCAGGTGAGGGGACTAAGAGCCCTTCCACCATTTTGCCATCCTCCTGTGTAGTCGGTTCTGTTTCCTGGGAAATTGTTAATACTGTTCAGAAGGCTTTGGAGAATGAGGTGACACCCCCAGGTTGCCACAATGACAAGTTGTTTGTTCCCAAGTCTGTACGTTCTCAGGTGATTCACTGGGCCCACACCACCAAACTCGCCTGCCACCCGGGAACACGTCGCACTCTGTTCCTCCTCCGCCAAAGACTCTGGTGGCCGGCGATGGAGAAGGACGTCCACGAATACGTCTCAGCCTGTGTTATCTGTGCCCAGAACAAGCCCTCAAACCAGTCTCCAGCGGGGCTCCTGCAACCTCTACCCATACCCCAACGCCCCTGGTCCGACATCTCTTTGGACTTTGTCACCGGGTTACCCTTATCGGAAGGTAACACTACCATACTTACTGTTGTTGACAGATTCTCTAAGATGGTGCATTTCATTGCTCTCCCTAAGTTACCCTCCGCCAAGGAAACGGCGGAGGTAATGTTGTCTCACGTTTTCCGTCTCCATGGCTTCCCGAGAGATATAGTGTCGGACCGGGGGCCCCAATTCGTTTCTAAGTTCTGGAAGGAGTTCTGCGCGTTGCTAGGAGCCTCGGTGAGCCTCTCCTCGGGTCATCATCCCGAGTCTAATGGTCAGACGGAGAGGCTCAACCAGGAGCTGGAGACTGGTCTGAGGTGCTTGGTGGCGCAGAACCCTACCTCCTGGAGCAAAAACCTGATCTGGATTTAGTACGCTCACAATACTCTTCCGTCGGCGGCATCTGGCCTGTGTCCCTTCCAGTGCGCCTATGGTTATCAGCCTCTTCTTTTCCCAGAAGAGGAGGCTGAATCCAGTGTCCCATTGGCTCAGGCCCTCATCCGCCACTGTAGGCGTATCTGGAGGGGAGCTCGCCAGATGCTTCAAAGGAGCGCCGCCAGATACAAGAGGTCAGCTGACCGCCACCGCAGACCCGCCCCGGCCTACAAGCCTGGGCAAAAAGTGTGGCTTTCCACCAAGGACCTCCCTCTTCGGGTGGAGTCCCGTAAGCTGGCGCCCAGGTTTGTAGGCCCATTTCCCATAACTCGCATTATCAATCCAGTTGCTGTAAAACTTCAGCTCCCCAGGTCCATGAAGATCCATCTTACATTCCACGTCGGTCGACTGAAACCTGCCAAGGAAAGTCCTCTGGTCCCTGCATCCAGACCCCCTCCACACCCCCGAGTCATCGATGGGGGCCCAGTATACACCGTCAGACGATTGCTGGATGTCAGACGGCGGGGGCGCGGCAACCAATACCTCGTCGACTGGGAGGGCTACGGGCCTGAGGAGAGGTCTTGGGTCCCATCGAGACACATCATGGACCCAGACCTCATCCGGGACTTTCATCGGAACCGCCCTAGCCGTCCCTAGAGGGGGGGGTCCTGTAACGTCGGTCAATCCTAGGTGATGGGTTTCCTTGTTTTTCATGTTTATTGTGAGCACTTCCTGTTTGATTGTGAAATCCTAATCCTCCCTCTCGTTTCAGTGCACTTCACTTCCTGCCTGCATGTCCCCGCCCCTCCGAATGAATGGCTTCACTGACCCACTTTTAGTCTCCACTCACCTGCGTCCGATCGTCTTCCCCCGCTCTGATTGTGTTCACCTGTTGATAGTTAATCACTCCCCTCACAGGTATTTAAGCTGTGTTACCCTGCCCCTCTGTGCCAGTTCGTTTTGATCCCTCGTGACAGACTTACCAGCGTACCTCCTAGTGTTTTTGCTGCTCCCGTGTACCGATAGCTCTGCTTGTTTTTCTGACCCTGAGTTTTGCCTGCCAGCCTGGATTTGTCTGCCTTATCTGACTGCCTTCACGTGTACCGACCTGCTTCTAGTAATAAAGACCAAGCGTTGTTTCTAACTGCCTGTCTCCCGAGTTGTGTGTTCAGTTCAGTTCTGCCTGCCCAGCCCGGCATCACAGACGGTTTATTTTGAAGCCACACTGTGCTATGACAGTTTATTTTGACGACATAATGTACTATGACAGTTTATTTTGACGACATAATGTACTATGACGGTTTATTTTGAAGCCACACTGCACTATGACGGTTTATTTTGACGACATAATTGTTGGAATAATTATTCTTTTATATTGTTTATTCTTCTAAGTTGTCCTTTTCTTCTTCTGTGTGTGCTGACTTGTGCTTTAGTTATCATTGAGTGACTGTGACCTTCTACAGATTAGAATAGGTCCATCAAGTCCTGATATATGCAGCTATGCAGTAAACATGCCAATGATGCACTAATGATGACATTCTTCTCATTCTCAGACTGTGCCTGATATAAGATTGTGTGACTATGCAAGTATTACTGACTGCCCAACCTAAATAAAAGGCCGGGGGAGACCAGGACTCTGTGGAGAAGGATTCTGTAGCAGCAGTGTTACAGTGGTGTCCTGTCTCCCCTTGCAGGTAAAAAGATCTGAGTTTGTGTCTGCCTCTCATTTCTTCCTGTGTTCCAGGTTTGAATCTAACAGTTTGTTTAGTGGCTCAGATTGTCGATTGTTTAATTGTTATAGTTTCAAATTATATTGCTGGTTCAACCCGGGAGTGTGTCCAGGGACCAGAGTTTAGTTACTGATTGGTGACTGGCTACATACATGTACATTTGTTACAGACTCCCTGTTAGACACATTAGGGGTGCTGTGCTGTTTCTCTTGTTTGGGACACCTTAACTCTTAGTGAGTCCTTTTAATGTTATATTGTGTTCTTTGTTATTTAACAGCACCCACCGGTCCTCTCCCTTGGTTGTTTAACTATTCTATGTTAACCATTATATTCAAAATATTTCTGTTACTAATAAAACTTACCTAACATTTACATCTGGGTTTATTGTGTTGCTTCCCTTTTAAAACGAGCTTAAATGCCAGTAGCACATCCACCGGAGCTCGATGGATAAGGAGCTGTAGCGGTGTCTACTCATCTCCACAGTTAGGACCAAATGAGCCCAGATCCAAGTGGCATATGTTATAATTTACCTGCCATCACACCTGAAGAAACAAATTCAGACTTTCACAAACTTTGCTTTGGTTCACTTCGTGTGTAAACTTTTAAAATGTCTGTTATTTTTATTACTTGAAGGCGTGCATGTCTGGAAGTGTCCGTTTGTTGCTTGTGAGCATGAGAGGTGATCATTATTGATCAGGCTTTGACCCTGAGAGCCTGATAACAACACACACACACACACACACACACACACACACACACACACACACACACACACACACACACACTCACTCACAGTCAAACTAATCCTAAACTCTACTCTACACCTCTCTATGACTTCTATGAAACACTCCCAAATCATTTTAGTTCTAAATGTTTATTGAATTTGTTTGGCGCCATTAGTCCTCACTGAAAACATGGTTAATGTCAGACAGGCTGGACATGGCACAATGGCGCCATCTGGGGGAAAACTAAGAAAACTGCAAATTTAAATGGTTTTGACCATCTTGGCATGAAAAAAATATTTAAAAAATCAAAAATCAATCTGCAAAGGCTGGGTATTCAAAAAATGTGATTTGAATGGGAGTCAATGGGATTTTTTTTATACATAAGGGGGAAGGATTTCTCTAAAAAGGTTCATGAGTGTTTTAAAGAAGAAGAACAGTCTGAAATTTCAAAATTCACCACAAAATGCTCCGCCTGACCAAAATTCATACCACACGCATCAACACAGACAAATGTCTCCACAAAGAAAAAGTCCAGATGTATAAAAAGTAGCTGGAGGTGGAGAAAGGTTCAAAGACTCAGACTCCTTTTCTGGTGACTTCCTGGACAAAAGTCTCATTCAGTTCACATGTCCAGAAATAATAGAAGTAAGAACTGAAGTAGTGCCATAAAATCTTATGGACCTTGAACTTAACTGTAAAGGGTATTGTGTTTAAGATAAGATAAAATAAGATGAACCTTTATTAATCCCTGTAGAGAAATTCAGTTTTTACACTCTTGTTAATTTCACACAGTACACATACCTGCATTAATGGAGAGACGTCAGAGTGAGGGGGCTGCTCCTGACAAGCACCCCGAGCAGTTGAGGGTTTGGTGCCTTGCTCAGGGGCACCTCGGCAGTGTCCAAGAGGTAAACTGGCTCCTCTCCAGCAACCAGCTGCTCTTGGTCCATGTTGGGACTTGAACCTCCGATTCCTACACCAAGTCCCTACTGACTGAGCTACTGCCGCCCCCAAAGTAGCTGTCAAAAGTGGGATTCGAACCCACGCCTCCATCTGGAGACCAGAACTTGAGTCTGGCGCTTTAGACCACCCGGCCGTCCTGACAAGTACGAGGTCCCACCGTTTAAAGAGTAAATAACTGAACTCTTTACTGATGGACATCTCCTGTTTGTGCTGTGTATCCTCTTTCTATTCATTATGGATAAATTACACATCAAAATAAGTGCTGGCCGTCCAATAGCTGCATATGAAATATTACATCATATTACATCTTGTGATAAAATGGAAAATCTTGGGCGCATCGTAAAAAGACCAGCCTACAAAAAGCACAGTCATTATCAGTTATAAATCAAACAGGTTATTTTATTTTGTCCTTAATGGTGCGTATGCTGAATTTCAAATGTAGCTCTTACAGACATAATACCTGTTAATACTGAGCAGTGAAACCTTTTTTTCTCTTTTGATATTTAGTTATTGTTTATTGGAGCATTTAGGAAATATACCTCACTGTTTTTACTCTCATGAAATTACTGTATGTCGTTTGCAGCCAAACAATTACATGTAACAAAATCTGGTGAATATGTGTGAATCTAAAATGAGTTGGTGATTATCATGTTATCTCATATAACACACAGAAACAGATCAGATCAACTATTCTTATATATTTGAATGAAACGCCATCCTATAGATTTATGTTGAAATGCAGCTGTCAATAAACTTTCAGCAAATGAAGCATATGATTATCTTTTATTAGGACATGCATCTTTCCTTGAGTTTACACACATTTGATAACTTGAACATTTCACAATAGAAGCAGCTCATAACAAAAGGAAGATGTCCAGTTTTATGATTGTGGGTGGAAACATATCATGTCTGGCAGAGCAGGACTCCTGAACTACATGACTCAACAGCAAAGACACAATCTGTCTGAAGACAGTGTTACGAAACAAGACAGCAACCTGTGATTGTAGTTGTAAAAAAACAAACAGCTCAAAGTAGCTTTTAACGTAATGAGCAGATTCACAAACACTGTGAGTAGTAACACCTGACATGAGGTAGAGATTCAGATTCTAGTCTGATTTAACAGTGAAAATATATCCAAAGTATTGTTAATGTCCAAACACTCTCATCCTGGACTGATAACAAAAGTGTCTTAAATCACAGTAAATTGTTAACTATTTCTTTGTATGATAGAAAGAAAATATCCAAAATAAAAAATGAATCTGTGCTTATAACACCTCCCCTGAGCTGGTTACATATTCTCCTGACACGCTCTGATAACACAAAGTGTCTTAAACTAAAGGAAGTTATTGTTTCTTGATATAAGAAAACCAAAACCTTGAAATGTAAAACCTGATTTTGCACTAATCACACAGCACCTGAGCTGATCCCATTTTCTCCTCACACGCTCTATCCCACATTCACACAGTCTAAACCTCCATCACTGGCACTGATGGGAAGAGAAAAAGGTGGATGTGTTAATAAGTCACTGAGCAACGCTAAGTGTTGCTGGACAGTAGAGGCAGTCGGTCTGGGCAACTGGCCGTCGCGCTCGCCCTTCCAGAGAGGTGAATGAGACTTGAATTTCTTTCACACAGATGACATCAGACCCAGTCAGAAACCTCATCAGCTTCCAGAGACCGATTTCATCCAATCCCCTGATGTACTGATGTAAAAACTGCAAACTGTGCTTCTCTGCTGAATTAGCTGGAGTAGCTGTTATCATCTTAATCACCTTCCGTGTTGTTGCTTTCCTGAGTTTTGGTCCTGCAGCCTCTGCAGTATTATCCACTGCATATTTTGGGTGCTGGATGATTTGCACAGCTCTCAAGTTATCTTGTGTTGGGACTGTTCTTACTCCCATGTGATCCATAAGATCAAGAAGCTCTTCCTCGTCATCGCCGACAACAGCCTCCTACAAAGCAGTGGACAACAGATCAGACTGACTAAGATACAACATTAGGGAGTCAAACAGTAAGTCTAATAAAGTCTAATCAGACCAATCAGAGCGGTCTCCAGATCTGACTGCTGCTGTGAAGGCTTGTGCCGGCCCAGATGGAAAATACCCATGATCCTTCAGTCCCTCGGCCAATATCCTGCCAACAGATCTCCTCTTCCCTCCTCTTGCCATTTTGGGGATAGTGATGGCACCCTCACATCTGCACCTTCAGCTGCACAGTCTATGAATTGAGTCCAGAAGGCAGCATATACATCCCTGGACACACCATCAGCATCTGCCCCCAGTTCATCAATGAAGCTGTATTTCACAGAGCAGCTCATCATTGCTTCATCCTTGAACTGAGCAGTCAGTTCATCTAAGAGAGTCACTCTGTGAAGTTTCACAGTCACATGCAAACGTTCACTGGCAGGACTTGGTGGTCTAGCAGAAGCTGTCTCAGCATCAATAGGAGTTGAGGTGTTTATTTGTTCCTCTTCTATTGGGAGGATTGGCTCATGTATGAGTGTATCGTCAAGATCACCTGAAAATGGCCCACCTGTCAAAGGACCAAAACTGACCTCTGATGAATTCCACAGAGATGTGAGATCAATAATCTGAACAGCTGCAGTAGAGACAACAGCTGACATTGTGGCAGTGTTTTGCTCATCATCTTCAACTCTGTGGATTTGATTTTCACTGTTGTGTCTTTTCATTATCAGCTGCTCCACCTCTTCCTTTGTGTGTTGATCTTGTTGATTCTGCTGTGTTTTCATGTTGCTCATCTGTCTGTATATCAGCTCCTTCCTCTGGGTCGTCTTCACTGCTCAGAGTCTTTGTGAACTAATAAAATCTTAACAACCTCAATTTGTGTGTCTGGTAGTTTTCTCCCACACTAACATCCTCATCAACTTGTGCTTCCTGGAAGTTAACTATATTGTGACTGAACTCTTCCCACTTTCCCATTGTTGACTTTTCATCAGGGAAAAACAGGTTTTCAGCTTGTGACAGAGTTTCAGTTTTAGTGGCATTCTGGTTAATATCAAGACCTCTGGTTCCTCCACCATTGTGTTTTCTGACTTGTTTGTTGTCATGTATCCACCCTAATTCGCTTTTTCTGCTTGTCTTCTGGGCTCTCTTATGACTTTTTAGATGCATATTTGTTGGTTGAACTGTATTCTCCTCCTCAAAACCTTGATCGCTGTCTTTGTTGCTCATTGTGGCCATTTTGTTTTTTACTTTTTGAAACAAGGACAGCCTTTTTGGATCATCTCCAGCTCTCCTCTGTTTTTCCAGACAGAGACGCCTGCTGGCAATCCTGTCACCATCGGCTGGAATGGAAGAAGCCAGAGTGGATCATCTATTTCTCCAACTACTGAGCTGTCAATCTGCAATAAAAACAAACAGTATACATTAAACATGACACAGCTTCAACTGTGTTATCTCCAAGACCATTTACTTCTGTGCTAAATTCCAGTACAACCAATTATAAATGCCAAGACGCAAGACACAGTTAAAATGTATTTTTGTATCATATGCAGAAAATATTGTAGTATTTGACTGAAATTATGGAAGTATCTTTGTTGGTTTACATGTTTATGACTCTGCTCTCTGAAATGACCTGTGATTGGTCAAAGCCTCGGTTTTTTAAAGCCTGACCAGACAGAGCCATGAGGAGGTGCAGAAGTCTGGTTTTCTCTCACAGCACCTGAATTACAACATGCTGAAAGGTTATTATGGGATTTTTGATCAGTGATGCCAAAAACTTAACTTTAAAGAATTAGATCTGAATCTAATTGTGAGTAAAAGCTTTTATAACTATCAGCAAGTTTAATAAATTAGAGTGAGTCACCATCATGCCGCCGTGATCAGATCACTGACTGGTTCAAGATGTCACAGTGTTGAAATGAAAATGCTGCCTTGAAACTCCACGCTAGTGAAATGGAGCTCCACTTCCTGAGGCTGCTCAGGAGAAACAACCTGGAGGAGAAGCTGCTGGTGATGTTCTCCAGATCCACCATGGAGAGCATCCTGGTGTCCTGCATCCCAGCGGGGAGCTCAGCAGCAGACAGGAGAGCGCTGCAGAGGGTGATCAACACGGTCCAGAAGATCCCTGGTTGCTCTCTGCCCAGCCTGGAGGACATGGCCAGCTCTCGCTACCTCAGCAGAGCTGTCAGCATCATCAAGGACGCATCCCACCCCAGTAACCACCTGTTTGACCCGCTACCCACATAAAACCCAGACCAGCAGGCTCAGGGACAGCTTCTTTCCCAGAGCCATTACTGCAATAAACCATCACAAACAATAATCATACAACTGCTCTATTGATCCCGCTCATCTCACTATGTGCAATAACTGAGCCTTCCCATGAGCAGTAACGTCTTGTGTGCAATATTCAGTCAACTTTTACATAAATTCATCTTTAAATTCTACATAATCTCTCCTTTACATTTCTATATTTTCTACATTTTTACATTTTCTTGCCTTTTATACACAGCTGTACATATTTAATTATTATTTATTTATTCTGTATAAGGAGTTGCGCTCTAATTTCATTGTAGACAATAAAATGACAATAAAGGTGATTGTGATTCTTCTGAATCTAACAGGGGAGAACATGCAAACTCCACACTGAAGGGCCCTTTAATAGAAAGTACACAAATTCATGAATATGTAGGATATTACTACTGACGCTCCTGTAATATTACGTGGTGACGTCTGCTGTATCAGCCATATGTTGACTCCATGTTTCTCTGCGTATAGAGTGGGGAAGTGAGATCTGGTCACAAGTGGTCCCTCAAGTCACATGTGGAGATGCTTTCTGAACAGGCCTGTTTCACTCTGTGGATCAACTGTTTAGTAGAGAGGCTTGGATAAAAAGGAGGACAGACACCTATGGGCTACACCTGTGTTGTGAATAGTTGATTGATACTGAACACCTTGATTTTATCTCAGTTTGACCTTTTGACAGTATACACTCACATTTGACACATTTGAAATGCTTGATTAAAAAAATATATAATGATCATCATTTTCCTGATCTGAATTAATGTGTTTTGTTGTTTCTGGGTCCAATATGTTGATGCAGTATGTCAGAGTGATAAAAGAATAACTGTGAGGTGATGCACTGATAAAAAAGATGCCAAACATTGACATGGTAAACATTTTTATGTGGTATATAAAGGTAAAATCTAAAGTATTCACAAACAGCCAAAGACTCCTGAGGGTTAAACATTGACAGATAAAAATCTATTTTCCTCAGTCCAACAGGCTCAGGATGTGCAACCACAGAGGACACATCCTGCCTTACAGTCTGCACATATTCAGCCAGTTTTCCCTGAACTTGTTGCTGTGTTACATGATTTCCGCTAGGTGGCAGTGTTACTCAATATAGACACTGCTGTTTGTTAGCAGGACGACCAAGTGCCTTGAATACCATGTGGAAGACAGTTGAACTGAAAGAAAAGAAAGAACTAACAGAGACAAACTGAACACTCTGAGATCTATTTGACATTACCTGGAACTGGATTTAAGGACAATTTAACACAAAATGTGACAAACATTGGAGTGAATATACTTAATTAATGGCATTTATGAAGCTGTTTATACAAAGAAATCAAGAAAATATTGATTTGGAGCCATACGCTCCATCCTTGTTTATCAAAAGCAAATAAGAAGAACGGAAATGTCTGAGAAAGTGGGCTCCGGCTGGTGGGTGCTGCTTGGTTTTGGCTGTTTTCAACATGGCTGCTGGGTCACAAACTTTCTCATTTTACAGCTTAACAGCAACTACAAGATGTTTCTGAAAACATCTGAGGAGAGAAATAGTCATTACAGTAACAGAATATTGATCCATATCTGATCAGCGCTGCCTAGTTTGACCGTTTGATTGGAGATGAGCTTCATCCCACTGCAGAAGCACAGAGCCTCAGTTTCAGACGTACGCAGCACCAAAACTACCAGAGATCAGTAAACTCTTATCAAGACTGCAGCATTAATATAATAGTCCACTTTTCTACCCGTTTACAACATTGAAGTTGTGTACAGTATATTGATATGTTGGATGTTTAAAATCAATATAAACCTTAATATAGAACAGCTGTATGCCTACATACCATAGACTGTACAGTCTGTGTACACACACAGATACACCACATATACAGTATATAAACACACACACACAACAGCAGGAAACAGCACCTAACTTCAACCTTCTGATAAGCCTCTTCCACTCCAGGTGACGAGCTGCAGCAAACACATTATACCAGACAACAGACATCTGATTTATGGAGGCAACAACTTCACTGATGATTGTCAGTCATCTGCATAACTGTGACGACTATACTGCATCTGGAATAGGTCTACTGATGAAGAATGACACAGAGCTGCTACCATATAAACACATTAGAACAGTGAAACTGGCCATTAGGACCAACACTTCCTGTGGAGAAGAACTGGCTTCATTTGATAGTGTCGGTCTGACACGGTGAGCTCTGTAATTCATCTTCCAGCACAGTGGTTTTCACACTCGGAGTTGTGACACAATAGCGGCTCGCGGCGTCTGGACAGGTGTGTTGTGGGACGACTGTAATGCTTGTAATGCAGGTTTAAGATGGAATCACACGCAGCACTAACGTATACAGCTATACATGTATTTCCAGCTAATCCAAGAGGGATTTTAAACACTTCATTAATCTCGGCCGCTTCTTTACTGGCTGGTTTCCCTCCCGTCTCAGTCTGCTTCCCAATCTGTCTTCAGAGTGTTTCGTTTCACTGTGGAGGAAAAAATGACACAGTATGATGTCAGAGCAACATAAACGCTGGATGATAGAAACAGGTCATGAAGGCATCACAGTTATTAAATGTAAAGCCTTTTAGGACACTTTGAAATGAAGAAGACTTGTTTTAAATCATCTCTTTCTAAAGAGAAGTACACAAGTCACTATAAGGCAGCAAATTAGTGTTTTTTAGCTGACTGTTGTACAAATAATTGTGATTAATAATTTAATGATCTTTTTTTTTGGTCGGACATTCAGGAAAACCTGCAAATACTGTAAAAGAACAAAGCTTGTGTAGGAAAATAAGCCTAAATACTGTACTGTACATACATTATTGCACTTGCATTCAAGTTAGAGCTGAAGTGAGTCTAATGTTGATGGACCTTTTGTGGAGGCCTGGACCGATCCTGAATAATGTGTGAGCCTCTTCAGGGGTCTCACCCTGTAGCTCTGCATCTGCAGATGTTGGGACCTGTCAAGTAGAACCACAGAAAAAATACATATGTAATAAAGTTGTAATAAATAATAATCAATGCTCTTTACCATTGTGATGGCATGGACAGGAAAAAAACAGAGGAGAAGTCAAGTCCAGTCAGGAGTACAACAACTTGTTAGGTTTCTATTTTAATATGACAGCAGTATCTCCACTCTATCTTTAAAACTGAGCCGCTCCATCCTCTGAAAGACAGTCTGGGCCGGCGGATCGCTAACACAACATTGCATCGGCTTATCACAACGTCAACATTAAAACTCAGCTCTCAGCAAACAGTGAATGAATGAAATATTGTTTGCTATATCTAATTTTAGTCAGCGCTACATTTCAAAATAACATCTTAATAACTTTATCACTCATACACAGATATTCTGGTTTGCTGTCTCACCGTTTTCATCTGTTGTTGTTTCTGCTGACTCATCGTACGTCTAGAAGTGTGGGTGGCTCTGCAGCTCTGCAGGGGGGTGATACTGGGCTAGAAGAGGGAATAAAGACAAGTAGGCAGCGGTCAGGCCTTCTCTAATGAACTGGACAACATGCTACCACCTTATCATCTGGATAGAAAACACTTTTCACAAAGAGCAGGGACCACGTGGAAAAAACTGTGATCAACTGAATCCTGCTGTTTATTTGGACTCTACTTCCTCATTTCAAGATACTGAGACTTGCTGGTAAAATGTGTGTGGTGGGAGCTACAGGGGCCACGGCCACCTTGTCTGACCAATGAGTGCTGATAACTAAATCACATCACAATCTGCTGTGCAGAGACACATCTGTGTAGCACAAAAATTAAACTACAAAATGAGTGTTTGGTGGATTATTTCTCTGTTGGTCCGATGCTGATTGTCATTGTACTTTAGATGGTTGGAAAGCCTGTTTACTTCCCTTCACAACGATGTCCAACCTGTAAGCATCATGTATTTGTGGGATGAGCAGCACAGCTGATTATGTGGGCAGCACCCAGTGAAATCTGCCAAAATGTTCTGCCAATGCTAAACAGTGGATCCTCCTGTCGGTTCTGACTCTTGTTTTGAGCTCCAGCTGCTGCCGATCAGGCTCCACAAGACCAGACCACAGGATCACTAAGTGATCCGCTTCAGTGGGAAAAGTCAGCTTTTTCATCACCAACATGCTGTATTTTTGTTAAGAGTTTGATGTTAATAAATGGCTCCCTTTCTTACACTTAAAGTGCTTAAGTACTTATTTTAGTTAGTAAAATATCTTCCAATCAAAACAGATTCTGACAGAAGTTAAAGACTTAGATCAGATAGAGATTTAGCAGTCATTAGGTTGGAGATTGATCGGTAAATCTCAGTTTGATGGAAACTGCAGCAATATCTTACCTGGCAAAACCTGAATCTGTTTCCAAAGAAAGGTGCTGGATTTGGAGGTTTGATGCCACATCAAGAAGGGCCGAAAAGGGATGAACTGAATATCTGATAGACAGAGCACAGAGTTGTGTCCATGAATGAAATAATAAAAGCAAATACAGCTGAGAATATAGAAGAGCAACATTTCAAATATCCCCAAATATTCAGCCCATTGATCTGTTGTCCTGTGAGCTCTCCAGATGTTGACTGATGATTAGTTCACATTGGAACATGATCAACCCTCCTGTTAGTTGCTTCCCGGCTGGTTTACAGTATTTTCAGGTCTTCCTTCAAGAGCTTCCCCATAATATTCAAATAGGAAACCCAACATGCAGAGCTGCAAACATCAGATCTGATGAATGAAGTGTACTGATATCTGAATTTACACAGTGTGTGCTTTATGTTATTGCTCCATACATAACTGACTTCATTTCCACAGCAGCTGCAGTATCACAGACAGACATTTACAAGTATTTACTCACCAGTAGAGAAGAGCCAGAAAGATGACGAGGAAGCTGATCCAGGACCATCCACCGGCACTGATGTGGACTACATTTAGGAAGTCAACTACAGCCTCCATAATGTCAAACCTCCTCTCAGTTCTCCCTGCCAGCATCAGATCAGAGCTCCTCAAAACAGGAAAACAGAAAAACATGATGTCAGTGTAAAAGATGTTATATCTGTGTTTACCACACTTTGGTAACCAGCAGACGGATTTTAACCACAAACTAGGAGTTAAAGGATGTTTTCTGTCTCCACATATTGTGTAGTTTCTCTGAATCACATCTGAAATATTAAAATATACACATATCCTCCCAAAGTCCAGCAGAGGACTGGACTGTGCTCTCAGGATGGTCAGTCTCCTGTAGATCAGCTGGCTGCTTTATGGAGGACAACTTGTTCATCATTAGTTTAGCAGCTTTGTCTGAAGCCTGGACAGTGATCACCTCTCACCTGGATTTTAACAATGGCAGCATGTCTGTCCCTCTGACACTCACCTGTTTGATAAAACGTGTCTCCTCCTTCATCTCTTTGCTGCACGTCCTGGAACATTTTCATGAATATCTGGAGAAAGTTCTCCATGCTGGGCTCGTTTTTGTCCTTTTAGCAGAAGCGGACGCGTGTCCACCATGGTGAACACTCACCTCACGCTCTCCTCACGTGTCCATGTCGTCCTAAAGTCCTCTTCGTCCTGTGAACACTGAGCTGCTTCCCGCCGCCCGCTGTACCAGGTAAACACGACAATACGACACGAAACACGGCTCTCACTTCAATACGCTTTATTGGCACGCAACGAGGAAACACGCGCAAAGTGCTTATAACGCACGAGTGACGCACGTGCGTCAGTCAGCGTCAGGGAACGTCAGGACTTTGACGGAGAGCTGTCAATCATCCATCTCCATTTAGCGTCGGAGTAGACAGGAGGAGAGATCGGCGGAGATATGCGACTGTAAAACCTGAACGCAGGAAAGCTGAATTGTTGGAGACCGAACCGTGTGGATTACTGCGGACTACTGGATTATTACCGTTAATTTACCGGAGAGAAAAACAACTGGAAAAACTAGTTTTCAGTCGGCCGAAGTCACCGATCTGCGGCGGACACCTGCTGATTGGAGCTACGGATGTATCAGACAACGACATTGACGGTAAGAAAACTTCATGACCTAAATTTACGTTTTTCTCTCTAGAGTCATTAATGTATCTATCTAAACACTTAAACGTGTCTCCAGTACAAAGCGAGTGTATTTTATTGCGTTTAAAGGAATACAATGAAATGGGCCATATTGGAGAAAACACATTTGTTAATTCTGCCACCAACAGGACGTTTCCGGTTGAAACCGGCTGGATTTCCCGCCAGTGGTGTAGCGTGTAGTAACAACTATGTAGTGATTTGGGAAAACTCTTGTTTTGGTTTGACGGGGTCAATTTTTGCTAATTTGATTTTGAAACATTTGAAACACAACAAAATGGCGCCTGGCCTGGTTTGTTGATTCGTCTCCATGGTTACGACGTCTTCACGTCTCAGCGCCTACTGGACGTCCCAATGTAAACAAACATGGCGGCCTCCTATCGGTGGAGAGCGGAGTTAGCTGATTGAGTTCAGCTTTCATTAAAATCTTTCCTTTTAAGCTCCCAGTTGATTGAATGTGTGAACTAATGGACTAATATGAGTTGAAGCAGGTTGTGAAGAAGCCTGAACCTGCAGTCAGAGCCTCCTCACAAGCTCCACATGCTGGTTATTTAATAAGATTGACGTTGTCTTTGTTTGTGTGCTTCTTGTTGGATCGTTGGACATGAACATAGAAATATAATTCTTCCTGTTTTACTTGATAATCTTCTTGTCCTATTTATCTGTTTCTATTGTGCTGAATCTGTATGTGTAGTAACATTAGCAGCTGCAGTCCTACACTCCTCAAACTGGCTCTATTTCAGCGTTATACACAGTTCAGTGCAAATCACAGGAAGTAATGAAGACATGCAACATCTTGTAGGATGATAGAAAGGATTCATATAGCACCATGGAAAATAATCTTTTCTCTGAACCACCTGTTCACTCCAACATCCTCTCCTTCTCAGTTTTTTGGAAACACTATATTATAAGCAGAGTTGTGACTAATTGCTTATCTGAATTGGACCATCCTGTCAACCAAAAGATAGATAGATTAGTAAAAGAAAACATGAATATACAAGATTATTATGTTTGTTACACAAATATGGATAAACTCACTGTTGGTAGGAGAGACATTACTGCTGATTTTGAATGCAACTCAGTCTGACTGAATACAACCATTTTATTTCCTTTGTCCTGATGCTTGTGAAATATGTTTTTGTACTACATGTCAGTGGAAAGTGATCTGTAGGACACTGTACAGGCCCGTGTTTTTGTGAACTGCTATTTTCTTGCTGTGTGTAAATAGTCCTCTGGATGTCTTCTTATACGTAATCCAGCCAATGCCATTGGACTTTTGCTTTGGGAGTCAAACCCTTCTAAGCTGTTTCAATGGACTTATCAAGGGATGGTGTGTTCAGACTATCTTCTCATAAAAGATCAGTTACCTTGCCCAGGCCCCATAATTGTCTTTGACGTGGTTGCATTTTGCTCTATAAATTGATCTGAGTACAATCATCTGAATCCTTCTCAAATAACAGTGGAAAATCTGTGCATAAAAGTTTGTGTCTGGTAGCAAACTTCTTATCATCTCATTGATCAATCAAAGCATTGTTCATGTGTATGTGTATGTATACAATAAACAATACATCATGTATCTTGTTGTCCCCTCAGGTGGCTCCTCTCTGAATTCAGACAGCGTCATGCTGAAGTGCTCCCACGGCTGACCTGACCCATCAACCTCTGCCTCTACATCTTCTCTGATGACGAGGATGAGGCGCCTGAGGATGAGACTGAAGAAGAGTGTATCCCCCCTCTTTCCTCTGATGATGATGAAGATGATGATGAAGAGGACCTGGATGACTCTGGTTATGACACCATGAGCTATGAGGATGATGATGACGATGTTGGACTTTGCTCCCCTGTCATCCGGCAGTCCCCACAGCAGTGCTTTTGGCAGGCCGGGTGACGAGTGTTTCCTCCTGTTCCCGCTGGTTCCCCTGTTGCTGTTCCTGTTCCAGTCCTCCTTCATCCTTCATTTGGAATTGGGCTGCTGTTCATCAGAGACTGATTGTCAGGCACTTGCAGGTATCTGCTCAACATTTGTAGCCTGTGGAGCAGCATCAGCAGCTGTGGCAGCTTCTTTACAGCAGCCTCAGTTTGTCACAAGTGTTGATCCGAGCAAACTGCCATGGAGGGAAGAAGCTGTGTAGAGTCGGCCCCCTGAACTTCTGGCTGCAGCACCTCCACAAAACGGAGCAGCAACGAGAGCCGGCAGCAGGTCAGAGAGAGGCCACTGAGGTTTTGTGAGTAGACCTCAGAGTCTCTTTATCTTTTAATCTCTTTTAAACAGATTCTGCATTTGTATGTTTCAAAAATCACAAGATTTTGTTGCCGGAAGCGTTGTGGTTTCCATTTGTAGTCCGAGTAGTATTTGCCAGTCACATTTGAACAGGCTTTGGTTGAATGCAGGTAAACAGTCCATGTGGTTATTGGCCAGAATGGAGTCTTGGATCCCACTGACTATTGTCTGACGATGATTTAGATATTTATTGGTTTTAAATTAGCTTGTGAAGTGGCTACTTATGAAACAGTCTGGTTCATTAAAATCTTTCCTTTTAAGCTCCCAGTTGATTGAATG
The DNA here is from genome assembly GCA_947000775.1 of Pterois miles. Classification (NCBI taxonomy): domain Eukaryota; kingdom Metazoa; phylum Chordata; class Actinopteri; order Perciformes; family Scorpaenidae; genus Pterois; species Pterois miles. Next base: position 3,082,149 of record CAMQGK010000123.1, read on the forward strand.
TGTGAACTAATGGGCTAATATGAGTTGAAGCAAGTTGTGAAGAAGCCTGAACCTGCAGTCAGAGCCTCGTCACAAGCTCCACATGGTGGTTATTTAATAAGATTGACATTTTCTTTGTTCGTGTGCTTCTTTTTGGATCGCTTATGAATGAATTACATATAAAATCACTAACAACAATATCCTGAACATCTCTACCAGAACAAGAGTCAGAGCTGCTTCAGGACAGACTCAGTAACAGTCCTGGTTTAGACTGAGTGGACAGACTCAGTAACAGTCCTGGTTCAGACTGAGTGGACAGACTCTGGCTGAGGGCACAGGCTCGCCAGCGTTGTTGTAGTCGGCGGTCCTGGGTCGGGCTGAGGGCACAGGCTCGCCAGCGTTGTTGTAGTCGGCGGTCCTGGGTCGGGCTGAGGGCACAGGCTCGCCAGCGTTGTTGTAGTCGGCGGTCCTGGGTCGGGCTGAGGGCACAGGCTCGCCAGCGTTGTTGTAGTCGGCGGTCCTGGGTCGGGCTGAGGGCACAGGCTCGCCAGCGTTGTTGTAGTCGGCGGTCCTGTGTTGGGCTGATGGGACAGGCTTGCCAGCGTTGTTGTAGTTGGTCGTCCAGGGTCGGGCTGAGGGCACAGGCTCGCCTGCGTTGTTGTAGTTGGTCGTCCTGGGTCGGGCTGAGGGCACAGGCTCGCCTGCGTTGGGTTTGTCCGTCGTTCTGGGTCAGGCTCAGGGCACAGGCTCGCCAGCGTTTGGTTTTTCCGTCGTCCTGGGTCAGGCTCAGGGCACAGGCTCACCTGCGTTTGGTTTTTCCGTCGTCCTGGGTCAGGCTCAGGGCACAGGCTCGCCTGCGTTGTTGTAGTCGGTCGTCCTGGGTCGGGCTGAGGGCACAGGCTCGCCAGCGTTGTTGTAGTCGGTCGTCCTGGGTCGGGCTGAGGGCACAGGCTCGCCAGCGTTGTTGTAGTCGGCGGTCCTGGGTCGGGCTGAGGGTACAGGCTCGCCAGCATTGTTGTAGTTGGTCGTCCTGGGTCGGGCTGAGGGCACAGGCTCGCCAGCGTTTTTGTAGTCGGCGGTCCTGGGTCGGCCTGAGGGCACAGGCTCGCCAGCGTTGTTGTAGTCGGCGGTCCTGGGTCGGGCTGAGGGCACAGGCTCGCCAGCGTTGTTGTAGTCGGCGGTCCTGGGTCGGGCTGAGGGCACAGGCTCGCCAGCGTTGTTGTAGTCGGCGGTCCTGGGTCGGGCTGAGGGCACAGGCTCGCCAGCGTTGTTGTAGTCGGCGGTCCTGGGTCGGGCTGAGGGCACAGGCTCGCCAGCGTTGTTGTAGTCGGCGGTCCTGTGTTGGGCTGATGGGACAGGCTTGCCAGCGTTGTTGTAGTTGGTCGTCCAGGGTCGGGCTGAGGGCACAGGCTCGCCTGCGTTGTTGTAGTTGGTCGTCCTGGGTCGGGCTGAGGGCACAGGCTCGCCTGCGTTGGGTTTGTCCGTCGTTCTGGGTCAGGCTCAGGGCACAGGCTCGCCAGCGTTTGGTTTTTCCGTCGTCCTGGGTCAGGCTCAGGGCACAGGCTCACCTGCGTTTGGTTTTTCCGTCGTCCTGGGTCAGGCTCAGGGCACAGGCTCGCCTGCGTTGTTGTAGTCGGTCGTCCTGGGTCGGGCTGAGGGCACAGGCTCGCCAGCGTTGTTGTAGTCGGTCGTCCTGGGTCGGGCTGAGGGCACAGGCTCGCCAGCGTTGTTGTAGTTGGTCGTCCTGGGTCGGGCTGAGGGCACAGGCTCGCCAGCGTTGTTGTAGTCGGTCGTCCTTGGTCGGGCTGAGGGCACAGGCTCGCCTGCGTTGGGTTTGTCCGTCGCCCTGGGTCAGGCTCAGGGCACAGGCTCGCCAGCGTTGGGTGTGTCGGTCGTCCTGGGTCGGGCTGAGGGCACAGGCTCGCCAGCGTTGGGTTTGTCGGTCGTCCTGGGTCGGGCTGAGGGCACAGGCTCTGCAGCGTTGTTGTAGTCTGCGATCCTGGGTCGGGCTGAGGGCACAGGCTCGCCAGCGTTGTTGTAGTTGGCGGTCCTGGGTCGGGCTGAGGGCACAGGCTCGCCAGCGTTGTTGTAGTCGGCGGTCCTGGGTTGGGCTGAGGGCACAGGCTCGCCAGCGTTGTGTTAGTCGGCGGTCCTGGGTCAGGCTGAGGGCACAGGCTCGCCAGCGTTGTTGTAGTCGGCGGTCCTGGGTCGGCCTGAGGGCACAGGCTCGCCAGCGTTGTTGTAGTCGGCGGTCCTGGGTCGGGCTGAGGGCACAGGCTCGCCAGCGTTGTTGTAGTCGGCGGTCCTGAGTCGGGCTGAGGGCACAGGCTCGCCAGCGTTGTTGTAGTCGTCAGTCCTGGTTCGGGCTTATGGCACAGGCTCGCCAGGGTTGTTCTAGTCGGCTGTCCTCAGTCGGGCCGAAGGCACAGGCTCGCCAGCGTTGTTGTAGTCGGCGGTACTGGGTCGGGCTGAGGGCACAGGCTCGCCAGCGTTGTTGTGGTCGGCGGTCCTGGGTCGGGCTGAGGGCACAGGCTCGCCAGCGTTTTTGTAGTTGCAATCCTGGGTCGGGCTGAGGGCACAGGCTCGCCAGCGTTGTTGTAGTCGGTCGTTCTTGGTCGGGCTGAGGGCATAGGCTCGCCAGCGTTGTTGTAGTCGGTCGTCCTGGGTCGGGCTGAGGGCACAGGCTCGCCTGCGTTGGGTTTGTCCGTCGCCCTGGGTCAGGCTCAGGGCACAGGCTCGCCAGCGTTGGGTGTGTCGGTCGTTCTGGGTAGGGCTGAGGGCACAGGCTCGCCAGCGTTGGGTTTGTCGGTCGTCCTGGGTCGGGCTGAGGGCACAGGCTCTCCAGCGTTGTTGTAGTCGGCGATCCTGGGTCGGGCTGAGGGCACAGGCTCGCCAGCGTTGGGTTTGTCGGTCGTCCTGGGTCGGGCTGAGGGCACAGGCTCGCCAGCGTTGTGTTAGTCGGCGGTCCTGGGTCAGGCTGAGGGCACAGGCTCGCCAGCGTTGTTGTAGTCGGCGGTCCTGGGTCGGTCTGAGGGCACAGGCTCGCCAGCTTTGTTGTAGTCGGCGGTCCTGGGTCGGGCTGAGGGCACAGGCTCGCCAGCGTTGTTGTAGTCGGCGGTCCTGAGTCGGGCTGAGGGCACAGGCTCGCCAGCGTTGTTGTAGTCGGCGGTCCTGGGTCGGGCTGAGGGCACAGGCTCGCCAGCGTTGTTGTAGTCGGCGGTCCTGGGTCGGGCTGAGGGCACAGGCTCACCAGCGTTGTGTTAGTCGGCGGTACTGGGTCAGGCTGAGGGCACAGGCTCGCCAGCGTTGTTGTAGTCGGCGGTCCTGGGTCGGGCTGAGGGCACAGGCTCGCCAGCGTTGTTGTAGTCGGCGGTCCTGGGTCGGGCTGAGGGCACAGGCTCGCCAGCGTTGTTGTAGTCGGCGGTCCTGGGTCGGGCTGAGGGCACAGGCTCGCCAGCGTTGTTGTAGTCGGCGGTCCTGAGTCGGGCTGAGGGCACAGGCTCGCCAGCGTTGTTGTAGTTGGCAGTCCTGGTTCGGGCTGATGGCACAGGCTCGCCAGGGTTGTTCTAGTCGGCTGTCCTAAGTCGGGCTGAAGGCACAGGCTCGCCAGCGTTGTTGTAGTCGGCGGTACTGGGTCGGGCTGAGGGCACAGGCTCGCCAGCGTTGTTGTAGTCGGCGGTCCTGGGTCGGGCTGAGGGCACAGGCTCGCCAGCGTTGTTGTAGTCGGTCGTTCTTGGTCGGGCTGAGGGCACAGGCTCGCCTGCGTTGGGTTTGTCCGTCGCCCTGGGTCAGGCTCAGGGCACAGGCTCGCCAGCGTTGGGTGTGTCGGTCGTCCTGGGTCGGGCTGAGGGCACAGGCTCGCCAGTGTTGGGTTTGTCGGTCGTCCTGGGTCGGGCTGAGGGCACAGGCTCTCCAGCGTTGTTGTAGTCGGCGATCCTGGGTCAGGCTGAGGGCACAGGCTCGCCAGCGTTGTTGTAGTTGGCGGTCCTGGTCGGGCTGAGGGCACAGGCTCGCCAGCGTTGTTGTAGTCGGCGGTCCTGGGTCGGGCTGAGGGCACAGGCTCGCCAGCGTTGTTGTAGTCGGCAATCCTGGGTCGGGCTGAGGGCACAGGCTCGCCAGCGTTGTTGTAGTCGGCGGTCTTGGGTCGGGCTGAGGGCACAGGCTCGCCAGCGTTGTTGTAGTCGGCGGTCCTGTGTCGGGCTGAGGGCACAGGCTCGCCAGCGTTGTTGTAGTCGGCGGTCCTGTGTCGGGCTGAGGGCACAGGCTCGCCAGCGTTGTTGTAGTCGGTCGTTCTTGGTCGGGCTGAGGGCACAGGCTCGCCAGCGTTGTTGTAGTCGGTCGTCCTGGGTCGGGCTGAGGGAACAGGCTTGCCTGCGTTGGGTTTGTCCGTCGCCCTGGGTCCGGCTCAGGGCAAAGACTCGCCAGCGTTGGGTTTGTCGGTCGTCCTGGGTCGGGCTGAGGGCACAGGCTCTCCAGTGTTGTTGTAGTCGGCGATCCTGGGTCGGGCTGAGGGCACAGGCTCGCCAGCGTTGGGTTTGTCGGTCGTCCTGGGTCGGGCTGAGGGCACAGGCTCGCCAGCGTTGTGTTAGTCGGCGGTCCTGGGTCAGGCTGAGGGCACAGGCTCGCCAGCGTTGTTGTAGTCGGCGGTCCTGGGTCGGTCTGAGGGCACAGGCTCGCCAGCTTTGTTGTAGTCGGCGGTCCTGGGTCGGGCTGAGGGCACAGGCTCGCCAGCGTTGTTGTAGTCGGCGGTCCTGAGTCGGGCTGAGGGCACAGGCTCGCCAGCGTTGTTGTAGTCGGCGGTCCTGGGTCGGGCTGAGGGCACAGGCTCGCCAGCGTTGTTGTAGTCGGCGGTCCTGGGTCGGGCTGAGGGCACAGGCTCGCCAGCGTTGTGTTAGTCGGCGGTCCTGGGTCAGGCTGAGGGCACAGGCTCGCCAGCGTTGTTGTAGTCGGCGGTCCTGGGTCGGGCTGAGGGCACAGGCTCGCCAGCGTTGTTGTAGTCGGCGGTCCTGGGTCGGGCTGAGGGCACAGGCTCGCCAGCGTTGTTGTAGTCGGCGGTCCTGGGTCGGGCTGAGGGCACAGGCTCGCCAGCGTTGTTGTAGTCGGCGGTCCTGAGTCGGGCTGAGGGCACAGGCTCGCCAGCGTTGTTGTAGTTGGCAGTCCTGGTTCGGGCTGATGGCACAGGCTCGCCAGGGTTGTTCTAGTCGGCTGTCCTAAGTCGGGCTGAAGGCACAGGCTCGCCAGCGTTGTTGTAGTCGGCGGTACTGGGTCGGGCTGAGGGCACAGGCTCGCCAGCGTTGTTGTAGTCGGCGGTCCTGGGTCGGGCTGAGGGCACAGGCTCGCCAGCGTTGTTGTAGTCGGTCGTTCTTGGTCGGGCTGAGGGCACAGGCTCGCCTGCGTTGGGTTTGTCCGTCGCCCTGGGTCAGGCTCAGGGCACAGGCTCGCCAGCTTTGGGTGTGTCGGTCGTCCTGGGTCGGGCTGAGGGCACAGGCTCGCCAGTGTTGGGTTTGTCGGTCGTCCTGGGTCGGGCTGAGGGCACAGGCTCGCCAGCGTTGTTGTAGTCGGCAATCCTGGGTCGGGCTGAGGGCACAGGCTCGCCAGCGTTGTTGTAGTTGGCGGTCCTGGTCGGGCTGAGGGCACAGGCTCGCCAGCGTTGTTGTAGTCGGCGGTCCTGGGTCGGGCTGAGGGCACAGGCTCGCCAGCGTTGTTGTAGTCGGCAATCCTGGGTCGGGCTGAGGGCACAGGCTCGCCAGCGTTGTTTTAGTCGGCGGTCTTGGGTCGGGCTGAGGGCACAGGCTCGCCAGCGTTGTTGTAGTCGGCGGTCCTGTGTCGGGCTGAGGGCACAGGCTCGCCAGCGTTGTTGTAGTTGGTCGTCCTGGGTCGGGCTGAGGGCACAGGCTCGCCAGCGTTGTTGTAGTCGGTCGTTCTTGGTCGGGCTGAGGGCACAGGCTCGCCAGCGTTGTTGTAGTCAGTCGTCCTGGGTCGGGCTGAGGGAACAGGCTTGCCTGCGTTGGGTTTGTCCGTCGCCCTGGGTCCGGCTCAGGGCAAAGACTCGCCAGCGTTGGGTGTGTCGGTCGTCCTGGGTCGGGCTGAGGGCACAGGCTCACCAGCGTTGGGTTTGTCGGTCGTCCTGGGTCGGGCTGAGGGCACAGGCTCTGCAGCGTTGTTGTAGTCTGCGATCCTGGGTCGGGCTGAGGGCACAGGCTCGCCAGCGTTGTTGTAGTTGGCGGTCCTGGGTCGGGCTGAGGGCACAGGCTCGCCAGCATTGTTGTAGTCGGCGGTCCTGGGTCGGGCTGAGGGCACAGGCTCGCCAGCGTTGTGTTAGTCGGCGGTCCTGGGTCAGGCTGAGGGCACAGGCTCGCCAGCGTTGTTGTAGTCTGCGATCCTGGGTCGGGCTGAGGGAACAGGCTCGCCAGCATTGTTGTAGTTGGCGGTCCTGGGTCGGGCTGAGGGCACAGGCTCGCCAGCGTTGTTGTAGTCGGCGGTCCTGGGTCGGGCTGAGGGCACAGGCTCGCCAGCGTTGTATTAGTCGGCGGTCCTGGGTCAGGCTGAGTGCACAGGCTCGCCAGCGTTGTTGTAGTCGGCGGTCCTGGGTCGGGCTGAGGGCACAGGCTCGCCAGCGTTGTTGTAGTTGGCGGTCCTGGGTCGGGTTGAGGGCACAGGCTCGCCAGCGTTGTTGTAGTTGGCAGTCCTGGTTCGGGCTGATGGCACAGGCTCGCCAGGGTTGTTCTAGTCGGCTGTCCTAAGTCGGGCTTAAGGACAGGCTCGCCAGCGTTGTTGTAGTCGGCGGTACTGGGTCGGGCTGAGGGCACAGGCTCGCCAGCGTTGTTGTAGTCGGCGGTCCTGGGTCGGGCTGAGGGCACAGGCTCGCCAGCGTTGTTGTAGTCGGTCGTTCTTGGTCAGGCTGAGGGAACAGGCTCGCCAGCGCTGTTGTAGTCGGTCGTCCTGGGTCGGGCTGAGGGCACAGGCTCGCCTGCGTTGGGTTTGTCCGTCGCCCTGGGTCAGGCTCAGGGCACAGGCTCGCCAGCGTTGGGTGTGTCGGTCGTCCTGGGTCGGGCTGAGGGCACAGGCTCGCCAGTGTTGGGTTTGTCGGTCGTCCTGGGTCGGGCTGAGGGCACAGGCTCTCCAGCGTTGTTGTAGTCGGCGATCCTGGGTCGGGCTGAGGGCACAGGCTCGCCAGCGTTGTTGTAGTTGGCGGTCCTGGTCGGGCTGAGGGCACAGGCTCGCCAGCATTGTTGTAGTCGGCGGTCCTGGGTCGGGCTGAGGGCACAGGCTCGCCAGCGTTGTTGTAGTCGGCAATCCTGGGTCGGGCTGAGGGCACAGGCTCGCCAGCGTTGTGTTAGTCGGCGGTCCTGGGTCGGGCTGAGGGCACAGGCTCGCCAGCGTTGGGTTTGTCGGTCGTCCTGGGTCGGGCTGAGGGCACAGGCTCTGCAGCGTTGTTGTAGTCTGCGATCCTGGGTCGGGCTGAGGGCACAGGCTCGCCAGCGTTGTTGTAGTTGGCGGTCCTGGGTCGGGCTGAGGGCACAGGCTCGCCAGCGTTGTTGTAGTCGGCGGTCCTGGGTCGGGCTGAGGGCACAGGCTCGCCAGCGTTGTGTTAGTCGGCGGTCCTGGGTCAGGCTGAGGGCACAGGCTCGCCAGCGTTGTTGTAGTCGGCGGTCCTGGGTCGGGCTGAGGGCACAGGCTCGCCAGCGTTGTTGTAGTTGGCGGTCCTGGGTCGGGCTGAGGGCACAGGCTCGCCAGCGTTGTTGTAGTCGGCGGTCCTGAGTCGGGCTGAGGGCACAGGCTCGCCAGCGTTGTTGTAGTTGGCAGTCCTGGTTCGGGCTGATGGCACAGGCTCGCCAGGGTTGTTCTAGTCGGCTGTTCTGGTTCGGGCTGATGGCACAGGCTCGCCAGGGTTGTTCTAGTCGGCTGTCCTCAGTCGGGCTGAAGGCACAGGCTCGCCAGCGTTGTTGTAGTTGGTCGTCCTGGGTCGGGCTGAGGGCACAGGCTCGCATGCGTTGTTGTAGTCGGTCGTTCTTGGTCGGGCTGAGGGCACAGGCTCGCCAGCGTTGTGTTAGTTGGCGGTCCTGGGTCGGGCTGAGGGCACAGGCTCGCCTGCGTTGGGTTTGTCCGTCGCCCTGGGTCAGGCTCAGGGCACAGGCTCGCCAGCGTTGGGTGTGTCGGTCGTCCTGGGTCGGGCTGAGGGCACAGGCTCGCCAGTGTTGGGTTTGTCGGTCGTCCTGGGTCGGGCTGAGGGCACAGGCTCTCCAGCGTTGTTGTAGTCGGCGATCCTGGGTCGGGCTGAGGGCACAGGCTCGCCAGCGTTGTTGTAGTTGGCGGTCCTGGTCGGGCTGAGGGCACAGGCTCGCCAGCGTTGTTGTAGTCGGTGGTCCTGGGTCGGGCTGAGGGCACAGGCTCGCCAGCGTTGTTGTAGTCGGCAATCCTGGGTCGGGCTGAGGGCACAGGCTCGCCAGCGTTGTGTTAGTCGGCGGTCCTGGGTCGGGCTGAGGTCACAGGCTCGCCAGCGTTGTTGTAGTCGGCGGTCCTGGGTCGGTCTGAGGGCACAGGCTCGCCAGCGTTGTTGTAGTCGGCGGTCCTGGGTCGGGCTGAGGGCACAGGCTCGCCAGGGTTGTTGTAGTCGGCGGTCCTGAGTCGGGCTGAGGGCACAGGCTCGCCAGCGTTGTTGTAGTCGGCGGTCCTGGTTCGGGCTGATGGCACAGGCTCGCCAGGGTTGTTCTAGTCGGCTGTCCTCAGTCGGGCTGAAGGCACAGGCTTGCCAGCGTTGTTGTAGTCGGCGGTCTTGGGTCGGGCTGAGGGCACAGGCTCGCCAGCGTTGTTGTAGTCGGCGGTCCTGTGTCGGGCTGAGGGCACAGGCTCGCCAGCGTTGTTGTAGTTGGTCGTCCTGGGTCGGGCTGAGGGCACAGGCTCGCCAGCGTTGTTGTAGTCGGTCGTTCTTGGTCGGGCTGAGGGCACAGGCTCGCCAGCGTTGTTGTAGTCGGTCGTCCTGGGTCGGGCTGAGGGAACAGGCTTGCCTGCGTTGGGTTTGTCCGTCGCCCTGGGTCAGGCTCAGGGCACAGACTCGCCAGCGTTGGGTGTGTCGGTCGTCCTGGGTCGGGCTGAGGGCACAGGCTCGCCAGCGTTGGGTTTGTCGGTCGTCCTGGGTCGGGCTGAGGGCACATGCTCGCCAGCGTTGTTGTAGTTGGCGGTCCTGGGTCGGGCTGAGGGCACAGGCTCGCCAGCGTTGTTGTAGTCGGCGGTCCTGGGTCGGGCTGAGGGCACAGGCTCGCCAGCGTTGTATTAGTCGGCGGTCCTGGGTCAGGCTGAGGGCACAGGCTCGCCAGCGTTGTTGTAGTCGGCGGTCCTGGGTCGGGCTGAGGGCACAGGCTCGCCAGCGTTGTTGTAGTTGGCGGTCCTGGGTCGGGCTGAGGGCACAGGCTCGCCAGCGTTGTTGTAGTCGGCGGTCCTGGGTCGGGCTGAGGGCACAGGCTCGCCAGCGTTGTTGTAGTCGGCGGTCCTGAGTCGGGCTGAGGGCACAGGCTCGCCAGCGTTGTTGTAGTTGGCAGTCCTGGTTCGGGCTGATGGCACAGGCTCGCCAGGGTTGTTCTAGTCGGCTGTCCTAAGTCGGGCTGAAGGCACAGGCTCGCCAGCGTTGTTGTAGTCGGCGGTACTGGGTCGGGCTGAGGGCACAGGCTCCCCAGCGTTGTTGTAGTCGGCGGTCCTGGGTCGGGCTGAGGGCACAGGCTCGCCAGCGTTGTTGTAGTCGGTCGTTCTTGGTCAGGCTGAGGGAACAGGCTCGCCAGCGCTGTTGTAGTCGGTCGTCCTGGGTCGGGCTGAGGGCACAGGCTCGCCTGCGTTGGGTTTGTCCGTCGCCCTGGGTCAGGCTCAGGGCACAGGCTCGCCAGCGTTGGGTGTGTCGGTCGTCCTGGGTCGGGCTGAGGGCACAGGCTCGCCAGTGTTGGGTTTGTCGGTCGTCCTGGGTCGGGCTGAGGGCACAGGCTCTCCAGCGTTGTTGTAGTCGGCGATCCTGGGTCGGGCTGAGGGCACAGGCTCGCCAGCGTTGTTGTAGTTGGCGGTCCTGGTCGGGCTGAGGACACAGGCTCGCCAGCATTGTTGTAGTCGGCGGTCCTGGGTCGGGCTGAGGGCACAGGCTCGCCAGCGTTGTTGTAGTCGGCAATCCTGGGTCGGGCTGAGGGCACAGGCTCGCCAGCGTTGTGTTAGTCGGCGGTCCTGGGTCGGGCTGAGGGCACAGGCTCGCCAGCGTTGTTGTAGTCGGCGGTCCTGGGTCGGTCTGAGGGCACAGGCTCGCCAGCGTTGTTGTAGTCGGCGGTCCTGGGTCGGGCTGAGGGCACAGGCTCGCCAGCGTTGTTGTAGTCGGCGGTCCTGGGTCGGGCTGAGGGCACAGGCTCGCCAGCGTTGTTGTAGTCGGCGGTCCTGAGTCGGGCTGAGGGCACAGGCTCGCCAGCGTTGTTGTAGTCGGCGGTCCTGGTTCGGGCTGATGGCACAGGCTCGCCAGGGTTGTTCTAGTCGGCTGTCCTCAGTCGGGCTGAAGGCACAGGCTCGCCAGCGTTGTTGTAGTCGGCGGTCTTGGGTCGGGCTGAGGGCACAGGCTCGCCAGCGTTGTTGTAGTCGGCGGTCCTGTGTCGGGCTGAGGGCACAGGCTCGCCAGCGTTGTTGTAGTTGGTCGTCCTGGGTCGGGCTGAGGGCACAGGCTCGCCAGCGTTGTTGTAGTCGGTCGTTCTTGGTCGGGCTGAGGGCACAGGCTCGCCAGCGTTGTTGTAGTCGGTCGTCCTGGGTCGGGCTGAGGGAACAGGCTTGCCTGCGTTGGGTTTGTCCGTCGCCCTGGGTCCGGCTCAGGGCAAAGACTCGCCAGCGTTGGGTGTGTCGGTCGTCCTGGGTCGGGCTGAGGGCACAGGCTCGCCAGCGTTGTTGTAGTCGGCGGTCCTGGGTCGGTCTGAGGGCACAGGCTCGCCAGCGTTGTTGTAGTCGGCGGTCCTGGGTCGGGCTGAGGGCACAGGCTCGCCAGCGTTGTTGTAGTCGGCGGTCCTGGGTCGGGCTGAGGGCACAGGCTCGCCAGCGTTGTTGTAGTCTGCGATCCTGGGTCGGGCTGAGGGAACAGGCTCGCCAGCATTGTTGTAGTTGGCGGTCCTGGGTCGGGCTGAGGGCACAGGCTCGCCAGCGTTGTTGTAGTCGGCGGTCCTGGGTCGGGCTGAGGGCACAGGCTCGCCAGCGTTGTATTAGTCGGCGGTCCTGGGTCAGGCTGAGGGCACAGGCTCGCCAGCGTTGTTGTAGTCGGCGGTCCTGGGTCGGGCTGAGGGCACAGGCTCGCCAGCGTTGTTGTAGTTGGCGGTCCTGGGTCGGGTTGAGGGCACAGGCTCGCCAGCGTTGTTGTAGTCGGCGGTCCTGAGTCGGGCTGAGGGCACAGGCTCGCCAGCGTTGTTGTAACTGGCAGTCCTGGTTCGGGCTGATGGCACAGGCTCGCCAGGGTTGTTCTAGTCGGCTGTCCTAAGTCGGGCTGAAGGCACAGGCTCGCCAGCGTTGTTGTAGTCGGCGGTACTGGGTCGGGCTGAGGGCACAGGCTCGCCAGCGTTGTTGTAGTCGGCGGTCCTGGGTCGGGCTGAGGGCACAGGCTCGCCAGCGTTGTTGTAGTCGGTCGTTCTTGGTCAGGCTGAGGGAACAGGCTCGCCAGCGCTGTTGTAGTCGGTCGTCCTGGGTCGGGCTGAGGGCACAGGCTCGCCTGCGTTGGGTTTGTCCGTCGACCTGGGTCAGGCTCAGGGCACAGGCTCGCCAGCGTTGGGTGTGTCGGTCGTCCTGGGTCGGGCTGAGGGCACAGGCTCGCCAGTGTTGGGTTTGTCGGTCGTCCTGGGTCGGGCTGAGGGCACAGGCTCTCCAGCGTTGTTGTAGTCGGCGATCCTGGGTCGGGCTGAGGGCACAGGCTCGCCAGCGTTGTTGTAGTTGGCGGTCCTGGTCGGGCTGAGGGCACAGGCTCGCCAGCATTGTTGTAGTCGGCGGTCCTGGGTCGGGCTGAGGGCACAGGCTCGCCAGCGTTGTTGTAGTCGGCAATCCTGGGTCGGGCTGAGGGCACAGGCTCGCCAGCGTTGTGTTAGTCGGCGGTCCTGGGTCGGGCTGAGGGCACAGGCTCGCCAGCGTTGTTGTAGTCGGCGGTCCTGGGTCGGTCTGAGGGCACAGGCTCGCCAGCGTTGTTGTAGTCGGCGGTCCTGAGTCGGGCTGAGGGCACAGGCTCGCCAGCGTTGTTGTAGTCGGCGGTCCTGGTTCGGGCTGATGGCACAGGCTCGCCAGGGTTGTTCTAGTCGGCTGTCCTCAGTCGGGCTGAAGGCACAGGCTTGCCAGCGTTGTTGTAGTCGGCGGTCTTGGGTCGGGCTGAGGGCACAGGCTCGCCAGCGTTGTTGTAGTCGGCGGTCCTGTGTCGGGCTGAGGGCACAGGCTCGCCAGCGTTGTTGTAGTTGGTCGTCCTGGGTCGGGCTGAGGGCACAGGCTCGCCAGCGTTGTTGTAGTCGGTCGTTCTTGGTCGGGCTGAGGGCACAGGCTCGCCAGCGTTGTTGTAGTCGGTCGTCCTGGGTCGGGCTGAGGGAACAGGCTTGCCTGCGTTGGGTTTGTCCGTCGCCCTGGGTCAGGCTCAGGGCACAGACTCGCCAGCGTTGGGTGTGTCGGTCGTCCTGGGTCGGGCTGAGGGCACAGGCTCGCCAGCGTTGGGTTTGTCGGTCGTCCTGGGTCGGGCTGAGGGCACAGGCTCTGCAGCGTTGTTGTAGTCTGCGATCCTGGGTCGGGCTGAGGGCACAGGCTCGCCAGCGTTGTTTTAGTTGGCGGTCCTGGGTCGGGCTGAGGGCACAGGCTCGCCAGCGTTGTTGTAGTCGGCGGTCCTGGGTCGGGCTGAGGGCACAAGCTTGCCAGCGTTGTGTTAGTCGGCGGTCCTGGGTCAGGCTGAGGGCACAGGCTCGCCAGCGTTGTTGTAGTCGGCGGTCCTGAGTCGGGCTGAGGGCACAGGCTCGCCAGCGTTGTTGTAGTCGGCGGTCCTGGGTCGGTCTGAGGGCACAGGCTCGCCAGCGTTGTTGTAGTCGGCGGTCCTGAGTCGGGCTGAGGGCACAGGCTCGCCAGCGTTGTTGTAGTCGGCGGTCCTGGTTCGGGCTGATGGCACAGGCTCGCCAGGGTTGTTCTAGTCGGCTGTCCTCAGTCGGGCTGAAGGCACAGGCTTGCCAGCGTTGTTGTAGTCGGCGGTCTTGGGTCGGGCTGAGGGCACAGGCTCGCCAGCGTTGTTGTAGTCGGCGGTCCTGTGTCGGGCTGAGGGCACAGGCTCGCCAGCGTTGTTGTAGTTGGTCGTCCTGGGTCGGGCTGAGGGCACAGGCTCGCCAGCGTTGTTGTAGTCGGTCGTTCTTGGTCGGGCTGAGGGCACAGGCTCGCCAGCGTTGTTGTAGTCGGTCGTCCTGGGTCGGGCTGAGGGAACAGGCTTGCCTGCGTTGGGTTTGTCCGTCGCCCTGGGTCAGGCTCAGGGCACAGACTCGCCAGCGTTGGGTGTGTCGGTCGTCCTGGGTCGGGCTGAGGGCACAGGCTCGCCAGCGTTGGGTTTGTCGGTCGTCCTGGGTCGGGCTGAGGGCACAGGCTCTGCAGCGTTGTTGTAGTCTGCAATCCTGGGTCGGGCTGAGGGCACAGGCTCGCCAGCGTTGTTTTAGTTGGCGGTCCTGGGTCGGGCTGAGGGCACAGGCTCGCCAGCGTTGTTGTAGTCGGCGGTCCTGGGTCGGGCTGAGGGCACAGGCTTGCCAGCGTTGTGTTAGTCGGCGGTCCTGGGTCAGGCTGAGGGCACAGGCTCGCCAGCGTTGTTGTAGTCGGCGGTCCTGGGTCGGGCTGAGGGCACAGGCTCGCCAGCGTTGTTGTAGTTGGCGGTCCTGGGTCGGGCTGAGGGCACAGGCTCGCCAGCGTTGTTGTAGTCGGCGGTCCTGAGTCGGGCTGAGGGCACAGGCTCGCCAGCGTTGTTGTAGTTGGCAGTCCTGGTTCGGGCTGATGGCACAGGCTCGCCAGGGTTGTTCTAGTCGGCTGTTCTGGTTCGGGCTGATGGCACAGGCTCGCCAGGGTTGTTCTAGTCGGCTGTCCTCAGTCGGGCTGAATGCACAGGCTCGCCAGCGTTGTTGTAGTTGGTCGTCCTGGGTCGGGCTGAGGGCACAGGCTCGCATGCGTTGTTGTAGTCGGTCGTTCTTGGTCGGGCTGAGGGCACAGGCTCGCCAGCGTTGTGTTAGTCGGCGGTCCTGGGTCGGGCTGAGGGCACAGGCTCGCCAGCGTTGTTGTAGTCGGCGGTCCTGGGTCGGTCTGAGGGCACAGGCTCGCCAGTGTTGTTGTAGTCGGCGGTCCTGGTTCGGGCTGATGGCACAGGCTCGCCAGGGTTGTTCTAGTCGGCTGTCCTCAGTCGGGCTGAAGGCACAGGCTCGCCAGCGTTGTTGTAGTCGGCGGTCTTGGGTGGGGCTGAGGGCACAGGCTCGCCAGCGTTGTTGTAGTCGGCGGTCCTGTGTCGGGCTGAGGGCACAGGCTCGCCAGCGTTGTTGTAGTTGGTTGTCCTGGGTCGGGCTGAGGGCACAGGCTCGCCAGCGTTGTTGTAGTCGGTCGTCCTGGGTTGGGCTGAGGGAACAGGCTTGCCTGCGTTGGGTTTGTCCGTTGCCCTGGGTCAGGCTCAGGGCACAGACTCGCCAGCGTTGGGTGTGTCGGTCGTCCTGGGTCGGGCTGAGGGCACAGGCTCGCCAGCGTTGGGTTTGTCGGTCGTCCTGGGTCGGGCTGAGGGCACAGGCTCTGCAGCGTTGTTGTAGTCTGCGATCCTGGGTCGGGCTGAGGGCACAGGCTCGCCAGCGTTGTTGTAGTTGGCGGTCCTGGGTCGGGCTGAGGGCACAGGCTCGCCAGCGTTGTTGTAGTCGGCGGTCCTGGGTCGGGCTGAGGGCACAGGCTCGCCAGCGTTGTGTTAGTCGGCGGTCCTGGGTCAGGCTGAGGGCACAGGCTCGCCAGCGTTGTTGTAGTCGGCGGTCCTGGGTCGGGCTGAGGGCACAGGCTCGCCAGCGTTGTTGTAGTTGGCGGTCCAGGGTCGGGCTGAGGGCACAGGCTCGCCAGCGTTGTTGTAGTCGGCGGTCCTGGGTCGGGCTGAGGGCACAGGCTCGCCAGCGTTGTTGTAGTTGGCAGTCCTGGTTCGGGCTGATGGAACAGGCTCGCCAGGGTTGTTCTAGTCGGCTGTCCTAAGTCGGGCTGAAGGCACAGGCTCGCCAGCGTTGTTGTAGTCGGCGGTACTGGGTCGGGCTGAGGGCACAGGCTCGCCAGCGTTGTGTTAGTCGGCGGTCCTGGGTCGGGCTGAGGGCACAGGCTCGCCAGCGTTGTTGTAGTTGGCAGTCCTGGTTCGGGCTGATGGCACAGGCTCGCCAGGGTTGTTCTAGTCGGCTGTCCTAAGTCGGGCTGAAGGCACAGGCTCGCCAGCGTTGTTGTAGTCGGCGGTACTGGGTCGGGCTGAGGGCACAGGCTCGCCAGCGTTGTTGTAGTCGGCGGTCCTGGGTCGGGCTGAGGGCACAGGCTCGCCAGCGTTGTTGTAGTCGGTCGTTCTTGGTCAGGCTGAGGGAACAGGCTCGCCAGCGTTGTTGTAGTCGGTCGTCCTGGGTCGGGCTGAGGGCACAGGCTCGCCTGCGTTGGGTTTGTCCGTCGCCCTGGGTCAGGCTCAGGGCACAGGCTCGCCAGCGTTGGGTGTGTCGGTCGTCCTGGGTCGGGCTGAGGGCACAGGCTCGCCAGCGTTGTTGTAGTCGGCGAGCCTGGGTCGGGCTGAGGGCACAGGCTCGCCAGCGTTGTTGTAGTTGGCGGTCCTGGTCGGGCTGAGGGCACAGGCTCGCCAGCGTTGTTGTAGTCGGCGGTCCTGGGTCGGGATGAGGGCACAGGCTCGCCAGCGTTGTGTTAGTCGGCGGTCCTGGGTCGGGCTGAGGGCACAGGCTCGCCAGCGTTGTTGTAGTCGGCGGTCCTGGGTCGGTCTGAGGGCACAGGCTCGCCAGCGTTGTTGTAGTCGGCGGTCCTGGGTCGGGCTGAGGGCACAGGCTCGCCAGCGTTGTTGTAGTCGGCGGTCCTGAGTCGGGCTGAGGGCACAGGCTCGCCAGCGTTGTTGTAGTCGGCGGTCCTGGGTCGGGCTGAGGGCACAGGCTCGCCAGCGTTGTTGTAGTCGGCGGTCCTGAGTCGGGCTGAGGGCACAGGCTCGCCAGCGTTGTTGTAGTCGGCGGTCCTGGTTCGGGCTGAGGGCACAGGCTCGCCAGCGTTGTTGTAGTCGGTCGTTCTTGGTCGGGCTGAGGGCACAGGCTCGCCAGCGTTGTTGTAGTCGGTCGTCCTTGGTCGGGCTGAGGGAACAGGCTTGCCTGCGTTGGGTTTGTCCGTCGCCCTGGGTCAGGCTCAGGGCACAGGTTCGCCAGCGTTGGGTGTGTCGGTCGTCCTGGGTCGGGCTGAGGGCACAGGCTCGCCAGCGTTGGGTTTGTCGGTCGTCCTGGGTCGGGCTGAGGGCACAGGCTCTGCAGCGTTGTTGTAGTCTGCGATCCTGTGTCGGGCTGAGGGCACAGGCTCGCCAGCGTTGTGTTAGTCGGCGGTCCTGGGTCAGGCTGAGGGCACAGGCTCGCCAGCGTTGTTGTAGTCGGCGGTCCTGGGTCGGGCTGAGGGCACAGGCTCGCCAGCGTTGTTGTAGTTGGCGGTCCAGGGTCGGGCTGAGGGCACAGGCTCGCCAGCGTTGTTGTAGTCGGCGGTCCTGGGTCGGGCTGAGGGCACAGGCTCGCCAGCGTTGTTGTAGTTGGCAGTCCTGGTTCGGGCTGATGGAACAGGCTCGCCAGGGTTGTTCTAGTCGGCTGTCCTAAGTCGGGCTGAAGGCACAGGCTCGCCAGCGTTGTTGTAGTCGGCGGTACTGGGTCGGGCTGAGGGCACAGGCTCGCCAGCGTTGTGTTAGTCGGCGGTCCTGGGTCGGGCTGAGGGCACAGGCTCGCCAGCGTTGTTGTAGTTGGCAGTCCTGGTTCGGGCTGATGGCACAGGCTCGCCAGGGTTGTTCTAGTCGGCTGTCCTAAGTCGGGCTGAAGGCACAGGCTCGCCAGCGTTGTTGTAGTCGGCGGTACTGGGTCGGGCTGAGGGCACAGGCTCGCCAGCGTTGTTGTAGTCGGCGGTCCTGGGTCGGGCTGAGGGCACAGGCTCGCCAGCGTTGTTGTAGTCGGTCGTTCTTGGTCAGGCTGAGGGAACAGGCTCGCCAGCGTTGTTGTAGTCGGTCGTCCTGGGTCGGGCTGAGGGCACAGGCTCGCCTGCGTTGGGTTTGTCCGTCGCCCTGGGTCAGGCTCAGGGCACAGGCTCGCCAGCGTTGGGTGTGTCGGTCGTCCTGGGTCGGGCTGAGGGCACAGGCTCGCCAGCGTTGTTGTAGTCGGCGAGCCTGGGTCGGGCTGAGGGCACAGGCTCGCCAGCGTTGTTGTAGTTGGCGGTCCTGGTCGGGCTGAGGGCACAGGCTCGCCAGCGTTGTTGTAGTCGGCGGTCCTAGGTCGGGCTGAGGGCACAGGCTCGCCAGCGTTGTGTTAGTCGGCGGTCCTGGGTCGGGCTGAGGGCACAGGCTCGCCAGCGTTGTTGTAGTCGGCGGTCCTGGGTCGGTCTGAGGGCACAGGCTCGCCAGCGTTGTTGTAGTCGGCGGTCCTGGGTCGGGCTGAGGGCACAGGCTCGCCAGCGTTGTTGTAGTCGGCGGTCCTGAGTCGGGCTGAGGGCACAGGCTCGCCAGCGTTGTTGTAGTCGGCGGTCCTGGGTCGGGCTGAGGGCACAGGCTCGCCAGCGTTGTTGTAGTCGGCGGTCCTGAGTCGGGCTGAGGGCACAGGCTCGCCAGCGTTGTTGTAGTCGGCGGTCCTGGGTCGGGCTGAGGGCACAGGCTCGCCAGCGTTGTTGTAGTCGGTCGTTCTTGGTCGGGCTGAGGGCACAGGCTCGCCAGCGTTGTTGTAGTCGGTCGTCCTTGGTCGGGCTGAGGGAACAGGCTTGCCTGCGTTGGGTTTGTCCGTCGCCCTGGGTCAGGCTCAGGGCACAGGTTCGCCAGCGTTGGGTGTGTCGGTCGTCCTGGGTCGGGCTGAGGGCACAGGCTCGCCAGCGTTGGGTTTGTCGGTCGTCCTGGGTCGGGCTGAGGGCACAGGCTCTGCAGCGTTGTTGTAGTCTGCGATCCTGGGTCGGGCTGAGGGCACAGGCTCGCCAGCGTTGTTGTAGTTGGCGGTCCTGGTCGGGCTGAGGGCACAGGCTCGCCAGCGTTGTTGTAGTCGTCGGTCCTGGGTCGGGCTGAGGGCACAGGCTCGCCAGCGTTGTTGTAGTCGGCAATCCTGGGTCGGGCTGAGGGCACAGGCTCGCCAGCGTTGTGTTAGTCGGCGGTCCTGGGTCGGGCTGAGGGCACAGGCTCGCCAGCGTTGTTGTAGTCGGCGGTCCTGGGTCGGTCTGAGGGCACAGGCTCGCCAGCGTTGTTGTAGTCGGCGGTCCTGGTTCGGGCTGAGGGCACAGGCTCGCCAGCGTTGTTGTAGTCGGCGGTCCTGTGTCGGGCTGAGGGCACAGGCTCGCCAGCGTTGTTGTAGTTGGTCGTCCTGGTATCGGGCTGAGGGCACAGGCTCGCCAGCGTTGTTGTAGTCGGTCGTTCTTGGTCGGGCTGAGGGCACAGGCTCGCCAGCGTTGTTGTAGTCGGTCGTCCTGGGTCGGGCTGAGGGAACAGGCTTGCCTGCGTTGGGTTTGTCCGTTGCCCTGGGTCAGGCTCAGGGCACAGACTCGCCAGCGTTGGGTGTGTCGGTTGTCCTGGGTCGGGCTGAGGGCACAGGCTCGCCAGCGTTGGGTTTGTCGGTCGTCCTGGGTCGGGCTGAGGGCACAGGCTCTGCAGCGTTGTTGTAGTCTGCGATCCTGGGTCGGGCTGAGGGCACAGGCTCGCCAGCGTTGTTGTAGTTGGCGGTCCTGGGTCCGGCTGAGGGCACAGGCTCGCCAGCGTTGTTGTAGTCGGCGGTCCTGGGTCGGGCTGAGGGCACAGGCTCGCCAGCGTTGTGTTAGTCGGCGGTCCTGGGTCAGGCTGAGGGCACAGGCTCGCCAGCGTTGTTGTAGTCGGCGGTCCTGGGTCGGGCTGAGGGCACAGGCTCGCCAGCGTTGTTGTAGTTGGCGGTCCTGGGTTGGGCTGAGGGCACAGGCTCGCCAGCGTTGTTGTAGTCGGCGGTCCTGGGTCGGGCTGAGGGCACAGGCTCGCCAGCGTTGTTGTAGTTGGCAGTCCTGGTTCGGGCTGATGGAACAGGCTCGCCAGGGTTGTTCTAGTCGGCTGTCCTAAGTCGGGCTGAAGGCACAGGCTCGCCAGCGTTGTTGTAGTCGGCGGTACTGGGTCGGGCTGAGGGCACAGGCTCGCCAGCGTTGTGTTAGTCGGCGGTCCTGGTTCGGGCTGAGGGCACAGGCTCGCCAGCGTTGTTGTAGTTGGCAGTCCTGGTTCGGGCTGATGGCAGAGGCTCGCCAGGGTTGTTCTAGTCGGCTGTCCTAAGTCGGGCTGAAGGCACAGGCTCGCCAGCGTTGTTGTAGTCGGCGGTACTGGGTCGGGCTGAGGGCACAGGCTCGCCAGCGTTGTTGTAGTCGGCGGTCCTGGGTCGGGCTGAGGGCACAGGCTCGCCAGCGTTGTTGTAGTCGGTCGTTCTTGGTCAGGCTGAGGGAACAGGCTCGCCAGCGTTGTTGTAGTCGGTCGTCCTGGGTCGGGCTGAGGGCACAGGCTCGCCTGCGTTGGGTTTGTCCGTCGCCCTGGGTCAGGCTCAGGGCACAGGCTCGCCAGCGTTGGGTGTGTCGGTCGTCCTGGGTCGGGCTGAGGGCACAGGCTCGCCAGCGTTGTTGTAGTCGGCGAGCCTGGGTCGGGCTGAGGGCACAGGCTCGCCAGCGTTGTTGTAGTTGGCGGTCCTGGTCGGGCTGAGGGCACAGGCTCGCCAGCGTTGTTGTAGTCGGCGGTCCTGGGTCGGGCTGAGGGCACAGGCTCGCCAGCGTTGTGTTAGTCGGCGGTCCTGGGTCGGGCTGAGGGCACAGGCTCGCCAGCGTTGTTGTAGTCGGCGGTCCTGGGTCGGTCTGAGGGCACAGGCTCGCCAGCGTTGTGTTAGTCGGCGGTCCTGGTTCGGGCTGAGGGCACAGGCTCGCCAGCGTTGTTGTAGTTGGCGGTCCTGGGTCGGGCTGAGGGCACAGGCTCGCCAGCGTTGTTGTAGTCGGCGGTCCTGAGTCGGGCTGAGGGCACAGGCTCGCCAGCGTTGTTGTAGTTGGCAGTCCTGGTTCGGGCTGATGGCACAGGCTCGCCAGGGTTGTTCTAGTCGGCTGTTCTGGTTCGGGCTGATGGCACAGGCTCGCCAGGGTTGTTCTAGTCGGCTGTCCTCAGTCGGGCTGAAGGCACAGGCTCGCCAGCGTTGTTGTAGTTGGTCGTCCTGGGTCGGGCTGAGGGCACAGGCTCGCATGCGTTGTTGTAGTCGGTCGTTCTTGGTCGGGCTGAGGGCACAGGCTCGCCAGCGTTGTGTTAGTCGGCGGTCCTGGGTCGGGCTGAGGGCACAGGCTCGCCTGCGTTGGGTTTGTCTGTCGCCCTGGGTCAGGCTCAGGGCACAGGCTCGCCAGCGTTGGGTGTGTCGGTCGTCCTGGGTCGGGCTGAGGGCACAGGCTCGCCAGTGTTGGGTTTGTCGGTCGTCCTGGGTCGGGCTGAGGGCACAGGCTCTCCAGCGTTGTTGTAGTCGGCGATCCTGGGTCGGGCTGAGGGCACAGGCTCGCCAGCGTTGTTGTAGTTGGCGGTCCTGGTCGGGCTGAGGGCACAGGCTCGCCAGCGTTGTTGTAGTCGGTGGTCCTGGGTCGGGCTGAGGGCACAGGCTCGCCAGCGTTGTTGTAGTCGGCAATCCTGGGTCGGGCTGAGGGCACAGGCTCGCCAGCGTTGTGTTAGTCGGCGGTCCTGGGTCGGGCTGAGGGATCAGGCTCGCCAGCGTTGTTGAAGTCGGCGGTCCTGGGTCGGTCTGAGGGCACAGGCTCGCCAGCGTTGTTGTAGTCGGCGGTCCTGGGTCGGGCTGAGGGCACAGGCTCGCCAGCGTTGTTGTAGTCGGCGGTCCTGAGTCGGGCTGAGGGCACAGGCTCGCCAGCGTTGTTGTAGTCGGCGGTCCTGGTTCGGGCTGATGGCACAGGCTCGCCAGGGTTGTTCTAGTCGGCTGTCCTCAGTCGGGCTGAAGGCACAGGCTTGCCAGCGTTGTTGTAGTCGGCGGTCTTGGGTCGGGCTGAGGGCACAGGCTCGCCAGCGTTGTTGTAGTCGGCGGTCCTGTGTCGGGCTGAGGGCACAGGCTCGCCAGCGTTGTTGTAGTTGGTCGTCCTGGGTCGGGCTGAGGGCACAGGCTCGCCAGCGTTGTTGTAGTCGGTCGTTCTTGGTCGGGCTGAGGGCACAGGCTCGCCAGCGTTGTTGTAGTCGGTCGTCCTGGGTCGGGCTGAGGGAACAGGCTTGCCAGCGTTGGGTTTGTCCGTCGCCCTGGGTCAGGCTCAGGGCACAGACTCGCCAGCGTTGGGTGTGTCGGTCGTCCTGGGTCGGGCTGAGGGCACAGGCTCGCCAGCGTTGGGTTTGTCGGTCGTCCTGGGTCGGGCTGAGGGCACATGCTCGCCAGCGTTGTTGTAGTTGGCGGTCCTGGGTCGGGCTGAGGGCACAGGCTCGCCAGCGTTGTTGTAGTCGGCGGTCCTGGGTCGGGCTGAGGGCACAGGCTCGCCAGCGTTGTATTAGTCGGCGGTCCTGGGTCAGGCTGAGGGCACAGGCTCGCCAGCGTTGTTGTAGTCGGCGGTCCTGGGTCGGGCTGAGGGCACAGGCTCGCCAGCGTTGTTGTAGTTGGCGGTCCTGGGTCGGGCTGAGGGCACAGGCTCGCCAGCGTTGTTGTAGTCGGCGGTCCTGGGTCGGGCTGAGGGCACAGGCTCGCCAGCGTTGTTGTAGTCGGCGGTCCTGAGTCGGGCTGAGGGCACAGGCTCGCCAGCGTTGTTGTAGTTGGCAGTCCTGGTTCGGGCTGATGGCACAGGCTCGCCAGGGTTGTTCTAGTCGGCTGTCCTAAGTCGGGCTGAAGGCACAGGCTCGCCAGCGTTGTTGTAGTCGGCGGTACTGGGTCGGGCTGAGGGCACAGGCTTCCCAGCGTTGTTGTAGTCGGTGGTCCTGGGTCGGGCTGAGGGCACAGGCTCGCCAGCGTTGTTGTAGTCGGTCGTTCTTGGTCAGGCTGAGGGAACAGGCTCGCCAGCGCTGTTGTAGTCGGTCGTCCTGGGTCGGGCTGAGGGCACAGGCTCGCCTGCGTTGGGTTTGTCCGTCGCCCTGGGTCAGGCTCAGGGCACAGGCTCGCCAGCGTTGGGTGTGTCGGTCGTCCTGGGTCGGGCTGAGGGCACAGGCTCGCCAGTGTTGGGTTTGTCGGTCGTCCTGGGTCGGGCTGAGGGCACAGGCTCTCCAGTGTTGTTGTAGTCGGCGATCCTGGGTCGGGCTGAGGGCACAGGCTCGCCAGCGTTGTTGTAGTTGGCGGTCCTGGTCGGGCTGAGGGCACAGGCTCGCCAGCGTTGTGTTAGTCGGCGGTCCTGGGTCGGGCTGAGGGCACAGGCTCGCCAGCGTTGTTGTAGTCGGCGGTCCTGGGTTGGTCTGAGGGCACAGGCTCGCCAGCGTTGTTGTAGTCGGCGGTCCTGGGTCGGGCTGAGGGCACAGGCTCGCCAGCGTTGTTGTAGTCGGCGGTCCTGGGTCGGGCTGAGGGCACAGGCTCGCCAGCGTTGTTGTAGTCGGCGGTCCTGAGTCGGGCTGAGGGCACAGGCTCGCCAGCGTTGTTGTAGTCGGCGGTCCTGGTTCGGGCTGATGGCACAGGCTCGCCAGGGTTGTTCTAGTCGGCTGTCCTCAGTCGGGCTGAAGGCACAGGCTCGCCAGCGTTGTTGTAGTCGGCGGTCTTGGGTCGGGCTGAGGGCACAGGCTCGCCAGCGTTGTTGTAGTCGGCGGTCCTGTGTCGGGCTGAGGGCACAGGCTCGCCAGCGTTGTTGTAGTTGGTCGTCCTGGGTCGGGCTGAGGGCACAGGCTCGCCAGCGTTGTTGTAGTCGGTCGTTCTTGGTCGGGCTGAGGGCACAGGCTCGCCAGCGTTGTTGTAGTCGGTCGTCCTGGGTCGGGCTGAGGGAACAGGCTTGCCTGCGTTGGGTTTGTCCGTCGCCCTGGGTCCGGCTCAGGGCAAAGACTCGCCAGCGATGGGTGTGTCGGTCGTCCTGGGTCGGGCTGAGGGCACAGGCTCACCAGCGTTGGGTTTGTCGGTCGTCCTGGGTCGGGCTGAGGGCACAGGCTCTGCAGCGTTGTTGTAGTCTGCGATCCTGGGTCGGGCTGAGGGCACAGGCTCGCCAGCGTTGTTGTAGTTGGCGGTCCTGGGTCGGGCTGAGGGCACAGGCTCGCCAGCGTTGTTGTAGTCGGCGGTCCTGGGTCGGGCTGAGGGCACAGGCTCGCCAGCGTTGTGTTAGTCGGCGGTCCTGGGTCAGGCTGAGGGCACAGGCTCGCCAGCGTTGTTGTAGTCGGCGGTCCTGGGTCGGGCTGAGGGCACAGGCTCGCCAGCATTGTTGTAGTTGGCGGTCCTGGGTCGGGCTGAGGGCACAGGCTCGCCAGCGTTGTTGTAGTCGGCGGTCCTGGGTCGGGCTGAGGGCACAGGCTCGCCAGCGTTGTTGTAGTCGGCGGTCCTGAGTCGGGCTGAGGGCACAGGCTCACCAGCGTTGTTGTAGTTGGCAGTCCTGGTTCGGGCTGATGGAACAGGCTCGCCAGGGTTGTTCTAGTCGGCTGTCCTAAGTCGGGCTGAAGGCACAGGCTCGCCAGCGTTGTTGTAGTCGGCGGTACTGGGTCGGGCTGAGGGCACAGGCTCGCCAGCGTTGTTGTAGTCGGCGGCCCTGGGTCGGGCTGAGGGCACAGGCTCGCCAGCGTTGTTGTAGTCGGTCGTTCTTGGTCAGGCTGAGGGAACAGGCTCGCCAGCGCTGTTGTAGTCGGTCGTCCTGGGTCGGGCTGAGGGCACAGGCTCCCCTGCGTTGGGTTTGTCCGTCGCCCTGGGTCAGGCTCAGGGCACAGGCTCGCCAGCGTTGGGTGTGTCGGTCGTCCTGGGTCGGGCTGAGGGCACAGGCTCGCCAGTGTTGGGTTTGTCGGTCGTCCTGGGTCGGGCTGAGGGCACAGGCTCTCCAGCGTTGTTGTAGTCGGCGATCCTGGGTCGGGCTGAGGGCACAGGCTCGCCAGCGTTGTTGTAGTTGGCGGTCCTGGTCGGGCTGAGGGCACAGGCTCGCCAGCGTTGTTGTAGTCGGCGGTCCTGGGTCGGGCTGAGGGCACAGGCTCGCCAGCGTTGTTGTAGTCGGCAATCCTGGGTCGGGCTGAGGGCACAGGCTCGCCAGCGTTGTGTTAGTCGGCGGTCCTGGGTCGGGCTGAGGGCACAGGCTCGCCAGCGTTGTTGTAGTCGGCGGTCCTGGGTCGGTCTGAGGGCACAGGCTCGCCAGCGTTGTTGTAGTCGGCGGTCCTGGGTCGGGCTGAGGGCACAGGCTCGCCAGCGTTGTTGTAGTCGGCGGTCCTGAGTCGGGCTGAGGGCACAGGCTCGCCAGCGTTGTTGTAGTCGGCGGTCCTGGTTCGGGCTGATGGCACAGGCTCGCCAGGGTTGTTCTAGTCGGCTGTCCTCAGTCGGGCTGAAGGCACAGGCTTGCCAGCGTTGTTGTAGTCGGCGGTCTTGGGTCGGGCTGAGGGCACAGGCTCGCCAGCGTTGTTGTAGTCGGCGGTCCTGTGTCGGGCTGAGGGCACAGGCTCGCCAGCGTTGTTGTAGTTGGTCGTCCTGGGTCGGGCTGAGGGCACAGGCTCGCCAGCGTTGTTGTAGTCGGTCGTTCTTGGTCGGGCTGAGGGCACAGGCTCGCCAGCGTTGTTGTAGTCGGTCGTCCTGGGTCGGGCTGAGGGAACAGGCTTGCCTGCGTTGGGTTTGTCCGTCGCCCTGGGTCAGGCTCAGGGCACAGACTCGCCAGCGTTGGGTGTGTCGGTCGTCCTGGGTCGGGCTGAGGGCACAGGCTCGCCAGCGTTGGGTTTGTCGGTCGTCCTGGGTCGGGCTGAGGGCACAGGCTCTGCAGCGTTGTTGTAGTCTGCGATCCTGGGTCGGGCTGAGGGCACAGGCTCGCCAGCGTTGTTGTAGTTGGCGGTCCTAGGTCGGGCTGAGGGCACAGGCTCGCCAGCGTTGTTGTAGTCAGCGGTCCTGGGTCGGGCTGAGGGCACAGGCTCGCCAGCGTTGTATTAGTCGGCGGTCCTGGGTCAGGCTGAGGGCACAGGCTCGCCAGCGTTGTTGTAGTCGGCGGTCCTGGGTCGGGCTGAGGGCACAGGCTCGCCAGCGTTGTTGTAGTTGGCGGTCCTGGGTCGGGCTGAGGGCACAGGCTCGCCAGCGTTGTTGTAGTCGGCGGTCCTGGGTCGGGCTGAGGGCACAGGCTCGCCAGCGTTGTTGTAGTCGGCGGTCCTGAGTCGGGCTGAGGGCACAGGCTCGCCAGCGTTGTTGTAGTTGGCAGTCCTGGTTCGGGCTGATGGCACAGGCTCGCCAGGGTTGTTCTAGTCGGCTGTCCTAAGTCGGGCTGAAGGCACAGGCTCGCCAGCGTTGTTGTAGTCGGCGGTACTGGGTCGGGCTGAGGGCACAGGCTCGCCAGCGTTGTTGTAGTCGGCGGTCCTGGGTCGGGCTGAGGGCACAGGCTCGCCAGCGTTGTTGTAGTCGGTCGTTCTTGGTCAGGCTGAGGGAACAGGCTCGCCAGCGCTGTTGTAGTCGGTCGTCCTGGGTCGGGCTGAGGGCACAGGCTCGCCTGCGTTGGGTTTGTCCGTCGCCCTGGGTCAGGCTCAGGGCACAGGCTCGCCAGCGTTGTTGTAGTCGGCGGTCCTGGGTCGGGCTGAGGGCACAGGCTCGCCAGCGTTGTTGTAGTCGGCGGTCCTGAGTCGGGCTGAGGGCACAAGCTCGCCAGCGTTGTTGTAGTCGGCGGTCCTGGTTCAGGCTGATGGCACAGGCTCGCCAGGGTTGTTCTAGTCGGCTGTCCTCAGTCGGGCTGAAGGCACAGGCTTGCCAGCGTTGTTGTAGTCGGCGGTCTTGGGTCGGGCTGAGGGCACAGGCTCGCCAGCGTTGTTGTAGTTGGCAGTCCTGGTTCGGGCTGATGGCACAGGCTCGCCAGAGTTGTTCTAGTCGGCTGTCCTAAGTCGGGCTGAAGGCACAGGCTCGCCAGCGTTGTTGTAGTCGGTCGTTCTTGGTCAGGCTGAGGGAACAGGCTCGCCAGCGCTGTTGTAGTCGGTCGTCCTGGGTCGGGCTGAGGGCACAGGCTCGCCTGCGTTGGGTTTGTCCGTCGCCCTGGGTCAGGCTCAGGGCACAGGCTCGCCAGCGTTGGGTGTGTCGGTCGTCCTGGGTCGGGCTGAGGGCACAGGCTCGCCAGTGTTGGGTTTGTCGGTCGTCCTGGGTCGGGCTGAGGGCACAGGCTCGCCAGCGTTGTTGTAGTTGGCGGTCCTGGTCGGGCTGAGGGCACAGGCTCGCCAGCGTTGTTGTAGTCGGCGGTCCTGGGTCGGGCTGAGGGCACAGGCTCGCCAGCGTTGTTGTAGTCGGCAATCCTGGGTCGGGCTGAGGGCACAGGCTCGCCAGCGTTGTGTTAGTCGGCGGTCCTGGGTCGGGCTGAGGGCACAGGCTCGCCAGCGTTGTTGTAGTCGGCGGTCCTGGGTCGGGCTGAGGGCACAGGCTCGCCAGCGTTGTTGTAGTCGGCGGTCCTGAGTCGGGCTGAGGGCACAGGCTCACCAGCGTTGTTGTAGTTGGCAGTCCTGGTTCGGGCTGATGGAACAGGCTCGCCAGGGTTGTTCTAGTCGGCTGTCCTAAGTCGGGCTGAAGGCACAGGCTCGCCAGCGTTGTTGTAGTCGGCGGTACTGGGTCGGGCTGAGGGCACAGGCTCGCCAGCGTTGTTGTAGTCGGCGGCCCTGGGTCGGGCTGAGGGCACAGGCTCGCCAGCGTTGTTGTAGTCGGTCGTTCTTGGTCAGGCTGAGGGAACAGGCTCGCCAGCGCTGTTGTAGTCGGTCGTCCTGGGTCGGGCTGAGGGCACAGGCTCGCCTGCGTTGGGTTTGTCCGTCGCCCTGGGTCAGGCTCAGGGCACAGGCTCGCCAGCGTTGGGTGTGTCGGTCGTCCTGGGTCGGGCTGAGGGCACAGGCTCGCCAGTGTTGGGTTTGTCGGTCGTTCTGGGTCGGGCTGAGGGCACAGGCTCTCCAGCGTTGTTGTAGTCGGCGATCCTGGGTCGGGCTGAGGGCACAGGCTCGCCAGCGTTGTTGTAGTTGGCGGTCCTGGTCGGGCTGAGGGCACAGGCTCGCCAGCGTTGTTGTAGTCGGCGGTCCTGGGTCGGGCTGAGGGCACAGGCTCGCCAGCGTTGTTGTAGTCGGCAATCCTGGGTCGGGCTGAGGGCACAGGCTCGCCAGCGTTGTGTTAGTCGGCGGTCCTGGGTCGGGCTGAGGGCACAGGCTCGCCAGCGTTGTTGTAGTCGGCGGTCCTGGGTCGGTCTGAGGGCACAGGCTCGCCAGCGTTGTTGTAGTCGGCGGTCCTGGGTCGGGCTGAGGGCACAGGCTCGCCAGCGTTGTTGTAGTCGGCGGTCCTGAGTCGGGCTGAGGGCACAGGCTCGCCAGCGTTGTTGTAGTCGGCGGTCCTGGTTCGGGCTGATGGCACAGGCTCGCCAGGGTTGTTCTAGTCGGCTGTCCTCAGTCGGGCTGAAGGCACAGGCTTGCCAGCGTTGTTGTAGTCGGCGGTCTTGGGTCGGGCTGAGGGCACAGGCTCGCCAGCGTTGTTGTAGTCGGCGGTCCTGTGTCGGGCTGAGGGCACAGGCTCGCCAGCGTTGTTGTAGTTGGTCGTCCTGGGTCGGGCTGAGGGCACAGGCTCGCCAGCGTTGTTGTAGTCGGTCGTTCTTGGTCGGGCTGAGGGCACAGGCTCGCCAGCGTTGTTGTAGTCGGTCGTCCTGGGTCGGGCTGAGGGAAAAGGCTTGCCTGCGTTGGGTTTGTCCGTCGCCCTAGGTCAGGCTCAGGGCACAGACTCGCCAGCGTTGGGTGTGTCGGTCGTCCTGGGTCGGGCTGAGGGCACAGGCTCGCCAGCGTTGGGTTTGTCGGTCGTCCTGGGTCGGGCTGAGGGCACAGGCTCTGCAGCGTTGTTGTAGTCTGCGATCCTGGGTCGGGCTGAGGGCACAGGCTCGCCAGCGTTGTTGTAGTTGGCGGTCCTAGGTCGGGCTGAGGGCACAGGCTCGCCAGCGTTGTTGTAGTCGGCGGTCCTGGGTCGGGCTGAGGGCACAGGCTCGCCAGCGTTGTATTAGTCGGCGGTCCTGGGTCAGGCTGAGGGCACAGGCTCGCCAGCGTTGTTGTAGTCGGCGGTCCTGGGTCGGGCTGAGGGCACAGGCTCGCCAGCGTTGTTGTAGTTGGCGGTCCTGGGTCGGGCTGAGGGCACAGGCTCGCCAGCGTTGTTGTAGTCGGCGGTCCTGGGTCGGGCTGAGGGCACAGGCTCGCCAGCGTTGTTGTAGTCGGCGGTCCTGAGTCGGGCTGAGGGCACAGGCTCGCCAGCGTTGTTGTAGTTGGCAGTCCTGGTTCGGGCTGATGGCACAGGCTCGCCAGGGTTGTTCTAGTCGGCTGTCCTAAGTCGGGCTGAAGGCACAGGCTCGCCAGCGTTGTTGTAGTCGGCGGTACTGGGTCGGGCTGAGGGCACAGGCTCGCCAGCGTTGTTGTAGTCGGCGGTCCTGGGTCGGGCTGAGGGCACAGGCTCGCCAGCGTTGTTGTAGTCGGTCGTTCTTGGTCAGGCTGAGGGAACAGGCTCGCCAGCGCTGTTGTAGTCGGTCGTCCTGGGTCGGGCTGAGGGCACAGGCTCGCCTGCGTTGGGTTTGTCCGTCGCCCTGGGTCAGGCTCAGGGCACAGGCTCGCCAGCGTTGGGTGTGTCGGTCGTCCTGGGTCGGGCTGAGGGCACAGGCTCGCCAGTGTTGGGTTTGTCGGTCGTCCTGGGTCGGGCTGAGGGCACAGGCTCTCCAGCGTTGTTGTAGTCGGCGATCCTGGGTCGGGCTGAGGGCACAGGCTCGCCAGCGTTGTTGTAGTTGGCGGTCCTGGTCGGGCTGAGGGCACAGGCTCGCCAGCATTGTTGTAGTTGGCGGTCCTAGGTCGGGCTGAGGGCACAGGCTCGCCAGCGTTGTTGTAGTCGGCGGTCCTGGGTCGGGCTGAGGGCACAGGCTCGCCAGCGTTGTATTAGTCGGCGGTCCTGGGTCAGGCTGAGGGCACAGGCTCGCCAGCGTTGTTGTAGTCGGCGGTCCTGGGTCGGGCTGAGGGCACAGGCTCGCCAGCGTTGTTGTAGTTGGCGGTCCTGGGTCGGGCTGAGGGCACAGGCTCGCCAGCGTTGTTGTAGTCGGCGGTCCTGGGTCGGGCTGAGGGCACAGGCTCGCCAGCGTTGTTGTAGTCGGCGGTCCTGAGTCGGGCTGAGGGCACAGGCTCGCCAGCGTTGTTGTAGTTGGCAGTCCTGGTTCGGGCTGATGGCACAGGCTCGCCAGGGTTGTTCTAGTCGGCTGTCCTAAGTCGGGCTGAAGGCACAGGCTCGCCAGCGTTGTTGTAGTCGGCGGTACTGGGTCGGGCTGAGGGCACAGGCTCGCCAGCGTTGTTGTAGTCGGCGGTCCTGGGTCGGGCTGAGGGCACAGGCTCGCCAGCGTTGTTGTAGTCGGTCGTTCTTGGTCAGGCTGAGGGAACAGGCTCGCCAGCGCTGTTGTAGTCGGTCGTCCTGGGTCGGGCTGAGGGCACAGGCTCGCCTGCGTTGGGTTTGTCCGTCGCCCTGGGTCAGGCTCAGGGCACAGGCTCGCCAGCGTTGGGTGTGTCGGTCGTCCTGGGTCGGGCTGAGGGCACAGGCTCGCCAGTGTTGGGTTTGTCGGTCGTCCTGGGTCGGGCTGAGGGCACAGGCTCTCCAGCGTTGTTGTAGTCGGCGATCCTGGGTCGGGCTGAGGGCACAGGCTCGCCAGCGTTGTTGTAGTTGGCGGTCCTGGTCGGGCTGAGGGCACAGGCTCGCCAGCATTGTTGTAGTCGGCGGTCCTGGGTCGGGCTGAGGGCACAGTCTCGCCAGCGTTGTTGTAGTCGGCAATCCTGGGTCGGGCTGAGGGCACAGGCTCGCCAGCGTTGTGTTAGTCGGCGGTCCTGGGTCGGGCTGAGGGCACAGGCTCGCCAGCGTTGTTGTAGTCGGCGGTCCTGGGTCGGTCTGAGGGCACAGGCTCGCCAGCGTTGTTGTAGTCGGCGGTCCTGGGTCGGGCTGAGGGCATAGGCTCGCCAGCGTTGTTGTAGTCGGCGGTCCTGAGTCGGGCTGAGGGCACAGGCTCGCCAGCGTTGTTGTAGTCGGCGGTCCTGGTTCAGGCTGATGGCACAGGCTCGCCAGGGTTGTTCTCGTCGGCTGTCCTCAGTCGGGCTGAAGGCACAGGCTTGCCAGCGTTGTTGTATTCGGCGGTCTTGGGTCGGGCTGAGGGCACAGGCTCGCCAGCGTTGTTGTAGTTGGCAGTCCTGGTTCGGGCTGATGGCACAGGCTCGCCAGGGTTGTTCTAGTCGGCTGTCCTAAGTCGGGCTGAAGGCAAAGGCTCGCCAGCGTTGTTGTAGTCGGCGGTACTGGGTCGGGCTGAGGGCACAGGCTCGCCAGCGTTGTTGTAGTCGGCGGTGCTGGGTCGGGCTGAGGGCACAGGCTCGCCAGCGTTGTTGTAGTCGGTCGTTCTTGGTCAGGCTGAGGGAACAGGCTCGCCAGCGCTGTTGTAGTCGGTCGTCCTGGGTCGGGCTGAGGGCACAGGCTCGCCTGCGTTGGGTTTGTCCGTCGCCCTGGGTCAGGCTCAGGGCACAGGCTCGCCAGCGTTGTTGTAGTCGGCGGTCCTGGGTCGGGCTGAGGGCACAGGCTCGCCAGCGTTGTTGTAGTCGGCGGTCCTGAGTCGGGCTGAGGGCACAAGCTCGCCAGCGTTGTTGTAGTCGGCGGTCCTGGTTCAGGCTGATGGCACAGGCTCGCCAGGGTTGTTCTAGTCAGCTGTCCTCAGTCGGGCTGAAGGCACAGGCTTGCCAGCGTTGTTGTAGTCGGCGGTCTTGGGTCGGGCTGAGGGCACAGGCTCGCCAGCGTTGTTGTAGTTGGCAGTCCTGGTTCGGGCTGATGGCACAGGCTCGCCAGGGTTGTTCTAGTCGGCTGTCCTAAGTCGGGCTGAAGGCACAGGCTCGCCAGCGTTGTTGTAGTCGGCGGTACTGGGTCGGGCTGAGGGCACAGGCTCGCCAGCGTTGTTGTAGTCGGTCGTTCTTGGTCAGGCTGAGGGAACAGGCTCGCCAGCGCTGTTGTAGTCGGTCGTCCTGGGTCGGGCTGAGGGCACAGGCTCGCCTGCGTTGGGTTTGTCCGTCGCCCTGGGTCAGGCTCAGGGCACAGGCTCGCCAGCGTTGGGTGTGTCGGTCGTCCTGGGTCGGGCTGAGGGCACAGGCTCGCCAGTGTTGGGTTTGTCGGTCGTCCTGGGTCGGGCTGAGGGCACAGGCTCGCCAGCGTTGTTGTAGTTGGCGGTCCTGGTCGGGCTGAGGGCACAGGCTCGCCAGCGTTGTTGTAGTCGGCGGTCCTGGGTCGGGCTGAGGGCACAGGCTCGCCAGCGTTGTTGTAGTCGGCAATCCTGGGTCGGGCTGAGGGCACAGGCTCGCCAGCGTTGTGTTAGTCGGCGGTCCTGGGTCGGGCTGAGGGCACAGGCTCGCCAGCGTTGTTGTAGTCGGCGGTCCTGGGTCGGTCTGAGGGCACAGGCTCGCCAGCGTTGTTGTAGTCGGCGGTCCTCAGTCGGGCTGAAGGCACAGGCTTGCCAGCGTTGTTGTAGTCGGCGGTCTTTGGTCGGGCTGAGGGCACAGGCTCGCCAGCGTTGTTGTAGTCGGCGGTCCTGTGTCGGGCTGAGGGCACAGGCTCGCCAGCGTTGTTGTAGTTGGTCGTCCTGGGTCGGGCTGAGGGCACAGGCTCGCCAGCGTTGTTGTAGTCGGTCGTTCTTGGTTGGGCTGAGGGCACAGGCTCGCCAGCGTTGTTGTAGTCGGTCGTCCTGGGTCGGGCTGAGGGAACAGGCTTGCCTGCGTTGGGTTTGTCCGTCGCCCTGGGTCAGGCTCAGGGCACAGACTCGCCAGCGTTGGGTGTGTCGGTCGTCCTGGGTCGGGCTGAGGGCACAGGCTCGCCAGCGTTGGGTTTGTCGGTCGTCCTGGGTCGGGCTGAGGGCACAGGCTCTGCAGCGTTGTTGTAGTCTGCGATCCTGGGTCGGGCTGAGGGCACAGGCTCGCCAGCGTTGTTGTAGTTGGCGGTCCTAGGTCGGGCTGAGGGCACAGGCTCGCCAGCGTTGTTGTAGTCGGCGGTCCTGGGTCGGGCTGAGGGCACAGGCTCGCCAGCGTTGTATTAGTCGGCGGTCCTGGGTAAGGCTGAGGGCACAGGCTCGCCAGCGTTGGGTTTGTCGGTCGTCCTGGGTCGGGCTGAGGGCACAGGCTCTGCAGCGTTGTTGTAGTCTGCGATCCTGGGTCGGGCTGAGGGCACAGGCTCGCCAGCGTTGTTGTAGTTGGCGGTCCTGGTCGGGCTGAGGGCACAGGCTCGCCAGCGTTGTTGTAGTCGGCAATCCTGGGTCGGGCTGAGGGCACAGGCTCGCCAGCGTTGTGTTAGTCGGCGGTCCTGGGTCGGGCTGAGGGCACAGGCTCGCCAGCGTTGTTGTAGTCGGCGGTCCTGGGTCGGTCTGAGGGCACAGGCTCGCCAGCGTTGTTGTAGTCGGCGGTCCTGGTTCGGGCTGAGGGCACAGGCTCGCCAGCGTTGTTGTAGTCGGCGGTCCTGAGTCGGGCTGAGGGCACAGGCTCGCCAGCGTTGTTGTAGTCGGCGGTCCTGGTTCGGGCTGATGGCACAGGCTCGCCAGGGTTGTTCTAGTCGGCTGTCTTCAGTCGGGCTGAAGGCACAGGCTCGCCAGCGTTGTTGTAGTCGGCGGTCTTGGGTCGGGCTGAGGGCACAGGCTCGCCAGCGTTGTTGTAGTCGGCGGTCCTGTGTCAGGCTGAGGGCACAGGCTCGCCAGCGTTGTTGTAGTCGGTCGTCCTGGGTCGGGCTGAGGGAACAGGCTTGCCTGCGTTGGGTTTGTCCGTCGCCCTGGGTCAGGCTCAGGGCACAGGCTCGCCAGCGTTGGGTGTGTCGGTCGTCCTGGGTCGGGCTGAGGGCACAGGCTCGCCAGCGTTGGGTTTGTCGGTCGTCCTGGGTCGGGCTGAGGACACAGGCTCTGCAGCGTTGTTGTAGTCTGCGATCCTGGGTCGGGCTGAGGGCACAGGCTCGCCAGCGTTGTTGTAGTTGGCGGTCCTGGGTCGGGCTGAGGGCACAGGCTCGCCAGCGTTGTTGTAGTCGGCGGTCCTGGGTCGGGCTGAGGGCACAGGCTCGCCAGAGTTGTGTTAGTCGGCGGTCCTGGGTCAGGCTGAGGGCACAGGCTCGCCAGCGTTGTTGTAGTTGGCGGTCCTGGGTCGGGCTGAGGGCACAGGCTCGCCAGCGTTGTTGTAGTCGGCGGTCCTGGGTCGGGCTGAGGGCACAGGTTCGCCAGCGTTGTTGTAGTCGGCGGTCCTGAGTCGGGCTGAGGGCACAGGCTCGCCAGCGTTGTTGTAGTTGGCAGTCCTGGTTCGGGCTGATGGCACAGGCTCGCCAGGGTTGTTCTAGTCGGCTGTTCTGGGTCGGGCTGAGGGCACAGGCTCGCCAGCGTTGTTGTAGTCGGCGGTCGTGAGTCGGGCTGAGGGCACAGGCTCGCCAGCGTTGCTGTAGTCGGCGGTCCTGGTTCGGGCTGATGGCACAGGCTCGCCAGGGTTGTTCTAGTCGGCTGTCCTCAGTCGGGCTGAAGGCACAGGCTCGCCAGCGTTGTTGTAGTTGGTCGTCATGGGTCGGGCTGAGGGCACAGGCTCGCATGCGTTGTTGTAGTCGGTCGTTCTTGGTCGGGCTGAGGGCACAGGCTCGCCTGCGTTGGGTTTGTCCGTCGTCCTGGGTCGGCCTGAGGGCACAGGCTCGCCAGCGTTGGGTTTGTCGGTCGTCCTGGGTCGGGCTGAGGGCACAGGCTCTGCAGCGTTGTTGTAGTCTGCGATCCTGGGTCGGGCTGAGGGCACAGGCTCGCCAGCGTTGTTGTAGTTGGCGGTCCTGGGTCGGGCTGAGGGCACAGGCTCGCCAGCGTTGTTGTAGTCGGCGGTCCTGGGTCGGGCTGAGGGCACAGGCTCGCCAGCGTTGTGTTAGTCGGCGGTCCTGGGTCAGGCTGAGGGCACAGGCTCGCCAGCGTTGTTGTAGTCGGCGGTCCTGGGTCGGGCTGAGGGCACAGGCTCGCCAGCGTTGTTGCAGTTGGCGGTCCTGGGTCGGGCTGAGGGCACAGGCTCGCCAGCGTTGTTGTAGTCGGCGGTCCTGGGTCGGGCTGAGGGCACAGGCTCGCCAGCGTTGTTGTAGTCGGCGGTACTGGGTCGGGCTGAGGGCACAGGCTCGCCAGCGTTGTGTTAGTCGGCGGTCCTGGGTCGGGCTGAGGGCACAGGCTCGCCAGCGTTGTTGTAGTTGGCAGTCCTGGTTCGGGCTGATGGCAGAGGCTCGCCAGGGTTGTTCTAGTCGGCTGTCCTAAGTCGGGCTGAAGGCACAGGCTCGCCAGCGTTGTTGTAGTCGGCGGTACTGGGTCGGGCTGAGGGCACAGGCTCGCCAGCGTTGTTGTAGTCGGCGGTCCTGGGTCGGGCTGAGGGCACAGGCTCGCCAGCGTTGTTGTAGTCGGTCGTTCTTGGTCAGGCTGAGGGAACAGGCTCGCCAGCGTTGTTGTCGTCGGTCGTCCTTGGTCGGGCTGAGGGCACAGGCTCGCCTGCGTTGGGTTTGTCCGTCGCCCTGGGTCAGGCTCAGGGCACAGGCTCGCCAGCGTTGGGTGTGTCGGTCGTCCTGGGTCGGGCTGAGGGCACAGGCTCGCCAGCGTTGTTGTAGTCGGCGAGCCTGGGTCGGGCTGAGGGCACAGGCTCGCCAGCGTTGTTGTAGTTGGCGGTCCTGGTCGGGCTGAGGGCACAGGCTCGCCAGCGTTGTTGTAGTCGGCGGTCCTGGGTCGGGCTGAGGGCACAGGCTCGCCAGCGTTGTGTTAGTCGGCGGTCCTGGGTCGGGCTGAGGGCACAGGCTCGCCAGCGTTGTTGTAGTCGGCGGTCCTGGGTCGGTCTGAGGGCACAGGCTCGCCAGCGTTGTGTTAGTCGGCGGTCCTGGTTCGGGCTGAGGGCACAGGCTCGCCAGCGTTGTTGTAGTTGGCAGTCCTGGTTCGGGCTGATGGCACAGGCTCGCCAGGGTTGTGTTAGTCGGCGGTCCTGGGTCAGGCTGAGGGCACAGGCTCGCCAGCGTTGTTGTAGTCGGCGGTCCTGGGTCGGGCTGAGGGCACAGGCTCGCCAGCGTTGTTGTAGTTGGCGGTCCTGGGTCGGGCTGAGGGCACAGGCTCGCCAGCGTTGTTGTAGTCGGCGGTCCTGGGTCGGGCTGAGGGCACAGGCTCGCCAGCGTTGTTGTAGTTGGCAGTCCTGGTTCGGGCTGATGGAACAGGCTCGCCAAGGTTGTTCTAGTCGGCTGTCCTAAGTCGGGCTGAAGGCACAGGCTCGCCAGCGTTGTTGTAGTCGGCGGTACTGGGTCGGGCTGAGGGCACAGGCTCGCCAGCGTTGTGTTAGTCGGCGGTCCTGGGTCGGGCTGAGGGCACAGGCTCGCCAGCGTTGTTGTAGTTGGCAGTCCTGGTTCGGGCTGATGGCAGAGGCTCGCCAGGGTTGTTCTAGTCGGCTGTCCTAAGTCGGGCTGAAGGCACAGGCTCGCCAGCGTTGTTGTAGTCGGCGGTACTGGGTCGGGCTGAGGGCACAGGCTCGCCAGCGTTGTTGTAGTCGGCGGTCCTGGGTCGGGCTGAGGGCACAGGCTCGCCAGCGTTGTTGTAGTCGGTCGTTCTTGGTCAGGCTGAGGGAACAGGCTCGCCAGCGTTGTTGTCGTCGGTCGTCCTGGGTCGGGCTGAGGGCACAGGCTCGCCTGCGTTGGGTTTGTCCGTCGCCCTGGGTCAGGCTCAGGGCACAGGCTCGCCAGCGTTGGGTGTGTCGGTCGTCCTGGGTCGGGCTGAGGGCACAGGCTCGCCAGCGTTGTTGTAGTCGGCGAGCCTGGGTCGGGCTGAGGGCACAGGCTCGCCAGCGTTGTTGAAGTTGGCGGTCCTGGTCGGGCTGAGGGCACAGGCTCGCCAGCGTTGTTGTAGTCGGCGGTCCTGGGTCGGGCTGAGGGCACAGGCTCGCCAGCGTTGTGTTAGTCGGCGGTCCTGGGTCGGGCTGAGGGCACAGGCTCGCCAGCGTTGTTGTAGTCGGCGTTCCTGAGTCGGGCTGAGGGCACAGGCTCGCCAGCGTTGTTGTAGTCGGCGGTCCTGGTTCAGGCTGATGGCACAGGCTCGCCAGGGTTGTTCTCGTCGGCTGTCCTCAGTCGGGCTGAAGGCACAGGCTTGCCAGCGTTGTTGTATTCGGCGGTCTTGGGTCGGGCTGAGGGCACAGGCTCGCCAGCGTTGTTGTAGTTGGCAGTCCTGGTTCGGGCTGATGGCACAGGCTCGCCAGGGTTGTTCTAGTCGGCTGTCCTAAGTCGGGCTGAAGGCAAAGGCTCGCCAGCGTTGTTGTAGTCGGCGGTACTGGGTCGGGCTGAGGGCACAGGCTCGCCAGCGTTGTTGTAGTCGGCGGTGCTGGGTCGGGCTGAGGGCACAGGCTCGCCAGCGTTGTTGTAGTCGGTCGTTCTTGGTCAGGCTGAGGGAACAGGCTCGCCAGCGCTGTTGTAGTCGGTCGTCCTGGGTCGGGCTGAGGGCACAGGCTCGCCTGCGTTGGGTTTGTCCGTCGCCCTGGGTCAGGCTCAGGGCACAGGCTCGCCAGCGTTGTTGTAGTCGGCGGTCCTGGGTCGGGCTGAGGGCACAGGCTCGCCAGCGTTGTTGTAGTCGGCGGTCCTGAGTCGGGCTGAGGGCACAAGCTCGCCAGCGTTGTTGTAGTCGGCGGTCCTGGTTCAGGCTGATGGCACAGGCTCGCCAGGGTTGTTCTAGTCGGCTGTCCTCAGTCGGGCTGAAGGCACAGGCTTGCCAGCGTTGTTGTAGTCGGCGGTCTTGGGTCGGGCTGAGGGCACAGGCTCGCCAGCGTTGTTGTAGTTGGCAGTCCTGGTTCGGGCTGATGGCACAGGCTCGCCAGGGTTGTTCTAGTCGGCTGTCCTAAGTCGGGCTGAAGGCACAGGCTCGCCAGCGTTGTTGTAGTCGGCGGTACTGGGTCGGGCTGAGGGCACAGGCTCGCCAGCGTTGTTGTAGTCGGTCGTTCTTGGTCAGGCTGAGGGAACAGGCTCGCCAGCGCTGTTGTAGTCGGTCGTCCTGGGTCGGGCTGAGGGCACAGGCTCGCCTGCGTTGGGTTTGTCCGTCGCCCTGGGTCAGGCTCAGGGCACAGGCTCGCCAGCGTTGGGTGTGTCGGTCGTCCTGGGTCGGGCTGAGGGCACAGGCTCGCCAGTGTTGGGTTTGTCGGTCGTCCTGGGTCGGGCTGAGGGCACAGGCTCGCCAGCGTTGTTGTAGTTGGCGGTCCTGGTCGGGCTGAGGGCACAGGCTCGCCAGCGTTGTTGTAGTCGGCGGTCCTGGGTCGGGCTGAGGGC
This sequence comes from Pterois miles, assembly GCA_947000775.1. NCBI lineage: Eukaryota > Metazoa > Chordata > Actinopteri > Perciformes > Scorpaenidae > Pterois > Pterois miles. The sequence goes on from CAMQGK010000123.1 coordinate 3,119,720, forward strand.
ACAGGCTCGCCAGCGTTGTTGTAGTCGGCAATCCTGGGTCGGGCTGAGGGCACAGGCTCGCCAGCGTTGTGTTAGTCGGCGGTCCTGGGTCGGGCTGAGGGCACAGGCTCGCCAGCGTTGTTGTAGTCGGCGGTCCTGGGTCGGTCTGAGGGCACAGGCTCGCCAGCGTTGTTGTAGTCGGCGGTCCTCAGTCGGGCTGAAGGCACAGGCTTGCCAGCGTTGTTGTAGTCGGCGGTCTTTGGTCGGGCTGAGGGCACAGGCTCGCCAGCGTTGTTGTAGTCGGCGGTCCTGTGTCGGGCTGAGGGCACAGGCTCGCCAGCGTTGTTGTAGTTGGTCGTCCTGGGTCGGGCTGAGGGCACAGGCTCGCCAGCGTTGTTGTAGTCGGTCGTTCTTGGTTGGGCTGAGGGCACAGGCTCGCCAGCGTTGTTGTAGTCGGTCGTCCTGGGTCGGGCTGAGGGAACAGGCTTGCCTGCGTTGGGTTTGTCCGTCGCCCTGGGTCAGGCTCAGGGCACAGACTCGCCAGCGTTGGGTGTGTCGGTCGTCCTGGGTCGGGCTGAGGGCACAGGCTCGCCAGCGTTGGGTTTGTCGGTCGTCCTGGGTCGGGCTGAGGGCACAGGCTCTGCAGCGTTGTTGTAGTCTGCGATCCTGGGTCGGGCTGAGGGCACAGGCTCGCCAGCGTTGTTGTAGTTGGCGGTCCTAGGTCGGGCTGAGGGCACAGGCTCGCCAGCGTTGTTGTAGTCGGCGGTCCTGGGTCGGGCTGAGGGCACAGGCTCGCCAGCGTTGTATTAGTCGGCGGTCCTGGGTAAGGCTGAGGGCACAGGCTCGCCAGCGTTGGGTTTGTCGGTCGTCCTGGGTCGGGCTGAGGGCACAGGCTCTGCAGCGTTGTTGTAGTCTGCGATCCTGGGTCGGGCTGAGGGCACAGGCTCGCCAGCGTTGTTGTAGTTGGCGGTCCTGGTCGGGCTGAGGGCACAGGCTCGCCAGCGTTGTTGTAGTCGGCAATCCTGGGTCGGGCTGAGGGCACAGGCTCGCCAGCGTTGTGTTAGTCGGCGGTCCTGGGTCGGGCTGAGGGCACAGGCTCGCCAGCGTTGTTGTAGTCGGCGGTCCTGGGTCGGTCTGAGGGCACAGGCTCGCCAGCGTTGTTGTAGTCGGCGGTCCTGGTTCGGGCTGAGGGCACAGGCTCGCCAGCGTTGTTGTAGTCGGCGGTCCTGAGTCGGGCTGAGGGCACAGGCTCGCCAGCGTTGTTGTAGTCGGCGGTCCTGGTTCGGGCTGATGGCACAGGCTCGCCAGGGTTGTTCTAGTCGGCTGTCTTCAGTCGGGCTGAAGGCACAGGCTCGCCAGCGTTGTTGTAGTCGGCGGTCTTGGGTCGGGCTGAGGGCACAGGCTCGCCAGCGTTGTTGTAGTCGGCGGTCCTGTGTCAGGCTGAGGGCACAGGCTCGCCAGCGTTGTTGTAGTCGGTCGTCCTGGGTCGGGCTGAGGGAACAGGCTTGCCTGCGTTGGGTTTGTCCGTCGCCCTGGGTCAGGCTCAGGGCACAGGCTCGCCAGCGTTGGGTGTGTCGGTCGTCCTGGGTCGGGCTGAGGGCACAGGCTCGCCAGCGTTGGGTTTGTCGGTCGTCCTGGGTCGGGCTGAGGACACAGGCTCTGCAGCGTTGTTGTAGTCTGCGATCCTGGGTCGGGCTGAGGGCACAGGCTCGCCAGCGTTGTTGTAGTTGGCGGTCCTGGGTCGGGCTGAGGGCACAGGCTCGCCAGCGTTGTTGTAGTCGGCGGTCCTGGGTCGGGCTGAGGGCACAGGCTCGCCAGAGTTGTGTTAGTCGGCGGTCCTGGGTCAGGCTGAGGGCACAGGCTCGCCAGCGTTGTTGTAGTTGGCGGTCCTGGGTCGGGCTGAGGGCACAGGCTCGCCAGCGTTGTTGTAGTCGGCGGTCCTGGGTCGGGCTGAGGGCACAGGTTCGCCAGCGTTGTTGTAGTCGGCGGTCCTGAGTCGGGCTGAGGGCACAGGCTCGCCAGCGTTGTTGTAGTTGGCAGTCCTGGTTCGGGCTGATGGCACAGGCTCGCCAGGGTTGTTCTAGTCGGCTGTTCTGGGTCGGGCTGAGGGCACAGGCTCGCCAGCGTTGTTGTAGTCGGCGGTCGTGAGTCGGGCTGAGGGCACAGGCTCGCCAGCGTTGCTGTAGTCGGCGGTCCTGGTTCGGGCTGATGGCACAGGCTCGCCAGGGTTGTTCTAGTCGGCTGTCCTCAGTCGGGCTGAAGGCACAGGCTCGCCAGCGTTGTTGTAGTTGGTCGTCCTGGGTCGGGCTGAGGGCACAGGCTCGCATGCGTTGTTGTAGTCGGTCGTTCTTGGTCGGGCTGAGGGCACAGGCTCGCCAGCGTTGTTGTAGTCGGTCGTCCTGGGTCGGGCTGAGGGCACAGGCTCGCCTGCGTTGGGTTTGTCCGTCGCCCTGGGTCAGGTTCAGGGCACAGGCTCGCCAGCGTTGGGTTTGTCGGTCGTCCTGGGTCGGGCTGAGGGCACAGGCTCTGCAGCGTTGTTGTAGTCTGCGATCCTGGGTCGGGCTGAGGGCACAGGCTCGCCAGCGTTGTTGTAGTTGGCGGTCCTGGGTCGGGCTGAGGGCACAGGCTCGCCAGCGTTGTTGTAGTCGGCGGTCCTGGGTCGGGCTGAGGGCACAGGCTCGCCAGCGTTGTGTTAGTCGGCGGTCCTGGGTCAGGCTGAGGGCACAGGCTCGCCAGCGTTGTTGTAGTCGGCGGTCCTGGGTCGGGCTGAGGGCACAGGCTCGCCAGCGTTGTTGTAGTTGGCGGTCCTGGGTCGGGCTGAGGGCACAGGCTCGCCAGCGTTGTTGTAGTCGGCGGTCCTGGGTCGGGCTGAGGGCACAGGCTCGCCAGCGTTGTTGTAGTTGGCAGTCCTGGTTCGGGCTGATGGAACAGGCTCGCCAAGGTTGTTCTAGTCGGCTGTCCTAAGTCGGGCTGAAGGCACAGGCTCGCCAGCGTTGTTGTAGTCGGCGGTACTGGGTCGGGCTGAGGGCACAGGCTCGCCAGCGTTGTGTTAGTCGGCGGTCCTGGGTCGGGCTGAGGGCACAGGCTCGCCAGCGTTGTTGTAGTTGGCAGTCCTGGTTCGGGCTGATGGCAGAGGCTCGCCAGGGTTGTTCTAGTCGGCTGTCCTAAGTCGGGCTGAAGGCACAGGCTCGCCAGCGTTGTTGTAGTCGGCGGTACTGGGTCGGGCTGAGGGCACAGGCTCGCCAGCGTTGTTGTAGTCGGCGGTCCTGGGTCGGGCTGAGGGCACAGGCTCGCCAGCGTTGTTGTAGTCGGTCGTTCTTGGTCAGGCTGAGGGAACAGGCTCGCCAGCGTTGTTGTCGTCGGTCGTCCTTGGTCGGGTTGAGGGCACAGGCTCGCCTGCGTTGGGTTTGTCCGTCGCCCTGGGTCAGGCTCAGGGCACAGGCTCGCCAGCGTTGGGTGTGTCGGTCGTCCTGGGTCGGGCTGAGGGCACAGGCTCGCCAGCGTTGTTGTAGTCGGCGAGCCTGGGTCGGGCTGAGGGCACAGGCTCGCCAGCGTTGTTGTAGTTGGCGGTCCTGGTCGGGCTGAGGGCACAGGCTCGCCAGCGTTGTTGTAGTCGGCGGTCCTGGGTCGGGCTGAGGGCACAGGCTCGCCAGCGTTGTGTTAGTCGGCGGTCCTGGGTCGGGCTGAGGGCACAGGCTCGCCAGCGTTGTTGTAGTCGGCGGTCCTGGGTCGGTCTGAGGGCACAGGCTCGCCAGCGTTGTGTTAGTCGGCGGTCCTGGTTCGGGCTGAGGGCACAGGCTCGCCAGCGTTGTTGTAGTTGGCGGTCCTGGGTCGGCCTGAGGGCACAGGCTCGCCAGCGTTGTTGTAGTCGGCGGTCCTGAGTCGGGCTGAGGGCACAGGCTCCCCAGCGTTGTTGTAGTTGGCAGTCCTGGTTCGGGCTGATGGCACAGGCTCGCCAGGGTTGTGTTAGTCGGCGGTCCTGGGTCAGGCTGAGGGCACAGGCTCGCCAGCGTTGTTGTAGTCGGCGGTCCTGGGTCGGGCTGAGGGCACAGGCTCGCCAGCGTTGTTGTAGTTGGCGGTCCTGGGTCGGGCTGAGGGCACAGGCTCGCCAGCGTTGTTGTAGTCGGCGGTCCTGGGTCGGGCTGAGGGCACAGGCTCGCCAGCGTTGTTGTAGTTGGCAGTCCTGGTTCGGGCTGATGGAACAGGCTCGCCAAGGTTGTTCTAGTCGGCTGTCCTAAGTCGGGCTGAAGGCACAGGCTCGCCAGCGTTGTTGTAGTCGGCGGTACTGGGTCGGGCTGAGGGCACAGGCTCGCCAGCGTTGTGTTAGTCGGCGGTCCTGGGTCGGGCTGAGGGCACAGGCTCGCCAGCGTTGTTGTAGTTGGCAGTCCTGGTTCGGGCTGATGGCAGAGGCTCGCCAGGGTTGTTCTAGTCGGCTGTCCTAAGTCGGGCTGAAGGCACAGGCTCGCCAGCGTTGTTGTAGTCGGCGGTACTGGGTCGGGCTGAGGGCACAGGCTCGCCAGCGTTGTTGTAGTCGGCGGTCCTGGGTCGGGCTGAGGGCACAGGCTCGCCAGCGTTGTTGTAGTCGGTCGTTCTTGGTCAGGCTGAGGGAACAGGCTCGCCAGCGTTGTTGTCGTCGGTCGTCCTGGGTCGGGCTGAGGGCACAGGCTCGCCTGCGTTGGGTTTGTCCGTCGCCCTGGGTCAGGCTCAGGGCACAGGCTCGCCAGCGTTGGGTGTGTCGGTCGTCCTGGGTCGGGCTGAGGGCACAGGCTCGCCAGCGTTGTTGTAGTCGGCGAGCCTGGGTCGGGCTGAGGGCACAGGCTCGCCAGCGTTGTTGAAGTTGGCGGTCCTGGTCGGGCTGAGGGCACAGGCTCGCCAGCGTTGTTGTAGTCGGCGGTCCTGGGTCGGGCTGAGGGCACAGGCTCGCCAGCGTTGTGTTAGTCGGCGGTCCTGGGTCGGGCTGAGGGCACAGGCTCGCCAGCGTTGTTGTAATCGGCGGTCCTGGGTCGGTCTGAGGGCACAGGCTCGCCAGCGTTGTGTTAGTCGGCGGTCCTGGTTCGGGCTGAGGGCACAGGCTCGCCAGCGTTGTTGTAGTTGGCGGTCCTGGGTCGGGCTGAGGGCACAGGCTCGCCAGCGTTGTTGTAGTCGGCGGTCCTGAGTCGGGCTGAGGGCACAGGATCGCCAGCATTGTTGTAGTTGGCAGTCCTGGTTCGGGCTGATGGCACAGGCTCGCCAGGGTTGTTCTAGTCGGCTGTTCTGGTTCGGGCTGATGGCACAGGCTCGCCAGGGTTGTTCTAGTCGGCTGTCCTCAGTCGGGCTGAAGGCACAGGCTCGCCAGCGTTGTTGTAGTTGGTCGTCCTGGGTCGGGCTGAGGGCACAGGCTCGCATGCGTTGTTGTAGTCGGTCGTTCTTGGTCGGGCTGAGGGCACAGGCTCGCCAGCGTTGTGTTAGTCGGCGGTCCTGGGTCGGGCTGAGGGCACAGGCTCGCCTGCGTTGGGTTTGTCCGTCGCCCTGGGTCAGGCTCAGGGCACAGGCTCGCCAGCATTGGGTGTGTCGGTCGTCCTGGGTCGGGCTGAGGGCACAGGCTCGCCAGTGTTGGGTTTGTCGGTCGTCCTGGGTCGGGCTGAGGGCACAGGCTCTCCAGCGTTGTTGTAGTCGGCGATCCTGGGTCGGGCTGAGGGCACAGGCTCGCCAGCGTTGTTGTAGTTGGCGGTCCTGGTCGGGCTGAGGGCACAGGCTCGCCAGCGTTGTTGTAGTCGGTGGTCCTGGGTCGGGCTGAGGGCACAGGCTCGCCAGCGTTGTTGTAGTCGGCAATCCTGGGTCGGGCTGAGGGCACAGGCTCGCCAGCGTTGTGTTAGTCGGCGGTCCTGGGTCGGGCTGAGGGCACAGGCTCGCCAGCGTTGTTGAAGTCGGCGGTCCTGGGTCGGTCTGAGGGCACAGGCTCGCCAGCGTTGTTGTAGTCGGCGGTCCTGGGTCGGGCTGAGGGCACAGGCTCGCCAGCGTTGTTGTAGTCGGCGGTCCTGAGTCGGGCTGAGGGCACAGGCTCGCCAGCGTTGTTGTAGTCGGCGGTCCTGGTTCGGGCTGATGGCACAGGCTCGCCAGGGTTGTTCTAGTCGGCTGTCCTCAGTCGGGCTGAAGGCACAGGCTTGCCAGCGTTGTTGTAGTCGTCGGTCTTGGGTCGGGCTGAGGGCACAGGCTCGCCAGCGTTGTTGTAGTCGGCGGTCCTGTGTCGGGCTGAGGGCACAGGCTCGCCAGCGTTGTTGTAGTTGGTCGTCCTGGGTCGGGCTGAGGGCACAGGCTCGCCAGCGTTGTTGTAGTCGGTCGTTCTTGGTCGGGCTGAGGGCACAGGCTCGCCAGCGTTGTTGTAGTCGGTCGTCCTGGGTCGGGCTGAGGGAACAGGCTTGCCTGCGTTGGGTTTGTCCGTCGCCCTGGGTCAGGCTCAGGGCACAGACTCGCCAGCGTTGGGTGTGTTGGTCGTCCTGGGTCGGGCTGAGGGCACAGGCTCGCCAGCGTTGGGTTTGTCGGTCGTCCTGGGTCGGGCTGAGGGCACATGCTCGCCAGCGTTGTTGTAGTCTGCGGTCCTGGGTCGGGCTGAGGGCACAGGCTCGCCAGCGTTGTTGTAGTCGGCGGTCCTGGGTCGGGCTGAGGGCACAGGCTCGCCAGCGTTGTATTAGTCGGCGGTCCTGGGTCAGGCTGAGGGCACAGGCTCGCCAGCGTTGTTGTAGTCGGCGGTCCTGGGTCGGGCTGAGGGCACAGGCTCGCCAGCGTTGTTGTAGTTGGCGGTCCTGGGTCGGGCTGAGGGCACAGGCTCGCCAGCGTTGTTGTAGTCGGCGGTCCTGGGTCGGGCTGAGGGCACAGGCTCGCCAGCGTTGTTGTAGTCGGCGGTCCTGAGTCGGGCTGAGGGCACAGGCTCGCCAGCGTTGTTGTAGTTGGCAGTCCTGGTTCGGGCTGATGGCACAGGCTCGCCAGGGTTGTTCTAGTCGGCTGTCCTAAGTCGGGCTGAAGGCACAGGCTCGCCAGCGTTGTTGTAGTCGGCGGTACTGGGTCGGGCTGAGGGCACAGGCTCCCCAGCGTTGTTGTAGTCGGCGGTCCTGGGTCGGGCTGAGGGCACAGGCTCGCCAGCGTTGTTGTAGTCGGTCGTTCTTGGTCAGGCTGAGGGAACAGGCTCGCCAGCGCTGTTGTAGTCGGTCGTCCTGGGTCGGGCTGAGGGCACAGGCTCGCCTGCGTTGGGTTTGTCCGTCGCCCTGGGTCAGGCTCAGGGCACAGGCTCGCCAGCGTTGGGTGTGTCGGTCGTCCTGGGTCGGGCTGAGGGCACAGGCTCGCCAGTGTTGGGTTTGTCGGTCGTCCTGGGTCGGGCTGAGGGCACAGGCTCTCCAGCGTTGTTGTAGTCGGCGATCCTGGGTCGGGCTGAGGGCACAGGCTCGCCAGCGTTGTTGTAGTTGGCGGTCCTGGTCGGGCTGAGGGCACAGGCTCGCCAGCGTTGTGTTAGTCGGCGGTCCTGGGTCGGGCTGAGGGCACAGGCTCGCCAGCGTTGTTGTAGTCGGCGGTCCTGGGTTGGTCTGAGGGCACAGGCTCGCCAGCGTTGTTGTAGTCGGCGGTCCTGGGTCGGGCTGAGGGCACAGGCTCGCCAGCGTTGTTGTAGTCGGCGGTCCTGGGTCGGGCTGAGGGCACAGGCTCGCCAGCGTTGTTGTAGTCGGCGGTCCTGAGTCGGGCTGAGGGCACAGGCTCGCCAGCGTTGTTGTAGTCGGCGGTCCTGGTTCGGGCTGATGGCACAGGCTCGCCAGGGTTGTTCTAGTCGGCTGTCCTCAGTCGGGCTGAAGGCACAGGCTCGCCAGCGTTGTTGTAGTCGGCGGTCTTGGGTCGGGCTGAGGGCACAGGCTCGCCAGCGTTGTTGTAGTCGGCGGTCCTGTGTCGGGCTGAGGGCACAGGCTCGCCAGCGTTGTTGTAGTTGGTCGTCCTGGGTCGGGCTGAGGGCACAGGCTCGCCAGCGTTGTTGTAGTCGGTCGTTCTTGGTCGGGCTTATGGCACAGGCTCGCCAGCGTTGTTGTAGTCGGTCGTCCTGGGTCGGGCTGAGGGAACAGGCTTGCCTGCGTTGGGTTTGTCCGTCGCCCTGGGTCCGGCTCAGGGCAAAGACTCGCCAGCGTTGGGTGTGTCGGTCGTCCTGGGTCGGGCTGAGGGCACAGGCTCACCAGCGTTGGGTTTGTCGGTCGTCCTGGGTCGGGCTGAGGGCACAGGCTCTGCAGCGTTGTTGTAGTCTGCGATCCTGGGTCGGGCTGAGGGCACAGGCTCGCCAGCGTTGTTGTAGTTGGCGGTCCTGGGTCGGGCTGAGGGCACAGGCTCGCCAGCGTTGTTGTAGTCGGCGGTCCTGGGTCGGGCTGAGGGCACAGGCTCGCCAGCGTTGTGTTAGTCGGCGGTCCTGGGTCAGGCTGAGGGCACAGGCTCGCCAGCGTTGTTGTAGTCGGCGGTCCTGGGTCGGGCTGAGGGCACAGGCTCGCCAGCATTGTTGTAGTTGGCGGTCCTGGGTCGGGCTGAGGGCACAGGCTCGCCAGCGTTGTTGTAGTCGGCGGTCCTGGGTCGGGCTGAGGGCACAGGCTCGCCAGCGTTGTTGTAGTCGGCGGTCCTGAGTCGGGCTGAGGGCACAGGCTCACCAGCGTTGTTGTAGTTGGCAGTCCTGGTTCGGGCTGATGGAACAGGCTCGCCAGGGTTGTTCTAGTCGGCTGTCCTAAGTCGGGCTGAAGGCACAGGCTCACCAGCGTTGTTGTAGTCGGCGGTACTGGGTCGGGCTGAGGGCACAGGCTCGCCAGCGTTGTTGTAGTCGGCGGTCCTGGGTCGGGCTGAGGGCACAGGCTCGCCAGCGTTGTTGTAGTCGGTCGTTCTTGGTCAGGCTGAGGGAACAGGCTCGCCAGCGCTGTTGTAGTCGGTCGTCCTGGGTCGGGCTGAGGGCACAGGCTCGCCTGCGTTGGGTTTGTCCGTCGCCCTGGGTCAGGCTCAGGGCACAGGCTCGCCAGCGTTGGGTGTGTCGGTCGTCCTGGGTCGGGCTGAGGGCACAGGCTCGCCAGTGTTGGGTTTGTCGGTCGTCCTGGGTCGGGCTGAGGGCACAGGCTCTCCAGCGTTGTTGTAGTCGGCGATCCTGGGTCGGGCTGAGGGCACAGGCTCGCCAGCGTTGTTGTAGTTGGCGGTCCTGGTCGGGCTGAGGGCACAGGCTCGCCAGCGTTGTTGTAGTCGGCGGTCCTGGGTCGGGCTGAGGGCACAGGCTCGCCAGCGTTGTTGTAGTCGGCAATCCTGGGTCGGGCTGAGGGCACAGGCTCGCCAGCGTTGTGTTAGTCGGCGGTCCTGGGTCGGGCTGAGGGCACAGGCTCGCCAGCGTTGTTGTAGTCGGCGGTCCTGGGTCGGTCTGAGGGCACAGGCTCGCCAGCGTTGTTGTAGTCGGCGGTCCTGGGTCGGGCTGAGGGCACAGGCTCGCCAGCGTTGTTGTAGTCGGCGGTCCTGAGTCGGGCTGAGGGCACAGGCTCGCCAGCGTTGTTGTAGTCGGCGGTCCTGGTTCGGGCTGATGGCACAGGCTCGCCAGGGTTGTTCTAGTCGGCTGTCCTCAGTCGGGCTGAAGGCACAGGCTTGCCAGCGTTGTTGTAGTCGGCGGTCCTGAGTCGGGCTGAGGGCACAGGCTCGCCAGCGTTGTTGTAGTCGGCGGTCCTGTGTCGGGCTGAGGGCACAGGCTCGCCAGCGTTGTTGTAGTTGGTCGTCCTGGGTCGGGCTGAGGGCACAGGCTCGCCAGCGTTGTTGTAGTCGGTCGTTCTTGGTCGGGCTGAGGGCACAGGCTCGCCAGCGTTGTTGTAGTCGGTCGTCCTGGGTCGGGCTGAGGGAACAGGCTTGCCTGCGTTGGGTTTGTCCGTCGCCCTGGGTCAGGCTCAGGGCACAGACTCGCCAGCGTTGGGTGTGTCGGTCGTCCTGGGTCGGGCTGAGGGCACAGGCTCGCCAGCGTTGGGTTTGTCGGTCGTCCTGGGTCGGGCTGAGGGCACAGGCTCTGCAGCGTTGTTGTAGTCTGCGATCCTGGGTCGGGCTGAGGGCACAGGCTCGCCAGCGTTGTTGTAGTTGGCGGTCCTAGGTCGGGCTGAGGGCACAGGCTCGCCAGCGTTGTTGTAGTCGGCGGTCCTGGGTCGGGCTGAGGGCACAGGCTCGCCAGCGTTGTATTAGTCGGCGGTCCTGGGTCAGGCTGAGGGCACAGGCTCGCCAGCGTTGTTGTAGTCGGCGGTCCTGGGTCGGGCTGAGGGCACAGGCTCGCCAGCGTTGTTGTAGTTGGCGGTCCTGGGTCGGGCTGAGGGCACAGGCTCGCCAGCGTTGTTGTAGTCGGCGGTCCTGGGTCGGGCTGAGGGCACAGGCTCGCCAGCGTTGTTGTAGTCGGCGGTCCTGAGTCGGGCTGAGGGCACAGGCTCGCCAGCGTTGTTGTAGTTGGCAGTCCTGGTTCAGGCTGATGGCACAGGCTTGCCAGGGTTGTTCTAGTCGGCTGTCCTAAGTCGGGCTGAAGGCACAGGCTCACCAGCGTTGTTGTAGTCGGCGGTACTGGGTCGGGCTGAGGGCACAGGCTCGCCAGCGTTGTTGTAGTCGGCGGTCCTGGGTCGGGCTGAGGGCACAGGCTCGCCAGCGTTGTTGTAGTCGGTCGTTCTTGGTCAGGCTGAGGGAACAGGCTCGCCAGCGCTGTTGTAGTCGGTCGTCCTGGGTCGGGCTGAGGGCACAGGCTCGCCTGCGTTGGGTTTGTCCGTCGCCCTGGGTCAGGCTCAGGGCACAGGCTCGCCAGCGTTGGGTGTGTCGGTCGTCCTGGGTCGGGCTGAGGGCACAGGCTCGCCAGTGTTGGGTTTGTCGGTCGTCCTGGGTCGGGCTGAGGGCACAGGCTCTCCAGCGTTGTTGTAGTCGGCGATCCTGGGTCGGGCTGAGGGCACAGGCTCGCCAGCGTTGTTGTAGTTGGCGGTCCTGGTCGGGCTGAGGGCACAGGCTCGCCAGCATTGTTGTAGTCGGCGGTCCTGGGTCGGGCTGAGGGCACAGTCTCGCCAGCGTTGTTGTAGTCGGCAATCCTGGGTCGGGCTGAGGGCACAGGCTCGCCAGCGTTGTGTTAGTCGGCGGTCCTGGGTCGTGCTGAGGGCACAGGCTCGCCAGCGTTGTTGTAGTCGGCGGTCCTGGGTCGGTCTGAGGGCACAGGCTCGCCAGCGTTTTTGTAGTCGGCGGTCCTGGGTCGGGCTGAGGGCACAGGCTCGCCAGCGTTGTTGTAGTCGGCGGTCCTGAGTCGGGCTGAGGGCACAGGCTCGCCAGCGTTGTTGTAGTCGGCGGTCCTGGTTCAGGCTGATGGCACAGGCTCGCCAGGGTTGTTCTCGTCGGCTGTCCTCAGTCGGGCTGAAGGCACAGGCTTGCCAGCGTTGTTGTATTCGGCGGTCTTGGGTCGGGCTGAGGGCACAGGCTCGCCAGCGTTGTTGTAGTTGGCAGTCCTGGTTCGGGCTGATGGCACAGGCTCGCCAGGGTTGTTCTAGTCGGCTGTCCTAAGTCGGGCTGAAGGCAAAGGCTCGCCAGCGTTGTTGTAGTCGGCGGTACTGGGTCGGGCTGAGGGCACAGGCTCGCCAGCGTTGTTGTAGTCGGCGGTGCTGGGTCGGGCTGAGGGCACAGGCTCGCCAGCGTTGTTGTAGTCGGTCGTTCTTGGTCAGGCTGAGGGAACAGGCTCGCCAGCGCTGTTGTAGTCGGTCGTCCTGGGTCGGGCTGAGGGCACAGGCTCGCCTGCGTTGGGTTTGTCCGTCGCCCTGGGTCAGGCTCAGGGCACAGGCTCGCCAGCGTTGTTGTAGTCGGAGGTCCTGGGTCGGGCTGAGGGCACAGGCTCGCCAGCGTTGTTGTAGTCGGCGGTCCTGAGTCGGGCTGAGGGCACAGGCTCGCCAGCGTTGTTGTAGTCGGCGGTCCTGGTTCAGGCTGATGGCACAGGCTCGCCAGGGTTGTTCTAGTCGGCTGTCCTCAGTCGGGCTGAAGGCACAGGCTTGCCAGCGTTGTTGTAGTCGGCGGTCTTGGGTCGGGCTGAGGGCACAGGCTCGCCAGCGTTGTTGTAGTTGGCAGTCCTGGTTCGGGCTGATGGCACAGGCTCGCCAGGGTTGTTCTAGTCGGCTGTCCTAAGTCGGGCTGAAGGCACAGGCTCGCCAGCGTTGTTGTAGTCGGTGGTACTGGGTCGGGCTGAGGGCACAGGCTCGCCAGCGTTGTTGTAGTCGGTCGTTCTTGGTCAGGCTGAGGGAACAGGCTCGCCAGCGCTGTTGTAGTCGGTCGTCCTGGGTCGGGCTGAGGGCACAGGCTCGCCTGCGTTGGGTTTGTCCGTCGCCCTGGGTCAGGCTCAGGGCACAGGCTCGCCAGCGTTGGGTGTGTCGGTCGTCCTGGGTCGGGCTGAGGGCACAGGCTCGCCAGTGTTGGGTTTGTCGGTCGTCCTGGGTCGGGCTGAGGGCACAGGCTCTCCAGCGTTGTTGTAGTCGGCGATCCTGGGTCGGGCTGAGGGCACAGGCTCGCCAGCGTTGTTGTAGTTGGCGGTCCTGGTCGGGCTGAGGGCACAGGCTCGCCAGCGTTGTTGTAGTCGGCGGTCCTGGGTCGGGCTGAGGGCACAGGCTCGCCAGCGTTGTTGTAGTCGGCAATCCTGGGTCGGGCTGAGGGCACAGGCTCGCCAGCGTTGTGTTAGTCGGCGGTCCTGGGTCGGGCTGAGGGCACAGGCTCGCCAGCGTTGTTGTAGTCGGCGGTCCTGGGTCGGTCTGAGGGCACAGGCTCGCCAGCGTTGTTGTAGTCGGCGGTCCTCAGTCGGGCTGAAGGCACAGGCTTGCCAGCGTTGTTGTAGTCGGCGGTCTTTGGTCGGGCTGAGGGCACAGGCTCGCCAGCGTTGTTGTAGTCGGCGGTCCTGTGTCGGGCTGAGGGCACAGGCTCGCCAGCGTTGTTGTAGTTGGTCGTCCTGGGTCGGGCTGAGGGCACAGGCTCGCCAGCGTTGTTGTAGTCGGTCGTTCTTGGTCGGGCTGAGGGCACAGGCTCGCCAGCGTTGTTGTAGTCGGTCGTCCTGGGTCGGGCTGAGGGAACAGGCTTGCCTGCGTTGGGTTTGTCCGTCGCCCTGGGTCAGGCTCAGGGCACAGACTCGCCAGCGTTGGGTGTGTCGGTCGTCCTGGGTCGGGCTGAGGGCACAGGCTCGCCAGCGTTGGGTTTGTCGGTCGTCCTGGGTCGGGCTGAGGGCACAGGCTCTGCAGCGTTGTTGTAGTCTGCGATCCTGGGTCGGGCTGAGGGCACAGGCTCGCCAGCGTTGTTGTAGTCGGCGGTCCTGGGTCGGTCTGAGGGCACAGGCTCGCCAGCGTTGTTGTAGTCGGCGGTCCTGGGTCGGGCTGAGGGCACAGGCTCGCCAGCGTTGTTGTAGTCGGCGGTCCTGAGTCGGGCTGAGGGCACAGGCTCGCCAGCGTTGTTGTAGTCGGCGGTCCTGGTTCGGGCTGATGGCACAGGCTCGCCAGGGTTGTTCTAGTCGGCTGTCCTCAGTCGGGCTGAAGGCACAGGCTTGCCAGCGTTGTTGTAGTCGGCGGTCTTGGGTCGGGCTGAGGGCACAGGCTCGCCAGCGTTGTTGTAGTCGGCGGTCCTGTGTCGGGCTGATGGCACAGGCTCGCCAGCGTTGTTGTAGTTGGTCGTCCTGGGTCGGGCTGAGGGCACAGGCTCGCCAGCGTTGTTGTAGTCGGTCGTTCTTGGTCGGGCTGAGGGCACAGGCTCGCCAGCGTTGTTGTAGTCGGTCGTCCTGGGTCGGGCTGAGGGAACAGGCTTGCCTGCGTTGGGTTTGTCCGTCGCCCTGGGTCAGGCTCAGGGCACAGACTCGCCAGCGTTGGGTGTGTCGGTCGTCCTGGGTCGGGCTGAGGGCACAGGCTCGCCAGCGTTGGGTTTGTCGGTCGTCCTGGGTCGGGCTGAGGGCACAGGCTCTGCAGCGTTGTTGTAGTCTGCGATCCTGGGTCGGGCTGAGGGCACAGGCTCGCCAGCGTTGTTGTAGTTGGCGGTCCTAGGTCGGGCTGAGGGCACAGGCTCGCCAGCGTTGTTGTAGTCGGCGGTCCTGGGTCGGGCTGAGGGCACAGGCTCGCCAGCGTTGTATTAGTCGGCGGTCCTGGGTCAGGCTGAGGGCACAGGCTCGCAAGCGTTGTTGTAGTCGGCGGTCCTGGGTCGGGCTGAGGGCACAGGCTCGCCAGCGTTGTTGTAGTTGGCGGTCCTGGGTCGGGCTGAGGGCACAGGCTCGCCAGCGTTGTTGTAGTCGGCGGTCCTGGGTCGGGCTGAGGGCACAGGCTCGCCAGCGTTGTTGTAGTCGGCGGTCCTGAGTCGGGCTGAGGGCACAGGCTCGCCAGCGTTGTTGTAGTTGGCAGTCCTGGTTCGGGCTGATGGCACAGGCTCGCCAGGGTTGTTCTAGTCGGCTGTCCTAAGTCGGGCTGAAGGCACAGGCTCGCCAGCGTTGTTGTAGTCGGCGGTACTGGGTCGGGCTGAGGGCACAGGCTCGCCAGCGTTGTTGTAGTCGGCGGTCCTGGGTCGGGCTGAGGGCACAGGCTCGCCAGCGTTGTTGTAGTCGGTCGTTCTTGGTCAGGCTGAGGGAACAGGCTCGCCAGCGCTGTTGTAGTCGGTCGTCCTGGGTCGGGCTGAGGGCACAGGCTCGCCTGCGTTGGGTTTGTCCGTCGCCCTGGGTCAGGCTCAGGGCACAGGCTCGCCAGCGTTGGGTGTGTCGGTCGTCCTGGGTCGGGCTGAGGGCACAGGCTCGCCAGTGTTGGGTTTGTCGGTCGTCCTGGGTCGGGCTGAGGGCACAGGCTCTCCAGCGTTGTTGTAGTCGGCGATCCTGGGTCGGGCTGAGGGCACAGGCTCGCCAGCGTTGTTGTAGTTGGCGGTCCTGTTCGGGCTGAGGGCACAGGCTCGCCAGCATTGTTGTAGTCGGCGGTCCTGGGTCGGGCTGAGGGCACAGTCTCGCCAGCGTTGTTGTAGTCGGCAATCCTGGGTCGGGCTGAGGGCACAGGCTCGCCAGCGTTGTGTTAGTCGGCGGTCCTGGGTCGGGCTGAGGGCACAGGCTCGCCAGCGTTGTTGTAGTCGGCGGTCCTGGGTCGGTCTGAGGGCACAGGCTCGCCAGCGTTGTTGTAGTCGGCGGTCCTGGGTCGGGCTGAGGGCACAGGCTCGCCAGCGTTGTTGTAGTCGGCGGTCCTGAGTCGGGCTGAGGGCACAGGCTCGCCAGCGTTGTTGTAGTCGGCGGTCCTGGTTCAGGCTGATGGCACAGGCTCGCCAGGGTTGTTCTCGTCGGCTGTCCTCAGTCGGGCTGAAGGCACAGGCTTGCCAGCGTTGTTGTAGTCGGCGGTCTTGGGTCGGGCTGAGGGCACAGGCTCGCCAGCGTTGTTGTAGTTGGCAGTCCTGGTTCGGGCTGATGGCACAGGCTCGCCAGGGTTGTTCTAGTCGGCTGTCCTAAGTCGGGCTGAAGGCACAGGCTCGCCAGCGTTGTTGTAGTCGGCGGTACTGGGTCGGGCTGAGGGCACAGGGTCGCCAGCGTTGTTGTAGTCGGCGGTCCTGGGTCGGGCTGAGGGCACAGGCTCGCCAGCGTTGTTGTAGTCGGTCGTTCTTGGTCAGGCTGAGGGAACAGGCTCGCCAGCGTTGTTGTAGTCGGTCGTCCTGGGTCGGGCTGAGGGCACAGGCTCGCCTGCGTTGGGTTTGTCCGTCGCCCTGGGTCAGGCTCAGGGCACAGGCTCGCCAGCGTTGGGTGTGTCGGTCGTCCTGGGTCGGGCTGAGGGCACAGGCTCGCCAGTGTTGGGTTTGTCGGTCGTCCTGGGTCGGGCTGAGGGCACAGGCTCTCCAGCGTTGTTGTAGTCGGCGATCCTGGGTCGGGCTGAGGGCACAGGCTCGCCAGCGTTGGGTTTGTCGGTCGTCCTGGGTCGGGCTGAGGGCACAGGCTCGCCAGCATTGTGTTAGTCGGCGGTCCTGGGTCAGGCTGAGGGCACAGGCTCGCCAGCGTTGTTGTAGTCGGCGGTCCTGGGTTCGGCTGAGGGCACAGGCTCGCCAGCTTTGTTGTAGTCGGCGGTCCTGGGTCGGGCTGAGGGCACAGGCTCGCCAGGGTTGTTCTAGTCGGCTGTCCTCAGTCGGGCTGAAGGCACAGGCTCGCCAGCGTTGTTGTAGTCGGCGGTCTTGGGTCGGGCTGAGGGCACAGGCTCGCCAGCGTTGTTGTAGTCGGCGGTCCTGTGTCGGGCTGAGGGCACAGGCTCGCCAGCGTTGTTGTAGTTGGTCGTCCTGGGTCGGGCTGAGGGCACAGGCTCGCCAGCGTTGTTGTAGTCGGTCGTCCTGGTTCGGGCTGATGGCACAGGCTCGCCTGCGTTGGGTTTGTCCGTCGCCCTGGGTCAGGCTCAGGGCACAGGCTCGCCAGCGTTGGGTGTGTCGGTCGTCCCGGGTCGGGCTGAGGGCACAGGCTCGCCAGCGTTGGGTTTGTCGGTTGTCCTGGGTCGGGCTGAGGGCACAGGCTCTCCAGCATTGTTGTAGTCGGCGATCCTGGGTCGGGCTGAGGGCACAGGCTCGCCAGCGTTGGGTTTGTCGGTCGTCCTGGGTCGGGCTGAGGGCACAGGCTCGCCAGCATTGTGTTAGTCGGCGGTCCTGGGTCAGGCTGAAGGCACAGGCTCGCCAGCGTTGTTGTAGTCGGCGGTCCTGGGTTCGGCTGAGGGCACAGGCTCGCCAGCTTTGTTGTAGTCGGCGGTCCTGGGTCGGGCTGAGGGCACAGGCTCGCCAGGGTTGTTCTAGTCGGCTGTCCTCAGTCGGGCTGAAGGCACAGGCTCGCCAGCGTTGTTGTAGTCGGCGGTCTTGGGTCGGGCTGAGGGCACAGGCTCGCCAGCGTTGTTGTAGTCGGCGGTCCTGTGTCGGGCTGAGGGCACAGGCTCGCCAGCGTTGTTGTAGTTGGTCGTCCTGGGTCGGGCTGAGGGCACAGGCTCGCCAGCGTTGTTGTAGTCGGCGGTCTTGGGTGGGGCTGAGGGCACAGGCTCGCCAGCGTTGTTGTAGTCGGCGGTCCTGTGTCGGGCTGAGGGCACAGGCTCGCCAGCGTTGTTGTAGTTGGTTGTCCTGGGTCGGGCTGAGGGCACAGGCTCGCCAGCGTTGTTGTAGTCGGTCGTTCTTGGTCGGGCTGAGGGCACAGGCTCGCCAGCGTTGTTGTAGTCGGTCGTCCTGGGTCGGGCTGAGGGAACAGGCTTGCCTGCGTTGGGTTTGTCCGTTGCCCTGGGTCAGGCTCAGGGCACAGACTCGCCAGCGTTGGGTGTGTCGGTCGTCCTGGGTCGGGCTGAGGGCACAGGCTCGCCAGCGTTGGGTTTGTCGGTCGTCCTGGGTCGGGCTGAGGGCACAGGCTCTGCAGCGTTGTTGTAGTCTGCGATCCTGGGTCGGGCTGAGGGCACAGGCTCGCCAGCGTTGTTGTAGTTGGCGGTCCTGGGTCGGGCTGAGGGCACAGGCTCGCCAGCGTTGTTGTAGTCGGCGGTCCTGGGTCGGGCTGAGGGCACAGGCTCGCCAGCGTTGTGTTAGTCGGCGGTCCTGGGTCAGGCTGAGGGCACAGGCTCGCCAGCGTTGTTGTAGTCGGCGGTCCTGGGTCGGGCTGAGGGCACAGGCTCGCCAGCGTTGTTGTAGTTGGCGGTCCTGGGTCGGGCTGAGGGCACAGGCTCGCCAGCGTTGTTGTAGTCGGCGGTCCTGGGTCGGGCTGAGGGCACAGGCTCGCCAGCGTTGTTGTAGTTGGCAGTCCTGGTTCGGGCTGATGGAACAGGCTCGCCAGGGTTGTTCTAGTCGGCTGTCCTAAGTCGGGCTGAAGGCACAGGCTCGCCAGCGTTGTTGTAGTCGGCGGTACTGGGTCGGGCTGAGGGCACAGGCTCGCCAGCGTTGTGTTAGTCGGCGGTCCTGGGTCGGGCTGAGGGCACAGGCTCGCCAGCGTTGTTGTAGTTGGCAGTCCTGGTTCGGGCTGATGGCACAGGCTCGCCAGGGTTGTTCTAGTCGGCTGTCCTAAGTCGGGCTGAAGGCACAGGCTCGCCAGCGTTGTTGTAGTCGGCGGTACTGGATCGGGCTGAGGGCACAGGCTCGCCAGCGTTGTTGTAGTCGGCGGTCCTGGGTCGGGCTGAGGGCACAGGCTCGCCAGCGTTGTTGTAGTCGGTCGTTCTTGGTCAGGCTGAGGGAACAGGCTCGCCAGCGTTGTTGTAGTCGGTCGTCCTGGGTCGGGCTGAGGGCACAGGCTCGCCTGCGTTGGGTTTGTCCGTCGCCCTGGGTCAGGCTCAGGGCACAGGCTCGCCAGCGTTGGGTGTGTCGGTCGTCCTGGGTCGGGCTGAGGGCACAGGCTCGCCAGCGTTGTTGTAGTCGGCGAGCCTGGGTCGGGCTGAGGGCACAGGCTCGCCAGCGTTGTTGTAGTTGGCGGTCCTGGTCGGGCTGAGGGCACAGGCTCGCCAGCGTTGTTGTAGTCGGCGGTCCTGGGTCGGGCTGAGGGCACAGGCTCGCCAGCGTTGTGTTAGTCGGCGGTCCTGGGTCGGGCTGAGGGCACAGGCTCGCCAGCGCTGTTGTAGTCGGCGGTCCTGGGTCGGTCTGAGGGCACAGGCTCGCCAGCGTTGTTGTAGTCGGCGGTCCTGGGTCGGGCTGAGGGCACAGGCTCGCCAGCGTTGTTGTAGTCGGCGGTCCTGAGTCGGGCTGAGGGCACAGGCTCGCCAGCGTTGTTGTAGTCGGCGGTCCTGGTTCGGGCTGATGGCACAGGCTCGCCAGGGTTGTTCTAGTCGGCTGTCCTCAGTCGGGCTGAAGGCACAGGCTCGCCAGCGTTGTTGTAGTCGGCGGTCTTGGGTCGGGCTGAGGGCACAGGCTCGCCAGCGTTGTTGTAGTTGGCGGTCCTGTGTTGGGCTGAGGGCACAGCCTCGCCAGCGTTGTTGTAGTTGGTCGTCCTGGGTCGGGCTGAGGGCACAGGCTCGCCAGCGTTGTTGTAGTCGGTCGTTCTTGGTCAGGCTGAGGGCACAGGCTCGCCAGCGTTGTTGTAGTCGGTCGTCCTTGGTCGGGCTGAGGGAACAGGCTTGCCTGCGTTGGGTTTGTCCGTCGCCCTGGGTCAGGCTCAGGGCACAGGTTCGCCAGCGTTGGGTGTGTCGGTCGTCCTGGGTCTGGCTGAGGGCACAGGCTCGCCAGCGTTGGGTTTGTCGGTCGTCCTGGGTCGGGCTACGGGCACAGGCTCTGCAGCGTTGTTGTAGTCTGCGATCCTGGGTCGGGCTGAGGGCACAGGCTCGCCAGCGTTGTTGTAGTTGGCGGTCCTGGTCGGGCTGAGGGCACAGGCTCGCCAGCGTTGTTGTAGTCGGCAATCCTGTGTCGGGCTGAGGGCACAGGCTCGCCAGCGTTGTGTTAGTCGGCGGTCCTGGGTCGGGCTGAGGGCACAGGCTCGCCAGCGTTGTTGTAGTCGGCGGTCCTGGGTCGGTCTGAGGGCACAGGCTCGCCAGCGTTGTTGTAGTCGGCGGTCCTGGTTCGGGCTGAGGGCACAGGCTCGCCAGCGTTGTTGTAGTCGGCGGTCCTGAGTCGGGCTGAGGGCACAGGCTCGCCAGCGTTGTTGTAGTCGGCGGTCTTGGGTCGTGCTGAGGGCACAGGCTCGCCAGCGTTGTTGTAGTCGGCGGTCCTGTGTCAGGCTGAGGGCACAGGCTCGCCAGCGTTGTTGTAGTCGGTCGTCCTGGGTCGGGCTGAGGGAACAGGCTTGCCTGCGTTGGGTTTGTCCGTCGCCCTGGGTCAGGCTCAGGGCACAGGCTCGCCAGCGTTGGGTGTGTCGGTCGTCCTGGGTCGGGCTGAGGGCACAGGCTCGCCAGCGTTGGGTTTGTCGGTCGTCCTGGGTCGGGCTGAGGACACAGGCTCTGCAGCGTTGTTGTAGTCTGCGATCCTGGGTCGGGCTGAGGGCACAGGCTCGCCAGCGTTGTTGTAGTTGGCGGTCCTGGGTCGGGCTGAGGGCACAAGCTCGCCAGCGTTGTTGTAGTCGGCGGTCCTGGGTCGGGCTGAGGGCACAGGCTCGCCAGAGTTGTGTTAGTCGGCGGTCCTGGGTCAGGCTGAGGGCACAGGCTCGCCAGCGTTGTTGTAGTTGGCGGTCCTGGGTCGGGCTGAGGGCACAGGCTCGCCAGCGTTGTTGTAGTCGGCGGTCCTGAGTCGGGCTGAGGGCACAGGCTCGCCAGCGTTGTTGTAGTTGGCAGTCCTGGTTCGGGCTGATGGCACAGGCTCGCCAGGGTTGTTCTAGTCGGCTGTTCTGGGTCGGGCTGAGGGCACAGGCTCGCCAGCGTTGTTGTAGTCGGCGGTCGTGAGTCGGGCTGAGGGCACAGGCTCGCCAGCGTTGCTGTAGTCGGCGGTCCTGGTTCGGGCTGATGGCACAGGCTCGCCAGGGTTGTTCTAGTCGGCTGTCCTCAGTCGGGCTGAAGGCACAGGCTCGCCAGCGTTGTTGTAGTTGGTCGTCCTGGGTCGGGCTGAGGGCACAGGCTCGCATGCGTTGTTGTAGTCGGTCGTTCTTGGTCGGGCTGAGGGCACAGGCTCGCCAGCGTTGTTGTAGTCGGTCGTCCTGGGTCGGGCTGAGGGCACAGGCTCGCCTGCGTTGGGTTTGTCCGTCTCCCTGGGTCAGGTTCAGGGCACAGGCTCGCCAGCGTTGGGTTTGTCGGTCGTCCTGGGTCGGGCTGAGGGCACAGGCTCTGCAGCGTTGTTGTAGTCTGCGATCCTGGGTCGGGCTGAGGGCACAGGCTCGCCAGCGTTGTTGTAGTTGGCGGTCCTGGGTCGGGCTGAGGGCACAGGCTCGCCAGCGTTGTTGTAGTCGGCGGTCCTGGGTCGGGCTGAGGGCACAGGCTCGCCAGCGTTGTGTTAGTCGGCGGTCCTGGGTCAGGCTGAGGGCACAGGCTCGCCAGCGTTGTTGTAGTCGGCGGTCCTGGGTCGGGCTGAGGGCACAGGCTCGCCAGCGTTGTTGTAGTTGGCGGTCCTGGGTCGGGCTGAGGGCACAGGCTCGCCAGCGTTGTTGTAGTCGGCGGTCCTGGGTCGGGCTGAGGGCACAGGCTCGCCAGCGTTGTTGTAGTTGGCAGTCCTGGTTCGGGCTGATGGAACAGGCTCGCCAAGGTTGTTCTAGTCGGCTGTCCTAAGTCGGGCTGAAGGCACAGGCTCGCCAGCGTTGTTGTAGTCGGCGGTACTGGGTCGGGCTGAGGGCACAGGCTCGCCAGCGTTGTGTTAGTCGGCGGTCCTGGGTCGGGCTGAGGGCACAGGCTCGCCAGCGTTGTTGTAGTTGGCAGTCCTGGTTCGGGCTGATGGCAGAGGCTCGCCAGGGTTGTTCTAGTCGGCTGTCCTAAGTCGGGCTGAAGGCACAGGCTCGCCAGCGTTGTTGTAGTCGGCGGTGCTGGGTCGGGCTGAGGGCACAGGCTCGCCAGCGTTGTTGTAGTCGGCGGTCCTGGGTCGGGCTGAGGGCACAGGCTCGCCAGCGTTGTTGTAGTCGGTCGTTCTTGGTCAGGCTGAGGGAACAGGCTCGCCAGCGTTGTTGTCGTCGGTCGTCCTGGGTCGGGCTGAGGGCACAGGCTCGCCTGCGTTGGGTTTGTCCGTCGCCCTGGGTCAGGCTCAGGGCACAGGCTCGCCAGCGTTGGGTGTGTCGGTCGTCCTGGGTCGGGCTGAGGGCACAGGCTCGCCAGCGTTGTTGTAGTCGGCGAGCCTGGGTCGGGCTGAGGGCACAGGCTCGCCAGCGTTGTTGTAGTTGGCGGTCCTGGTCGGGCTGAGGGCACAGGCTCGCCAGCGTTGTTGTAGTCGGCGGTCCTGGGTCGGGCTGAGGGCACAGGCTCGCCAGCGTTGTGTTAGTCGGCGGTCCTGGGTCGGGCTGAGGGCACAGGCTCGCCAGCGTTGTTGTAGTCGGCGGTCCTGGGTCGGTCTGAGGGCACAGGCTCGCCAGCGTTGTGTTAGTCGGCGGTCCTGGTTCGGGCTGAGGGCACAGGCTCGCCAGCGTTGTTGTAGTTGGCGGTCCTGGGTCGGGCTGAGGGCACAGGCTCGCCAGCGTTGTTGTAGTCGGCGGTCCTGAGTCGGGCTGAGGGCACAGGCTCCCCAGCGTTGTTGTAGTTGGCAGTCCTGGTTCGGGCTGATGGCACAGGCTCGCCAGGGTTGTGTTAGTCGGCGGTCCTGGGTCAGGCTGAGGGCACAGGCTCGCCAGCGTTGTTGTAGTCGGCGGTCCTGGGTCGGGCTGAGGGCACAGGCTCGCCAGCGTTGTTGTAGTTGGCGGTCCTGGGTCGGGCTGAGGGCACAGGCTCGCCAGCGTTGTTGTAGTCGGCGGTCCTGGGTCGGGCTGAGGGCACAGGCTCGCCAGCGTTGTTGTAGTTGGCAGTCCTGGTTCGGGCTGATGGAACAGGCTCGCCAAGGTTGTTCTAGTCGGCTGTCCTAAGTCGGGCTGAAGGCACAGGCTCGCCAGCGTTGTTGTAGTCGGCGGTACTGGGTCGGGCTGAGGGCACAGGCTCGCCAGCGTTGTGTTAGTCGGCGGTCCTGGGTCGGGCTGAGGGCACAGGCTCGCCAGCGTTGTTGTAGTTGGCAGTCCTGGTTCGGGCTGATGGCAGAGGCTCGCCAGGGTTGTTGTAGTTGGTCGTCCTGGGTCGGGCTGAGGGCACAGGCTCGCCAGCGTTGTTGTAGTCGGTCGTTCTTGGTCGGGCTGAGGGCACAGGCTCGCCAGCGTTGTTGTAGTCGGTCGTCCTGGGTCGGGCTGAGGGAACAGGCTTGCCTGCGTTGGGTTTGTCCGTCGCCCTGGGTCCGGCTCAGGGCAAAGACTCGCCAGCGTTGGGTGTGTCGGTCGTCCTGGGTCGGGCTGAGGGCACAGGCTCACCAGCGTTGGGTTTGTCGGTCGTCCTTGGTCGGGCTGAGGGCACAGGCTCTGCAGCGTTGTTGTAGTCTGCGATCCTGGGTCGGGCTGAGGGCACAGGCTCGCCAGCGTTGTTGTAGTTGGCGGTCCTGGGTCGGGCTGAGGGCAGAGGCTCGCCAGCGTTGTTGTAGTCGGCGGTCCTGGGTCGGGCTGAGGGCACAGGCTCGCCAGCGTTGTGTTAGTCGGCGGTCCTGGGTCAGGCTGAGGGCACAGGCTCGCCAGCGTTGTTGTAGTCGGCGGTCCTGGGTCGGGCTGAGGGCACAGGCTCGCCAGCATTGTTGTAGTTGGCGGTCCTGGGTCGGGCTGAGGGCACAGGCTCGCCAGCGTTGTTGTAGTCGGCGGTCCTGGGTCGGGCTGAGGGCACAGGCTCGCCAGCGTTGTTGTAGTCGGCGGTCCTGAGTCGGGCTGAGGGCACAGGCTCACCAGCGTTGTTGTAGTTGGCAGTCCTGGTTCGGGCTGATGGAACAGGCTCGCCAGGGTTGTTCTAGTCGGCTGTCCTAAGTCGGGCTGAAGGCACAGGCTCGCCAGCGTTGTTGTAGTCGGCGGTACTGGGTCGGGCTGAGGGCACAGGCTCGCCAGCGTTGTTGTAGTCGGCGGTCCTGGGTCGGGCTGAGGGCACAGGCTCGCCAGCGTTGTTGTAGTCGGTCGTTCTTGGTCAGGCTGAGGGAACAGGCTCGCCAGCGCTGTTGTAGTCGGTCGTCCTGGGTCGGGCTGAGGGCACAGGCTCGCCTGCGTTGGGTTTGTCCGTCGCCCTGGGTCAGGCTCAGGGCACAGGCTCGCCAGCGTTGGGTGTGTCGGTCGTCCTGGGTCGGGCTGAGGGCACAGGCTCGCCAGTGTTGGGTTTGTCGGTCGTCCTGGGTCGGGCTGAGGGCACAGGCTCTCCAGCGTTGTTGTAGTCGGCGATCCTGGGTCGGGCTGAGGGCACAGGCTCGCCAGCGTTGTTGTAGTTGGCGGTCCTGGTCGGGCTGAGGGCACAGGCTCGCCAGCGTTGTTGTAGTCGGCGGTCCTGGGT
The DNA here is from genome assembly GCA_947000775.1 of Pterois miles. Taxonomy (NCBI): domain Eukaryota; kingdom Metazoa; phylum Chordata; class Actinopteri; order Perciformes; family Scorpaenidae; genus Pterois; species Pterois miles. The sequence continues at coordinate 3,143,563 of CAMQGK010000123.1, forward strand.
CGGGCTGAGGGCACAGGCTCGCCAGCGTTGTTGTAGTCGGCAATCCTGGGTCGGGCTGAGGGCACAGGCTCGCCAGCGTTGTTGTAGTCGGCAATCCTGGGTCGGGCTGAGGGCACAGGCTCGCCAGCGTTGTGTTAGTCAGCGGTCCTGGGTCGGGCTGAGGGCACAGGCTCGCCAGCGTTGTTGTAGTCGGCGGTCCTGGGTCGGTCTGAGGGCACAGGCTCGCCAGCGTTGTTGTAGTCGGCGGTCCTGGGTCGGGCTGAGGGCACAGGCTCGCCAGCGTTGTTGTAGTCGGCGGTCCTGAGTCGGGCTGAGGGCACAGGCTCGCCAGCGTTGTTGTAGTCGGCGGTCCTGGTTCGGGCTGATGGCACAGGCTCGCCAGGGTTGTTCTAGTCGGCTGTCCTCAGTCGGGCTGAAGGCACAGGCTTGCCAGCGTTGTTGTAGTCGGCGGTCTTGGGTCGGGCTGAGGGCACAGGCTCGCCAGCGTTGTTGTAGTCGGCGGTCCTGTGTCGGGCTGAGGGCACAGGCTCGCCAGCGTTGTTGTAGTTGGTCGTCCTGGGTCGGGCTGAGGGCACAGGCTCGCCAGCGTTGTTGTAGTCGGTCGTTCTTGGTCGGGCTGAGGGCACAGGCTCGCCAGCGTTGTTGTAGTCGGTCGTCCTGGGTCGGGCTGAGGGAACAGGCTTGCCTGCGTTGGGTTTGTCCGTCGCCCTGGGTCAGGCTCAGGGCACAGACTCGCCAGCGTTGGGTGTGTCGGTCGTCCTGGGTCGGGCTGAGGGCACAGGCTCGCCAGCGTTGGGTTTGTCGGTCGTCCTGGGTCGGGCTGAGGGCACAGGCTCTGCAGCGTTGTTGTAGTCTGCGATCCTGGGTCGGGCTGAGGGCACAGGCTCGCCAGCGTTGTTGTAGTTGGCGGTCCTAGGTCGGGCTGAGGGCACAGGCTCGCCAGCGTTGTTGTAGTCGGCGGTCCTGGGTCGGGCTGAGGGCACAGGCTCGCCAGCGTTGTATTAGTCGGCGGTCCTGGGTCAGGCTGAGGGCACAGGCTCGCCAGCGTTGTTGTAGTCGGCGGTCCTGGGTCGGGCTGAGGGCACAGGCTCGCCAGCGTTGTTGTAGTCGGCGGTCCTGGGTCGGGCTGAGGGCACAGGCTCGCCAGCGTTGTTGTAGTGGGCGGTCCTGGGTCGGGCTGAGGGCACAGGCTCGCCAGCGTTGTTGTAGTCGGCGGTCCTGAGTCGGGCTGAGGGCACAGGCTCGCCAGCGTTGTTGTAGTTGGCAGTCCTGGTTCAGGCTGATGGCACAGGCTCGCCAGGGTTGTTCTAGTCGGCTGTCCTAAGTCGGGCTGAAGGCACAGGCTCACCAGCGTTGTTGTAGTCGGCGGTACTGGGTCGGGCTGAGGGCACAGGCTCGCCAGCGTTGTTGTAGTCGGCGGTCCTGGGTCGGGCTGAGGGCACAGGCTCGCCAGCGTTGTTGTAGTCGGTCGTTCTTGGTCAGGCTGAGGGAACAGGCTCGCCAGCGCTGTTGTAGTCGGTCGTCCTGGGTCGGGCTGAGGGCACAGGCTCGCCTGCGTTGGGTTTGTCCGTCGCCCTGGGTCAGGCTCAGGGCACAGGCTCGCCAGCGTTGGGTGTGTCGGTCGTCCTGGGTCGGGCTGAGGGCACAGGCTCGCCAGTGTTGGGTTTGTCGGTCGTCCTGGGTCGGGCTGAGGGCACAGGCTCTCCAGCGTTGTTGTAGTCGGCGATCCTGGGTCGGGCTGAGGGCACAGGCTCGCCAGCGTTGTTGTAGTTGGCGGTCCTGGTCGGGCTGAGGGCACAGGCTCGCCAGCATTGTTGTAGTCGGCGGTCCTGGGTCGGGCTGAGGGCACAGTCTCGCCAGCGTTGTTGTAGTCGGCAATCCTGGGTCGGGCTGAGGGCACAGGCTCGCCAGCGTTGTGTTAGTCGGCGGTCCTGGGTCGTGCTGAGGGCACAGGCTCGCCAGCGTTGTTGTAGTCGGCGGTCCTGGGTCGGTCTGAGGGCACAGGCTCGCCAGCGTTGTTGTAGTCGGCGGTCCTGGGTCGGGCTGAGGGCACAGGCTCGCCAGCGTTGTTGTAGTCGGCGGTCCTGAGTCGGGCTGAGGGCACAGGCTCGCCAGCGTTGTTGTAGTCGGCGGTCCTGGTTCAGGCTGATGGCACAGGCTCGCCAGGGTTGTTCTCGTCGGCTGTCCTCAGTCGGGCTGAAGGCACAGGCTTGCCAGCGTTGTTGTATTCGGCGGTCTTGGGTCGGGCTGAGGGCACAGGCTCGCCAGCGTTGTTGTAGTTGGCAGTCCTGGTTCGGGCTGATGGCACAGGCTCGCCAGGGTTGTTCTAGTCGGCTGTCCTAAGTCGGGCTGAAGGCAAAGGCTCGCCAGCGTTGTTGTAGTCGGCGGTACTGGGTCGGGCTGAGGGCACAGGCTCGCCAGCGTTGTTGTAGTCGGCGGTGCTGGGTCGGACTGAGGGCACAGGCTCGCCAGCGTTGTTGTAGTCGGTCGTTCTTGGTCAGGCTGAGGGAACAGGCTCGCCAGCGCTGTTGTAGTCGGTCGTCCTGGGTCGGGCTGAGGGCACAGGCTCGCCTGCGTTGGGTTTGTCCGTCGCCCTGGGTCAGGCTCAGGGCACAGGCTCGCCAGCGTTGTTGTAGTCGGCGGTCCTGGGTCGGGCTGAGGGCACAGGCTCGCCAGCGTTGTTGTAGTCGGCGGTCCTGAGTCGGGCTGAGGGCACAGGCTCGCCAGCGTTGTTGTAGTCGGCGGTCCTGGTTCAGGCTGATGGCACAGGCTCGCCAGGGTTGTTCTAGTCGGCTGTCCTCAGTCGGGCTGAAGGCACAGGCTTGCCAGCATTGTTGTAGTCGGCGGTCTTGGGTCGGGCTGAGGGCACAGGCTCGCCAGCGTTGTTGTAGTTGGCAGTCCTGGTTCGGGCTGATGGCACAGGCTCGCCAGGGTTGTTCTAGTCGGCTGTCCTAAGTCGGGCTGAAGGCACAGGCTCGCCAGCGTTGTTGTAGTCGGCGGTACTGGGTCGGGCTGAGGGCACAGGCTCGCCAGCGTTGTTGTAGTCGGTCGTTCTTGGTCAGGCTGAGGGAACAGGCTCGCCAGCGCTGTTGTAGTCGGTCGTCCTGGGTCGGGCTGAGGGCACAGGCTCGCCTGCGTTGGGTTTGTCCGTCGCCCTGGGTCAGGCTCAGGGCACAGGCTCGCCAGCGTTGGGGTAGTCGGCGGTCCTGGGTCGGGCTGAGGGCACAGGCTCGCCAGCGTTGTTGTAGTCGGTCGTTCTTGGTCAGGCTGAGGGAACAGGCTCGCCAGCGCTGTTGTAGTCGGTCGTCCTGGGTCGGGCTGAGGGCACAGGCTCGCCTGCGTTGGGTTTGTCCGTCGCCCTGGGTCAGGCTCAGGGCACAGGCTCGCCAGCGTTGGGTGTGTCGGTCGTCCTGGGTCGGGCTGAGGGCACAGGCTCGCCAGTGTTGGGTTTGTCGGTCGTCCTGGATCGGGCTGAGGGCACAGGCTCTCCAGCGTTGTTGTAGTCGGCGATCCTGGGTCGGGCTGAGGGCACAGGCTCGCCAGCGTTGTTGTAGTTGGCGGTCCTGGTCGGGCTGAGGGCACAGGCTCGCCAGCATTGTTGTAGTCGGCGGTCCTGGGTCGGGCTGAGGGCACAGTCTCGCCAGCGTTGTTGTAGTCGGCAATCCTGGGTCGGGCTGAGGGCACAGGCTCGCCAGCGTTGTGTTAGTCGGCGGTCCTGGGTCGTGCTGAGGGCACAGGCTCGCCAGCGTTGTTGTAGTCGGCGGTCCTGGGTCGGTCTGAGGGCACAGGCTCGCCAGCGTTGTTGTAGTCGGCGGTCCTGGGTCGGGCTGAGGGCACAGGCTCGCCAGCGTTGTTGTAGTCGGCGGTCCTGAGTCGGGCTGAGGGCACAGGCTCGCCAGCGTTGTTGTAGTCGGCGGTCCTGGTTCAGGCTGATGGCACAGGCTCGCCAGGGTTGTTCTCGTCGGCTGTCCTCAGTCGGGCTGAAGGCACAGGCTTGCCAGCGTTGTTGTATTCGGCGGTCTTGGGTCGGGCTGAGGGCACAGGCTCGCCAGCGTTGTTGTAGTTGGCAGTCCTGGTTCGGGCTGATGGCACAGGCTCGCCAGGGTTGTTCTAGTCGGCTGTCCTAAGTCGGGCTGAAGGCAAAGGCTCGCCAGCGTTGTTGTAGTCGGCGGTACTGGGTCGGGCTGAGGGCACAGGCTCGCCAGCGTTGTTGTAGTCGGCGGTGCTGGGTCGGGCTGAGGGCACAGGCTCGCCAGCGTTGTTGTAGTCGGTCGTTCTTGGTCAGGCTGAGGGAACAGGCTCGCCAGCGCTGTTGTAGTCGGTCGTCCTGGGTCGGGCTGAGGGCACAGGCTCGCCTGCGTTGGGTTTGTCCGTCGCCCTGGGTCAGGCTCAGGGCACAGGCTCGCCAGCGTTGTTGTAGTCGGCGGTCCTGGGTCGGGCTGAGGGCACAGGCTCGCCAGCGTTGTTGTAGTCGGCGGTCCTGAGTCGGGCTGAGGGCACAGGCTCGCCAGCGTTGTTGTAGTCGGCGGTCCTGGTTCAGGCTGATGGCACAGGCTCGCCAGGGTTGTTCTAGTCGGCTGTCCTCAGTCGGGCTGAAGGCACAGGCTTGCCAGCATTGTTGTAGTCGGCGGTCTTGGGTCGGGCTGAGGGCACAGGCTCGCCAGCGTTGTTGTAGTTGGCAGTCCTGGTTCGGGCTGATGGCACAGGCTCGCCAGGGTTGTTCTAGTCGGCTGTCCTAAGTCGGGCTGAAGGCACAGGCTCGCCAGCGTTGTTGTAGTCGGCGGTACTGGGTCGGGCTGAGGGCACAGGCTCGCCAGCGTTGTTGTAGTCGGTCGTTCTTGGTCAGGCTGAGGGAACAGGCTCGCCAGCGCTGTTGTAGTCGGTCGTCCTGGGTCGGGCTGAGGGCACAGGCTCGCCTGCGTTGGGTTTGTCCGTCGCCCTGGGTCAGGCTCAGGGCACAGGCTCGCCAGCGTTGGGTGTGTCGGTCGTCCTGGGTCGGGCTGAGGGCACAGGCTCGCCAGTGTTGGGTTTGTCGGTCGTCCTGGGTCGGGCTGAGGGCACAGGCTCTCCAGCGTTGTTGTAGTCGGCGATCCTGGGTCGGGCTGAGGGCACAGGCTCGCCAGCGTTGTTGTAGTTGGCGGTCCTGGTCGGGCTGAGGGCACAGGCTCGCCAGCGTTGTTGTAGTCGGCGGTCCTGGGTCGGGCTGAGGGCACAGGCTCGCCAGCGTTGTTGTAGTCGGCAATCCTGGGTCGGGCTGAGGGCACAGGCTCGCCAGCGTTGTGTTAGTCGGCGGTCCTGGGTCGGGCTGAGGGCACAGGCTCGCCAGCGTTGTTGTAGTCGGCGGTCCTGGGTCGGTCTGAGGGCACAGGCTCGCCAGCGTTGTTGTAGTCGGCGGTCCTCAGTCGGGCTGAAGGCACAGGCTTGCCAGCGTTGTTGTAGTCGGCAGTCTTTGGTCGGGCTGAGGGCACAGGCTCGCCAGCGTTGTTGTAGTCGGCGGTCCTGTGTCGGGCTGAGGGCACAGGCTCGCCAGCGTTGTTGTAGTTGGTCGTCCTGGGTCGGGCTGAGGGCACAGGCTCGCCAGCGTTGTTGTAGTCGGTCGTTCTTGGTCGGGCTGAGGGCACAGGCTCGCCAGCGTTGTTGTAGTCGGTCGTCCTGGGTCGGGCTGAGGGAACAGGCTTGCCTGCGTTGGGTTTGTCCGTCGCCCTGGGTCAGGCTCAGGGCACAGACTCGCCAGCGTTGGGTGTGTCGGTCGTCCTGGGTCGGGCTGAGGGCACAGGCTCGCCAGCGTTGGGTTTGTCGGTCGTCCTGGGTCGGGCTGAGGGCACAGGCTCTGCAGCGTTGTTGTAGTCTGCGATCCTGGGTCGGGCTGAGGGCACAGGCTCGCCAGCGTTGTTGTAGTTGGCGGTCCTAGGTCGGGCTGAGGGCACAGGCTCGCCAGCGTTGTTGTAGTCGGCGGTCCTGGGTCGGGCTGAGGGCACAGGCTCGCCAGCGTTGTATTAGTCGGCGGTCCTGGGTAAGGCTGAAGGCACAGGCTTGCCAGCGTTGTTGTAGTCGGCGGTCTTGGGTCGGGCTGAGGGCACAGGCTCGCCAGCGTTGTTGTAGTCGGCGGTCCTGTGTCGGGCTGAGGGCACAGGCTCGCCAGCGTTGTTGTAGTTGGTCGTCCTGGGTCGGGCTGAGGGCACAGGCTCGCCAGCGTTGTTGTAGTCGGTCGTTCTTGGTCGGGCTGAGGGCACAGGCTCGCCAGCGTTGTTGTAGTCGGTCGTCCTGGGTCGGGCTGAGGGAACAGGCTTGCCTGCGTTGGGTTTGTCCGTCGCCCTGGGTCAGGCTCAGGGCACAGACTCGCCAGCGTTGGGTGTGTTGGTCGTCCTGGGTCGGGCTGAGGGCACAGGCTCGCCAGCGTTGGGTTTGTCGGTCGTCCTGGGTCGGGCTGAGGGCACATGCTCGCCAGCGTTGTTGTAGTTGGCGGTCCTGGGTCGGGCTGAGGGCACAGGCTCGCCAGCGTTGTTGTAGTCGGCGGTCCTGGGTCGGGCTGAGGGCACAGGCTCGCCAGCGTTGTATTAGTCGGCGGTCCTGGGTCAGGCTGAGGGCACAGGCTCGCCAGCGTTGTTGTAGTCGGCGGTCCTGGGTCGGGCTGAGGGCACAGGCTCGCCAGCGTTGTTGTAGTTGGCGGTCCTGGGTCGGGCTGAGGGCACAGGCTCGCCAGCGTTGTTGTAGTCGGCGGTCCTGGGTCGGGCTGAGGGCACAGGCTCGCCAGCGTTGTTGTAGTCGGCGGTCCTGAGTCGGGCTGAGGGCACAGGCTCGCCAGCGTTGTTGTAGTTGGCAGTCCTGGTTCGGGGTGATGGCACAGGCTCGCCAGGGTTGTTCTAGTCGGCTGTCCTAAGTCGGGCTGAAGGCACAGGCTCGCCAGCGTTGTTGTAGTCGGCGGTACTGGGTCGGGCTGAGGGCACAGGCTCCCCAGCGTTGTTGTAGTCGGCGGTCCTGGGTCGGGCTGAGGGCACAGGCTCGCCAGCGTTGTTGTAGTCGGTCGTTCTTGGTCAGGCTGAGGGAACAGGCTCGCCAGCGCTGTTGTAGTCGGTCGTCCTGGGTCGGGCTGAGGGCACAGGCTCGCCTGCGTTGGGTTTGTCCGTCGCCCTGGGTCAGGCTCAGGGCACAGGCTCGCCAGCGTTGGGTGTGTCGGTCGTCCTGGGTCGGGCTGAGGGCACAGGCTCGCCAGTGTTGGGTTTGTCGGTCGTCCTGGGTCGGGCTGAGGGCACAGGCTCTCCAGCGTTGTTGTAGTCGGCGATCCTGGGTCGGGCTGAGGGCACAGGCTCGCCAGCGTTGTTGTAGTTGGCGGTCCTGGTCGGGCTGAGGGCACAGGCTCGCCAGCGTTGTGTTAGTCGGCGGTCCTGGGTCGGGCTGAGGGCACAGGCTCGCCAGCGTTGTTGTAGTCGGCGGTCCTGGGTTGGTCTGAGGGCACAGGCTCGCCAGCGTTGTTGTAGTCGGCGGTCCTGGGTCGGGCTGAGGGCACAGGCTCGCCAGCGTTGTTGTAGTCGGCGGTCCTGGGTCGGGCTGAGGGCACAGGCTCGCCAGCGTTGTTGTAGTCGGCGGTCCTGAGTCGGGCTGAGGGCACAGGCTCGCCAGCGTTGTTGTAGTCGGCGGTCCTGGTTCGGGCTGATGGCACAGGCTCGCCAGGGTTGTTCTAGTCGGCTGTCCTCAGTCGGGCTGAAGGCACAGGCTCGCCAGCGTTGTTGTAGTCGGCGGTCTTGGGTCGGGCTGAGGGCACAGGCTCGCCAGCGTTGTTGTAGTCGGCGGTCCTGTGTCGGGCTGAGGGCACAGGCTCGCCAGCGTTGTTGTAGTTGGTCGTCCTGGGTCGGGCTGAGGGCACAGGCTCGCCAGCGTTGTTGTAGTCGGTCGTTCTTGGTCGGGCTGAGGGCACAGGCTCGCCAGCGTTGTTGTAGTCGGTCGTCCTGGGTCGGGCTGAGGGAACAGGCTTGCCTGCGTTGGGTTTGTCCGTCGCCCTGGGTCCGGCTCAGGGCAAAGACTCGCCAGCGTTGGGTGTGTCGGTCGTCCTGGGTCGGGCTGAGGGCACAGGCTCACCAGCGTTGGGTTTGTCGGTCGTCCTTGGTCGGGCTGAGGGCACAGGCTCTGCAGCGTTGTTGTAGTCTGCGATCCTGGGTCGGGCTGAGGGCACAGGCTCGCCAGCGTTGTTGTAGTTGGCGGTCCTGGGTCGGGCTGAGGGCAGAGGCTCGCCAGCGTTGTTGTAGTCGGCGGTCCTGGGTCGGGCTGAGGGCACAGGCTCGCCAGCGTTGTGTTAGTCGGCGGTCCTGGGTCAGGCTGAGGGCACAGGCTCGCCAGCGTTGTTGTAGTCGGCGGTCCTGGGTCGGGCTGAGGGCACAGGCTCGCCAGCATTGTTGTAGTTGGCGGTCCTGGGTCGGGCTGAGGGCACAGGCTCGCCAGCGTTGTTGTAGTCGGCGGTCCTGGGTCGGGCTGAGGGCACAGGCTCGCCAGCGTTGTTGTAGTCGGCGGTCCTGAGTCGGGCTGAGGGCACAGGCTCACCAGCGTTGTTGTAGTTGGCAGTCCTGGTTCGGGCTGATGGAACAGGCTCGCCAGGGTTGTTCTAGTCGGCTGTCCTAAGTCGGGCTGAAGGCACAGGCTCGCCAGCGTTGTTGTAGTCGGCGGTACTGGGTCGGGCTGAGGGCACAGGCTCGCCAGCGTTGTTGTAGTCGGCGGTCCTGGGTCGGGCTGAGGGCACAGGCTCGCCAGCGTTGTTGTAGTCGGTCGTTCTTGGTCAGGCTGAGGGAACAGGCTCGCCAGCGCTGTTGTAGTCGGTCGTCCTGGGTCGGGCTGAGGGCACAGGCTCGCCTGCGTTGGGTTTGTCCGTCGCCCTGGGTCAGGCTCAGGGCACAGGCTCGCCAGCGTTGGGTGTGTCGGTCGTCCTGGGTCGGGCTGAGGGCACAGGCTCGCCAGTGTTGGGTTTGTCGGTCGTCCTGGGTCGGGCTGAGGGCACAGGCTCTCCAGCGTTGTTGTAGTCGGCGATCCTGGGTCGGGCTGAGGGCACAGGCCCGCCAGCGTTGTTGTAGTTGGCGGTCCTGGTCGGGCTGAGGGCACAGGCTCGCCAGCGTTGTTGTAGTCGGCGGTCCTGGGTCGGGCTGAGGGCACAGGCTCGCCAGCGTTGTTGTAGTCGGCAATCCTGGGTCGGGCTGAGGGCACAGGCTCGCCAGCGTTGTTGTAGTCGGCAATCCTGGGTCGGGCTGAGGGCACAGGCTCGCCAGCGTTGTGTTAGTCAGCGGTCCTGGGTCGGGCTGAGGGCACAGGCTCGCCAGCGTTGTTGTAGTCGGCGGTCCTGGGTCGGTCTGAGGGCACAGGCTCGCCAGCGTTGTTGTAGTCGGCGGTCCTGGGTCGGGCTGAGGGCACAGGCTCGCCAGCGTTGTTGTAGTCGGCGGTCCTGAGTCGGGCTGAGGGCACAGGCTCGCCAGCGTTGTTGTAGTCGGCGGTCCTGGTTCGGGCTGATGGCACAGGCTCGCCAGGGTTGTTCTAGTCGGCTGTCCTCAGTCGGGCTGAAGGCACAGGCTTGCCAGCGTTGTTGTAGTCGGCGGTCTTGGGTCGGGCTGAGGGCACAGGCTCGCCAGCGTTGTTGTAGTCGGCGGTCCTGTGTCGGGCTGAGGGCACAGGCTCGCCAGCGTTGTTGTAGTTGGTCGTCCTGGGTCGGGCTGAGGGCACAGGCTCGCCAGCGTTGTTGTAGTCGGTCGTTCTTGGTCGGGCTGAGGGCACAGGCTCGCCAGCGTTGTTGTAGTCGGTCGTCCTGGGTCGGGCTGAGGGAACAGGCTTGCCTGCGTTGGGTTTGTCCGTCGCCCTGCGTCAGGCTCAGGGCACAGACTCGCCAGCGTTGGGTGTGTCGGTCGTCCTGGGTCGGGCTGAGGGCACAGGCTCGCCAGCGTTGGGTTTGTCGGTCGTCCTGGGTCGGGCTGAGGGCACAGGCTCTGCAGCGTTGTTGTAGTCTGCGATCCTGGGTCGGGCTGAGGGCACAGGCTCGCCAGCGTTGTTGTAGTTGGCGGTCCTAGGTCGGGCTGAGGGCACAGGCTCGCCAGCGTTGTTGTAGTCGGCGGTCCTGGGTCGGGCTGAGGGCACAGGCTCGCCAGCGTTGTATTAGTCGGCGGTCCTGGGTCAGGCTGAGGGCACAGGCTCGCCAGCGTTGTTGTAGTCGGCGGTCCTGGGTCGGGCTGAGGGCACAGGCTCGCCAGCGTTGTTGTAGTCGGCGGTCCTGGGTCGGGCTGAGGGCACAGGCTCGCCAGCGTTGTTGTAGTGGGCGGTCCTGGGTCGGGCTGAGGGCACAGGCTCGCCAGCGTTGTTGTAGTCGGCGGTCCTGAGTCGGGCTGAGGGCACAGGCTCGCCAGCGTTGTTGTAGTTGGCAGTCCTGGTTCAGGCTGATGGCACAGGCTCGCCAGGGTTGTTCTAGTCGGCTGTCCTAAGTCGGGCTGAAGGCACAGGCTCACCAGCGTTGTTGTAGTCGGCGGTACTGGGTCGGGCTGAGGGCACAGGCTCGCCAGCGTTGTTGTAGTCGGCGGTCCTGGGTCGGGCTGAGGGCACAGGCTCGCCAGCGTTGTTGTAGTCGGTCGTTCTTGGTCAGGCTGAGGGAACAGGCTCGCCAGCGCTGTTGTAGTCGGTCGTCCTGGGTCGGGCTGAGGGCACAGGCTCGCCTGCGTTGGGTTTGTCCGTCGCCCTGGGTCAGGCTCAGGGCACAGGCTCGCCAGCGTTGGGTGTGTCGGTCGTCCTGGGTCGGGCTGAGGGCACAGGCTCGCCAGTGTTGGGTTTGTCGGTCGTCCTGGGTCGGGCTGAGGGCACAGGCTCTCCAGCGTTGTTGTAGTCGGCGATCCTGGGTCGGGCTGAGGGCACAGGCTCGCCAGCGTTGTTGTAGTTGGCGGTCCTGGTCGGGCTGAGGGCACAGGCTCGCCAGCATTGTTGTAGTCGGCGGTCCTGGGTCGGGCTGAGGGCACAGTCTCGCCAGCGTTGTTGTAGTCGGCAATCCTGGGTCGGGCTGAGGGCACAGGCTCGCCAGCGTTGTGTTAGTCGGCGGTCCTGGGTCGTGCTGAGGGCACAGGCTCGCCAGCGTTGTTGTAGTCGGCGGTCCTGGGTCGGTCTGAGGGCACAGGCTCGCCAGCGTTGTTGTAGTCGGCGGTCCTGGGTCGGGCTGAGGGCACAGGCTCGCCAGCGTTGTTGTAGTCGGCGGTCCTGAGTCGGGCTGAGGGCACAGGCTCGCCAGCGTTGTTGTAGTCGGCGGTCCTGGTTCAGGCTGATGGCACAGGCTCGCCAGGGTTGTTCTCGTCGGCTGTCCTCAGTCGGGCTGAAGGCACAGGCTTGCCAGCGTTGTTGTATTCGGCGGTCTTGGGTCGGGCTGAGGGCACAGGCTCGCCAGCGTTGTTGTAGTTGGCAGTCCTGGTTCGGGCTGATGGCACAGGCTCGCCAGGGTTGTTCTAGTCGGCTGTCCTAAGTCGGGCTGAAGGCAAAGGCTCGCCAGCGTTGTTGTAGTCGGCGGTACTGGGTCGGGCTGAGGGCACAGGCTCGCCAGCGTTGTTGTAGTCGGCGGTGCTGGGTCGGGCTGAGGGCACAGGCTCGCCAGCGTTGTTGTAGTCGGTCGTTCTTGGTCAGGCTGAGGGAACAGGCTCGCCAGCGCTGTTGTAGTCGGTCGTCCTGGGTCGGGCTGAGGGCACAGGCTCGCCTGCGTTGGGTTTGTCCGTCGCCCTGGGTCAGGCTCAGGGCACAGGCTCGCCAGCGTTGTTGTAGTCGGCGGTCCTGGGTCGGGCTGAGGGCACAGGCTCGCCAGCGTTGTTGTAGTCGGCGGTCCTGAGTCGGGCTGAGGGCACAGGCTCGCCAGCGTTGTTGTAGTCGGCGGTCCTGGTTCAGGCTGATGGCACAGGCTCGCCAGGGTTGTTCTAGTCGGCTGTCCTCAGTCGGGCTGAAGGCACAGGCTTGCCAGCATTGTTGTAGTCGGCGGTCTTGGGTCGGGCTGAGGGCACAGGCTCGCCAGCGTTGTTGTAGTTGGCAGTCCTGGTTCGGGCTGATGGCACAGGCTCGCCAGGGTTGTTCTAGTCGGCTGTCCTAAGTCGGGCTGAAGGCACAGGCTCGCCAGCGTTGTTGTAGTCGGCGGTACTGGGTCGGGCTGAGGGCACAGGCTCGCCAGCGTTGTTGTAGTCGGTCGTTCTTGGTCAGGCTGAGGGAACAGGCTCGCCAGCGCTGTTGTAGTCGGTCGTCCTGGGTCGGGCTGAGGGCACAGGCTCGCCTGCGTTGGGTTTGTCCGTCGCCCTGGGTCAGGCTCAGGGCACAGGCTCGCCAGCGTTGGGGTAGTCGGCGGTCCTGGGTCGGGCTGAGGGCACAGGCTCGCCAGCGTTGTTGTAGTCGGTCGTTCTTGGTCAGGCTGAGGGAACAGGCTCGCCAGCGCTGTTGTAGTCGGTCGTCCTGGGTCGGGCTGAGGGCACAGGCTCGCCTGCGTTGGGTTTGTCCGTCGCCCTGGGTCAGGCTCAGGGCACAGGCTCGCCAGCGTTGGGTGTGTCGGTCGTCCTGGGTCGGGCTGAGGGCACAGGCTCGCCAGTGTTGGGTTTGTCGGTCGTCCTGGATCGGGCTGAGGGCACAGGCTCTCCAGCGTTGTTGTAGTCGGCGATCCTGGGTCGGGCTGAGGGCACAGGCTCGCCAGCGTTGTTGTAGTTGGCGGTCCTGGTCGGGCTGAGGGCACAGGCTCGCCAGCATTGTTGTAGTCGGCGGTCCTGGGTCGGGCTGAGGGCACAGTCTCGCCAGCGTTGTTGTAGTCGGCAATCCTGGGTCGGGCTGAGGGCACAGGCTCGCCAGCGTTGTGTTAGTCGGCGGTCCTGGGTCGTGCTGAGGGCACAGGCTCGCCAGCGTTGTTGTAGTCGGCGGTCCTGGGTCGGTCTGAGGGCACAGGCTCGCCAGCGTTGTTGTAGTCGGCGGTCCTGGGTCGGGCTGAGGGCACAGGCTCGCCAGCGTTGTTGTAGTCGGCGGTCCTGAGTCGGGCTGAGGGCACAGGCTCGCCAGCGTTGTTGTAGTCGGCGGTCCTGGTTCAGGCTGATGGCACAGGCTCGCCAGGGTTGTTCTCGTCGGCTGTCCTCAGTCGGGCTGAAGGCACAGGCTTGCCAGCGTTGTTGTATTCGGCGGTCTTGGGTCGGGCTGAGGGCACAGGCTCGCCAGCGTTGTTGTAGTTGGCAGTCCTGGTTCGGGCTGATGGCACAGGCTCGCCAGGGTTGTTCTAGTCGGCTGTCCTAAGTCGGGCTGAAGGCAAAGGCTCGCCAGCGTTGTTGTAGTCGGCGGTACTGGGTCGGGCTGAGGGCACAGGCTCGCCAGCGTTGTTGTAGTCGGCGGTGCTGGGTCGGGCTGAGGGCACAGGCTCGCCAGCGTTGTTGTAGTCGGTCGTTCTTGGTCAGGCTGAGGGAACAGGCTCGCCAGCGCTGTTGTAGTCGGTCGTCCTGGGTCGGGCTGAGGGCACAGGCTCGCCTGCGTTGGGTTTGTCCGTCGCCCTGGGTCAGGCTCAGGGCACAGGCTCGCCAGCGTTGTTGTAGTCGGCGGTCCTGGGTCGGGCTGAGGGCACAGGCTCGCCAGCGTTGTTGTAGTCGGCGGTCCTGAGTCGGGCTGAGGGCACAGGCTCGCCAGCGTTGTTGTAGTCGGCGGTCCTGGTTCAGGCTGATGGCACAGGCTCGCCAGGGTTGTTCTAGTCGGCTGTCCTCAGTCGGGCTGAAGGCACAGGCTTGCCAGCATTGTTGTAGTCGGCGGTCTTGGGTCGGGCTGAGGGCACAGGCTCGCCAGCGTTGTTGTAGTTGGCAGTCCTGGTTCGGGCTGATGGCACAGGCTCGCCAGGGTTGTTCTAGTCGGCTGTCCTAAGTCGGGCTGAAGGCACAGGCTCGCCAGCGTTGTTGTAGTCGGCGGTACTGGGTCGGGCTGAGGGCACAGGCTCGCCAGCGTTGTTGTAGTCGGTCGTTCTTGGTCAGGCTGAGGGAACAGGCTCGCCAGCGCTGTTGTAGTCGGTCGTCCTGGGTCGGGCTGAGGGCACAGGCTCGCCTGCGTTGGGTTTGTCCGTCGCCCTGGGTCAGGCTCAGGGCACAGGCTCGCCAGCGTTGGGTGTGTCGGTCGTCCTGGGTCGGGCTGAGGGCACAGGCTCGCCAGTGTTGGGTTTGTCGGTCGTCCTGGGTCGGGCTGAGGGCACAGGCTCTCCAGCGTTGTTGTAGTCGGCGATCCTGGGTCGGGCTGAGGGCACAGGCTCGCCAGCGTTGTTGTAGTTGGCGGTCCTGGTCGGGCTGAGGGCACAGGCTCGCCAGCGTTGTTGTAGTCGGCGGTCCTGGGTCGGGCTGAGGGCACAGGCTCGCCAGCGTTGTTGTAGTCGGCAATCCTGGGTCGGGCTGAGGGCACAGGCTCGCCAGCGTTGTGTTAGTCGGCGGTCCTGGGTCGGGCTGAGGGCACAGGCTCGCCAGCGTTGTTGTAGTCGGCGGTCCTGGGTCGGTCTGAGGGCACAGGCTCGCCAGCGTTGTTGTAGTCAGCGGTCCTCAGTCGGGCTGAAGGCACAGGCTTGCCAGCGTTGTTGTAGTCGGCAGTCTTTGGTCGGGCTGAGGGCACAGGCTCGCCAGCGTTGTTGTAGTCGGCGGTCCTGTGTCGGGCTGAGGGCACAGGCTCGCCAGCGTTGTTGTAGTTGGTCGTCCTGGGTCGGGCTGAGGGCACAGGCTCGCCAGCGTTGTTGTAGTCGGTCGTTCTTGGTCGGGCTGAGGGCACAGGCTCGCCAGCGTTGTTGTAGTCGGTCGTCCTGGGTCGGGCTGAGGGAACAGGCTTGCCTGCGTTGGGTTTGTCCGTCGCCCTGGGTCAGGCTCAGGGCACAGACTCGCCAGCGTTGGGTGTGTCGGTCGTCCTGGGTCGGGCTGAGGGCACAGGCTCGCCAGCGTTGGGTTTGTCGGTCGTCCTGGGTCGGGCTGAGGGCACAGGCTCTGCAGCGTTGTTGTAGTCTGCGATCCTGGGTCGGGCTGAGGGCACAGGCTCGCCAGCGTTGTTGTAGTTGGCGGTCCTAGGTCGGGCTGAGGGCACAGGCTCGCCAGCGTTGTTGTAGTCGGCGGTCCTGGGTCGGGCTGAGGGCACAGGCTCGCCAGCGTTGTATTAGTCGGCGGTCCTGGGTAAGGCTGAGGGCACAGGCTCGCCAGCGTTGTTGTAGTCGGCGGTCCTGGGTCGGGCTGAGGGCACAGGCTCGCCAGCGTTGTTGTAGTTGGCGGTCCTGGGTCGGGCTGAGGGCACAGGCTCGCCAGCGTTGTTGTAGTCGGCGGTCCTGGGTCGGGCTGAGGGCACAGGCTCGCCAGCGTTGTTGTAGTCGGCGGTCCTGAGTCGGGCTGAGGGCACAGGCTCGCCAGCGTTGTTGTAGTTGGCAGTCCTGGTTCGGGCTGATGGCACAGGCTCGCCAGGGTTGTTCTAGTCGGCTGTCCTAAGTCGGGCTGAAGACACAGGCTCGCCAGCGTTGTTGTAGTCGGCGGTACTGGGTCGGGCTGAGGGCACAGGCTCGCCAGCGTTGTTGTAGTCGGCGGTCCTGGGTCGGGCTGAGGGCACAGGCTCGCCAGCGTTGTTGTAGTCGGTCGTTCTTGGTCAGGCTGAGGGAACAGGCTCGCCAGCGCTGTTGTAGTCGGTCGTCCTGGGTTGGGCTGAGGGCACAGGCTCGCCTGCGTTGGGTTTGTCCGTCGCCCTGGGTCAGGCTCAGGGCACAGGCTCGTCAGCGTTGGGTGTGTCGGTCGTCCTGGGTCGGGCTGAGGGCACAGGCTCGCCAGTGTTGGGTTTGTCGGTCGTCCTGGGTCGGGCTGAGGGCACAGGCTCTCCAGCGTTGTTGTAGTCGGCCATCCTGGGTCGGGCTGAGGGCACAGGCTCGCCAGCGTTGTTGTAGTTGGCGGTCCTGGTCGGGCTGAGGGCACAGGCTCGCCAGCATTGTTGTAGTCGGCGGTCCTGGGTCGGGCTGAGGGCACAGGCTCGCCAGCGTTGTTGTAGTCGGCAATCCTGGGTCGGGCTGAGGGCACAGGCTCGCCAGCGTTGTGTTAGTCGGCGGTCCTGGGTCGGGCTGAGGGCACAGGCTCGCCAGCGTTGTTGTAGTCGGCGGTCCTGGGTCGGTCTGAGGGCACAGGCTCGCCAGCGTTGTTGTAGTCGGCGGTCCTGGGTCGGGCTGAGGGCACAGGCTCGCCAGCGTTGTTGTAGTCGGCGGTCCTGAGTCGGGCTGAGGGCACAGGCTCGCCAGCGTTGTTGTAGTCGGCGGTCCTGGGTCGGGCTGAGGGCACAGGCTCGCCAGCGTTGTTGTAGTCGGCGGTCCTGGGTCGGTCTGAGGGCACAGGCTCGCCAGCGTTGTTGTAGTCGGCGGTCCTGGGTCGGGCTGAGGGCACAGGCTCGCCAGCGTTGTTGTAGTCGGCGGTCCTGAGTCGGGCTGAGGGCACAGGCTCGCCAGCGTTGTTGTAGTCGGCGGTCCTGGTTCGGGCTGATGGCACAGGCTCGCCAGGGTTGTTCTAGTCGGCTGTCCTCAGTCGGGCTGAAGGCACAGGCTTGCCAGCGTTGTTGTAGTCGGCGGTCTTGGGTCGGGCTGAGGGCACAGGCTCGCCAGCGTTGTTGTAGTCGGCGGTCCTGTGTCGGGCTGATGGCACAGGCTCGCCAGCGTTGTTGTAGTTGGTCGTCCTGGGTCGGGCTGAGGGCACAGGCTCGCCAGCGTTGTTGTAGTCGGTCGTTCTTGGTCGGGCTGAGGGCACAGGCTCGCCAGCGTTGTTGTAGTCGGTCGTCCTGGGTCGGGCTGAGGGAACAGGCTTGCCTGCGTTGGGTTTGTCCGTCGCCCTGGGTCAGGCTCAGGGCACAGACTCGCCAGCGTTGGGTGTGTCGGTCGTCCTGGGTCGGGCTGAGGGCACAGGCTCGCCAGCGTTGGGTTTGTCGGTCGTCCTGGGTCGGGCTGAGGGCACAGGCTCTGCAGCGTTGTTGTAGTCTGCGATCCTGGGTCGGGCTGAGGGCACAGGCTCGCCAGCGTTGTTGTAGTTGGCGGTCCTAGGTCGGGCTGAGGGCACAGGCTCGCCAGCGTTGTTGTAGTCGGCGGTCCTGGGTCGGGCTGAGGGCACAGGCTCGCCAGCGTTGTATTAGTCGGCGGTCCTGGGTCAGGCTGAGGGCACAGGCTCGCCAGCGTTGTTGTAGTCGGCGGTCCTGGGTCGGGCTGAGGGCACAGGCTCGCCAGCGTTGTTGTAGTTGGCGGTCCTGGGTCGGGCTGAGGGCACAGGCTCGCCAGCGTTGTTGTAGTCGGCGGTCCTGGGTCGGGCTGAGGGCACAGGCTCGCCAGCGTTGTTGTAGTCGGCGGTCCTGAGTCGGGCTGAGGGCACAGGCTCGCCAGCGTTGTTGTAGTTGGCAGTCCTGGTTCGGGCTGATGGCACAGGCTCGCCAGGGTTGTTCTAGTCGGCTGTCCTAAGTCGGGCTTAAGGCACAGGCTCGCCAGCGTTGTTGTAGTCGGCGGTACTGGGTCGGGCTGAGGGCACAGGCTCGCCAGCGTTGTTGTAGTCGGCGGTCCTGGGTCGGGCTGAGGGCACAGGCTCGCCAGCGTTGTTGTAGTCGGTCGTTCTTGGTCAGGCTGAGGGAACAGGCTCGCCAGCGCTGTTGTAGTCGGTCGTCCTGGGTCGGGCTGAGGGCACAGGCTCGCCTGCGTTGGGTTTGTCCGTCGCCCTGGGTCAGGCTCAGGGCACAGGCTCGCCAGCGTTGGGTGTGTCGGTCGTCCTGGGTCGGGCTGAGGGCACAGGCTCGCCAGTGTTGGGTTTGTCGGTCGTCCTGGGTCGGGCTGAGGGCACAGGCTCTCCAGCGTTGTTGTAGTCGGCGATCCTGGGTCGGGCTGAGGGCACAGGCTCGCCAGCGTTGTTGTAGTTGGCGGTCCTGGTCGGGCTGAGGGCACAGGCTCGCCAGCATTGTTGTAGTCGGCGGTCCTGGGTCGGGCTGAGGGCACAGTCTCGCCAGTGTTGTTGTAGTCGGCAATCCTGGGTCGGGCTGAGGGCACAGGCTCGCCAGCGTTGTGTTAGTCGGCGGTCCTGGGTCGGGCTGAGGGCACAGGCTCGCCAGCGTTGTTGTAGTCGGCGGTCCTGGGTCGGTCTGAGGGCACAGGCTCGCCAGCGTTGTTGTAGTCGGCGGTCCTGGGTCGGGCTGAGGGCACAGGCTCGCCAGCGTTGTTGTAGTCGGCGGTCCTGAGTCGGGCTGAGGGCACAGGCTCGCCAGCGTTGTTGTAGTCGGCGGTCCTGGTTCAGGCTGATGGCACAGGCTCGCCAGGGTTGTTCTCGTCGGCTGTCCTCAGTCGGGCTGAAGGCACAGGCTTGCCAGCGTTGTTGTATTCGGCGGTCTTGGGTCGGGCTGAGGGCACAGGCTCGCCAGCGTTGTTGTAGTTGGCAGTCCTGGTTCGGGCTGATGGCACAGGCTCGCCAGGGTTGTTCTAGTCGGCTGTCCTAAGTCGGGCTGAAGGCAAAGGCTCGCCAGCGTTGTTGTAGTCGGCGGTACTGGGTCGGGCTGAGGGCACAGGCTCGCCAGCGTTGTTGTAGTCGGCGGTGCTGGGTCGGACTGAGGGCACAGGCTCGCCAGCGTTGTTGTAGTCGGTCGTTCTTGGTCAGGCTGAGGGAACAGGCTCGCCAGCGCTGTTGTAGTCGGTCGTCCTGGGTCGGGCTGAGGGCACAGGCTCGCCTGCGTTGGGTTTGTCCGTCGCCCTGGGTCAGGCTCAGGGCACAGGCTCGCCAGCGTTGTTGTAGTCGGCGGTCCTCGGTCGGGCTGAGGGCACAGGCTCGCCAGCGTTGTTGTAGTCGGCGGTCCTGAGTCAGGCTGAGGGCACAGGCTCGCCAGCGTTGTTGTAGTCGGCGGTCCTGGTTCAGGCTGATGGCACAGGCTCGCCAGGGTTGTTCTAGTCGGCTGTCCTCAGTCGGGCTGAAGGCACAGGCTTGCCAGCGTTGTTGTAGTCGGCGGTCTTGGGTCGGGCTGAGGGCACAGGCTCGCCAGCGTTGTTGTAGTTGGCAGTCCTGGTTCGGGCTGATGGCACAGGCTCGCCAGGGTTGTTCTAGTCGGCTGTCCTAAGTCGGGCTGAAGACACAGGCTCGCCAGCGTTGTTGTAGTCGGCGGTACTGGGTCGGGCTGAGGGCACAGGCTCGCCAGCGTTGTTGTAGTCGGTCGTTCTTGGTCAGGCTGAGGGAACAGGCTCGCCAGCGCTGTTGTAGTCGGTCGTCCTGGGTCGGGCTGAGGGCACAGGCTCGCCTGCGTTGGGTTTGTCCGTCGCCCTGGGTCAGGCTCAGGGCACAGGCTCGCCAGCGTTGGGTGTGTCGGTCGTCCTGGGTCGGGCTGAGGGCACAGGCTCGCCAGTGTTGGGTTTGTCGGTCGTCCTGGGTCGGGCTGAGGGCACAGGCTCTCCAGCGTTGTTGTAGTCGGCGATCCTGGGTCGGGCTGAGGGCACAGGCTCGCCAGCGTTGTTGTAGTTGGCGGTCCTGGTCGGGCTGAGGGCACAGGCTCGCCAGCGTTGTTGTAGTCGGCGGTCCTGGGTCGGGCTGAGGGCACAGGCTCGCCAGCGTTGTTGTAGTCGGCAATCCTGGGTCGGGCTGAGGGCACAGGCTCGCCAGCATTGTGTTAGTCGGCGGTCCTGGGTCGGGCTGAGGGCACAGGCTCGCCAGCGTTGTTGTAGTCGGCGGTCCTGGGTCGGTCTGAGGGCACAGGCTCGCCAGCGTTGTTGTAGTCGGCGGTCCTCAGTCGGGCTGAAGGCACAGGCTTGCCAGCGTTGTTGTAGTCGGCGGTCTTTGGTCGGGCTGAGGGCACAGGCTCGCCAGCGTTGTTGTAGTCGGCGGTCCTGTGTCGGGCTGAGGGCACAGGCTCGCCAGCGTTGTTGTAGTTGGTCGTCCTGGGTCGGGCTGAGGGCACAGGCTCGCCAGCGTTGTTGTAGTCGGTCGTTCTTGGTCGGGCTGAGGGCACAGGCTCGCCAGTGTTGTTGTAGTCGGTCGTCCTGGGTCGGGCTGAGGGAACAGGCTTGCCTGCGTTGGGTTTGTCCGTCGCCCTGGGTCAGGCTCAGGGCACAGACTCGCCAGCGTTGGGTGTGTCGGTCGTCCTGGGTCGGGCTGAGGGCACAGGCTCGCCAGCGTTGGGTTTGTCGGTCGTCCTGGGTCGGGCTGAGGGCACAGGCTCTGCAGCGTTGTTGTAGTCTGCGATCCTGGGTCGGGCTGAGGGCACAGGCTCGCCAGCGTTGTTGTAGTTGGCGGTCCTAGGTCGGGCTGAGGGCACAGGCTCGCCAGCGTTGTTGTAGTCGGCGGTCCTGGGTCGGGCTGAGGGCACAGGCTCGCCAGCGTTGTATTAGTCGGCGGTCCTGGGTAAGGCTGAGGGCACAGGCTCGCCAGCGTTGTTGTAGTCGGCGGTCCTGGGTCGGGCTGAGGGCACAGGCTCGCCAGCGTTGTTGTAGTTGGCGGTCCTGGGTCGGGCTGAGGGCACAGGCTCGCCAGCGTTGTTGTAGTCGGCGGTCCTGGGTCGGGCTGAGGGCACAGGCTCGCCAGCGTTGTTGTAGTCGGCGGTCCTGAGTCGGGCTGAGGGCACAGGCTCGCCAGCGTTGTTGTAGTTGGCAGTCCTGGTTCGGGCTGATGGCACAGGCTCGCCAGGGTTGTTCTAGTCGGCTGTCCTAAGTCGGGCTGAAGACACAGGCTCGCCAGCGTTGTTGTAGTCGGCGGTACTGGGTCGGGCTGAGGGCACAGGCTCGCCAGCGTTGTTGTAGTCGGCAGTCCTGGGTCGGGCTGAGGGCACAGGCTCGCCAGCGTTGTTGTAGTCGGTCGTTCTTGGTCAGGCTGAGGGAACAGGCTCACCAGCGCTGTTGTAGTCGGTCGTCCTGGGTCGGGCTGAGGGCACAGGCTCGCCTGCGTTGGGTTTGTCCGTCGCCCTGGGTCAGGCTCAGGGCACAGGCTCGCCAGCGTTGGGTGTGTCGGTCGTCCTGGGTCGGGCTGAGGGCACAGGCTCGCCAGTGTTGGGTTTGTCGGTCGTCCTGGGTCGGGCTGAGGGCACAGGCTCTCCAGCGTTGTTGTAGTCGGCCATCCTGGGTCGGGCTGAGGGCACAGGCTCGCCAGCGTTGTTGTAGTTGGCGGTCCTGGTCGGGCTGAGGGCACAGGCTCGCCAGCATTGTTGTAGTCGGCGGTCCTGGGTCGGGCTGAGGGCACAGTCTCGCCAGCGTTGTTGTAGTCGGCAATCCTGGGTCGGGCTGAGGGCACAGGCTCGCCAGCGTTGTGTTAGTCGGCGGTCCTGGGTCGGGCTGAGGGCACAGGCTCGCCAGCGTTGTTGTAGTCGGCGGTCCTGGGTCGGTCTGAGGGCACAGGCTCGCCAGCGTTGTTGTAGTCGGCGGTCCTGGGTCGGGCTGAGGGCACAGGCTCGCCAGCGTTGTTGTAGTCGGCGGTCCTGAGTCGGGCTGAGGGCACAGGCTCGCCAGCGTTGTTGTAGTCGGCGGTCCTGGTTCAGGCTGATGGCACAGGCTCGCCAGGGTTGTTCTCGTCGGCTGTCCTCAGTCGGGCTGAAGGCACAGGCTTGCCAGCGTTGTTGTATTCGGCGGTCTTGGGTCGGGCTGAGGGCACAGGCTCGCCAGCGTTGTTGTAGTTGGCAGTCCTGGTTCGGGCTGATGGCACAGGCTCGCCAGGGTTGTTCTAGTCGGCTGTCCTAAGTCGGGCTGAAGGCAAAGGCTCGCCAGCGTTGTTGTAGTCGGCGGTACTGGGTCGGGCTGAGGGCACAGGCTCGCCAGCGTTGTTGTAGTCGGCGGTGCTGGGTCGGGCTGAGGGCACAGGCTCGCCAGCGTTGTTGTAGTCGGTCGTTCTTGGTCAGGCTGAGGGAACAGGCTCGCCAGCGCTGTTGTAGTCGGTCGTCCTGGGTCGGGCTGAGGGCACAGGCTCGCCTGCGTTGGGTTTGTCCGTCGCCCTGGGTCAGGCTCAGGGCACAGGCTCGCCAGCGTTGTTGTAGTCGGCGGTCCTGGGTCGGGCTGAGGGCACAGGCTCGCCAGCGTTGTTGTAGTCGGCGGTCCTGAGTCAGGCTGAGGGCACAGGCTCGCCAGCGTTGTTGTAGTCGGCGGTCCTGGTTCAGGCTGATGGCACAGGCTCGCCAGGGTTGTTCTAGTCGGCTGTCCTCAGTCGGGCTGAAGGCACAGGCTTGCCAGCGTTGTTGTAGTCGGCGGTCTTGGGTCGGGCTGAGGGCACAGGCTCGCCAGCGTTGTTGTAGTTGGCAGTCCTGGTTCGGGCTGATGGCACAGGCTCGCCAGGGTTGTTCTAGTCGGCTGTCCTAAGTCGGGCTGAAGGCACAGGCTCGCCAGCGTTGTTGTAGTCGGCGGTACTGGGTCGGGCTGAGGGCACAGGCTCGCCAGCGTTGTTGTAGTCGGTCGTTCTTGGTCAGGCTGAGGGAACAGGCTCGCCAGCGCTGTTGTAGTCGGTCGTCCTGGGTCGGGCTGAGGGCACAGGCTCGCCTGCGTTGGGTTTGTCCGTCGCCCTGGGTCAGGCTCAGGGCACAGGCTCGCCAGCGTTGGGTGTGTCGGTCGTCCTGGGTCGGGCTGAGGGCACAGGCTCGCCAGTGTTGGGTTTGTCGGTCGTCCTGGGTCGGGCTGAGGGCACAGGCTCTCCAGCGTTGTTGTAGTCGGCGATCCTGGGTCGGGCTGAGGGCACAGGCTCGCCAGCGTTGTTGTAGTTGGCGGTCCTGGTCGGGCTGAGGGCACAGGCTCGCCAGCGTTGTTGTAGTCGGCGGTCCTGGGTCGGGCTGAGGGCACAGGCTCGCCAGCGTTGTTGTAGTCGGCAATCCTGGGTCGGGCTGAGGGCACAGGCTCGCCAGCGTTGTGTTAGTCGGCGGTCCTGGGTCGGGCTGAGGGCACAGGCTCGCCAGCGTTGTTGTAGTCGGCGGTCCTGGGTCGGTCTGAGGGCACAGGCTCGCCAGCGTTGTTGTAGTCGGCGGTCCTCAGTCGGGCTGAAGGCACAGGCTTGCCAGCGTTGTTGTAGTCGGCGGTCTTTGGTCGGGCTGAGGGCACAGGCTCGCCAGCGTTGTTGTAGTCGGCGGTCCTGTGTCGGGCTGAGGGCACAGGCTCGCCAGCGTTGTTGTAGTTGGTCGTCCTGGGTCGGGCTGAGGGCACAGGCTCGCCAGCGTTGTTGTAGTCGGTCGTTCTTGGTCGGGCTGAGGGCACAGGCTCGCCAGCGTTGTTGTAGTCGGTCGTCCTGGGTCGGGCTGAGGGAACAGGCTTGCCTGCGTTGGGTTTGTCCGTCGCCCTGGGTCAGGCTCAGGGCACAGACTCGCCAGCGTTGGGTGTGTCGGTCGTCCTGTGTCCGGCTGAGGGCACAGGCTCGCCAGCGTTGGGTTTGTCGGTCGTCCTGGGTCGGGCTGAGGGCACAGGCTCTGCAGCGTTGTTGTAGTCTGCGATCCTGGGTCGGGCTGAGGGCACAGGCTCGCCAGCGTTGTTGTAGTTGGCGGTCCTAGGTCGGGCTGAGGGCACAGGCTCGCCAGCGTTGTTGTAGTCGGCGGTCCTGGGTCGGGCTGAGGGCACAGGCTCGCCAGCGTTGTATTAGTCGGCGGTCCTGGGTAAGGCTGAGGGCACAGGCTCGCCAGCGTTGTTGTAGTCGGCGGTCCTGGGTCGGGCTGAGGGCACAGGCTCGCCAGCGTTGTTGTAGTTGGCGGTCCTGGGTCGGGCTGAGGGCACAGGCTCGCCAGCGTTGTTGTAGTCGGCGGTCCTGGGTCGGGCTGAGGGCACAGGCTCGCCAGCGTTGTTGTAGTCGGCGGTCCTGAGTCGGGCTGAGGGCACAGGCTCGCCAGCGTTGTTGTAGTTGGCAGTCCTGGTTCGGGCTGATGGCACAGGCTCGCCAGGGTTGTTCTAGTCGGCTGTCCTAAGTCGGGCTGAAGACACAGGCTCGCCAGCGTTGTTGTAGTCGGCGGTACTGGGTCGGGCTGAGGGCACAGGCTCGCCAGCGTTGTTGTAGTCGGCGGTCCTGGGTCGGGCTGAGGGCACAGGCTCGCCAGCGTTGTTGTAGTCGGTCGTTCTTGGTCAGGCTGAGGGAACAGGCTCGCCAGCGCTGTTGTAGTCGGTCGTCCTGGGTTGGGCTGAGGGCACAGGCTCGCCTGCGTTGGGTTTGTCCGTCGCCCTGGGTCAGGCTCAGGGCACAGGCTCGCCAGCGTTGGGTGTGTCGGTCGTCCTGGGTCGGGCTGAGGGCACAGGCTCGCCAGTGTTGGGTTTGTCGGTCGTCCTGGGTCGGGCTGAGGGCACAGGCTCTCCAGCGTTGTTGTAGTCGGCCATCCTGGGTCGGGCTGAGGGCACAGGCTCGCCAGCGTTGTTGTAGTTGGCGGTCCTGGTCGGGCTGAGGGCACAGGCTCGCCAGCATTGTTGTAGTCGGCGGTCCTGGGTCGGGCTGAGGGCACAGGCTCGCCAGCGTTGTTGTAGTCGGCAATCCTGGGTCGGGCTGAGGGCACAGGCTCGCCAGCGTTGTGTTAGTCGGCGGTCCTGGGTCGGGCTGAGGGCACAGGCTCGCCAGCGTTGTTGTAGTCGGCGGTCCTGGGTCGGTCTGAGGGCACAGGCTCGCCAGCGTTGTTGTAGTCGGCGGTCCTGGGTCGGGCTGAGGGCACAGGCTCGCCAGCGTTGTTGTAGTCGGCGGTCCTGAGTCGGGCTGAGGGCACAGGCTCGCCAGCGTTGTTGTAGTCGGCGGTCCTGGTTCAGGCTGATGGCACAGGCTCGCCAGGGTTGTTCTAGTCGGCTGTCCTCAGTCGGGCTGAAGGCACAGGCTTGCCAGCGTTGTTGTAGTCGGCGGTCTTGGGTCGGGCTGAGGGCACAGGCTCGCCAGCGTTGTTGTAGTCGTCGGTCCTGTGTCGGGCTGAGGGCACAGGCTCGCCAGCGTTGTTGTAGTTGGTCGTCCTGGGTCGGGCTGAGGGCACAGGCTCGCCAGCGTTGTTGTAGTCGGTCGTTCTTGGTCGGGCTTAGGGCAAAGGCTCGCCAGCGTTGTTGTAGTCGGTCGTCCTGGGTCGGGCTGAGGGAACAGGCTTGCCTGCGTTGGGTTTGTCCGTCGCCCTGGGTCAGGCTCAGGGCACAGACTCGCCAGCGTTGGGTGTGTCGGTCGTCCTGGGTCGGGCTGAGGTTCACAGGCTCGCCAGCGTTGGGTTTGTCGGTCGTCCTGGGTCGGGCTGAGGGCACAGGCTCTGCAGCGTTGTTGTAGTCTGCGATCCTGGGTCGGGCTGAGGGCACAGGCTCGCCAGCGTTGTTGTAGTTGGCGGTCCTGGGTCGGGCTGAGGGCACAGGCTCGCAGCGTTGTTGTAGTCGGCGGTCCTGGGTCGGGCTGAGGGCACAGGCTCGCCAGCGTTGTGTTAGTCGGCGGTCCTGGGTCAGGCTGAGGGCACAGGCTCGCCAGCGTTGTTGTAGTCGGCGGTCCTGGGTCGGGCTGAGGGCACAGGCTCGCCAGCGTTGTTGTAGTTGGCGGTCCTGGGTCGGGCTGAGGGCACAGGCTCGCCAGCGTTGTTGTAGTCGGCGGTCCTGGGTTGGGCTGAGGGCACAGGCTCGCCAGCGTTGTTGTAGTTGGCAGTCCTGGTTCGGGCTGATGGCACAGGCTCGCCAGGGTTGTTCTAGTCGGCTGTCCTAAGTCGGGCTGAAGGCACAGGCTCGCCAGCGTTGTTGTAGTCGGCGGTACTGGGTCGGGCTGAGGGCACAGGGTCGCCAGCGTTGTTGTAGTCGGCGGTCCTGGTTCGGGCTGAGGGCACAGGCTCGCCAGCGTTGTTGTAGTCGGCGGTCGTGAGTCGGTCTGAGGGCACAGGCTCGCCAGCGTTGTTGTAGTCGGCGGTCCTGGTTCGGGCTGATGGCACAGGCTCGCCAGGGTTGTTCTAGTCGGCTGTCCTCAGTCGGGCTGAAGGCACAGGCTCGCCAGCGTTGTTGTAGTTGGTCGTCCTGGGTCGGGCTGAGGGCACAGGCTCGCATGTGTTGTTGTAGTCGGTCGTTCTTGGTCGGGCTGAGGGCACAGGCTCGCCAGCGTTGTTGTAGTCCGTCGTCCTGGGTCGGGCTGAGGGCACAGGCTCGCCTGCGTTGGGTTTGTCCGTCGCCCTGGGTCAGGCTCAGGGCACAGGCTCGCCAGCGTTGGGTTTGTCGGTCGTCCTGGGTCGGGCTGAGGGCACAGGCTCGCCAGCGTTGGGTTTGTCGGTCGTCCTGGGTCGGGCTGAGGGCACAGGCTCTGCAGCGTTGTTGTAGTCTGCGATCCTGGGTCGGGCTGAGGGCACAGGCTCGCCAGCGTTGTTGTAGTTGGCGGTCCTGGGTCGGGCTGAGGGCACAGGCTCGCCAGCGTTGTTGTAGTCGGCGGTCCTGGGTCGGGCTGAGGGCACAAGCTCGCCAGCGTTGTGTTAGTCGGCGGTCCTGGGTCGGGCTGAGGGCACAGGCTCGCCAGCGTTGTTGTAGTCGGCGGTCCTGGGTCGGGCTGAGGGCACAGGCTCGCCAGCGTTGTTGTAGTCGGCGGTCCTGGGTCGGGCTGAGGGCACAGGCTCGCCAGCGTTGTTGTAGTCGGCGGTCCTGAGTCAGGCTGAGGGCACAGGCTCGCCAGCGTTGTTTTAGTTGGCAGTCCTGGTTCGGGCTGATGGCACAGGCTCGCCAGGGTTGTTCTAGTCGGCTGTCCTCAGTCGGGCTGAAGGCACAGGCTCGCCAGCGTTGTTGTAGTCGGCGGTACTGGGTCGGGCTGAGGGCACAGGCTCGCCAGCGTTGTTGTGGTCGGCGGTCCTGGGTCGGGCTGAGGGCACAGGCTCGCCAGCGTTTTTGTAGTTGCAGTCCTGGGTCGGGTTGAGGGCACAGGCTCGCCAGCATTGTTGTAGTCGGTCGTTCTTGGTCGGGCTGAGGGCACAGGCTCGCCAGCGTTGTTGTAGTCGGTCGTCCTGGTTCGGGCTGATGGCACAGGCTCGCCTGCGTTGGGTTTGTCCGTCGCCCTGGGTCAGGCTCAGGGCAAAGGCTCGCCAGCGTTGGGTGTGTCGGTCGTCCCGGGTCGGGCTGAGGGCACAGGCTCGCCAGCGTTGGGTTTGTCGGTTGTCCTGGGTCGGGCTGAGGGCACAGGCTCTCCAGCATTGTTGTAGTCGGCGATCCTGGGTCGGGCTGAGGGCACAGGCTCGCCAGCGTTGGGTTTGTCGGTCGTCCTGGGTCGGGCTGAGGGCACAGGCTCGCCAGCATTGTGTTAGTCGGCGGTCCTGGGTCAGGCTGAGGGCACAGGCTCGCCAGCGTTGTTGTAGTCGGCGGTCCTGGGTTCGGCTGAGGGCACAGGCTCGCCAGCTTTGTTGTAGTCGGCGGTCCTGGGTCGGGCTGAGGGCACAGGCTCGCCAGGGTTGTTCTAGTCGGCTGTCCTCAGTCGGGCTGAAGGCACAGGCTCGCCAGCGTTGTTGTAGTCGGCGGTCTTGGGTCGGGCTGAGGGCACAGGCTCGCCAGCGTTGTTGTAGTCGGCGGTCCTGTGTCGGGCTGAGGGCACAGGCTCGCCAGCGTTGTTGTAGTTGGTCGTCCTGGGTCGGGCTGAGGGCACAGGCTCGCCAGCGTTGTTGTAGTCGGTCGTTCTTGGTCGGGCTGAGGGCACAGGCTCGCCAGCGTTGTTTTAGTCGGTCGTCCTGGGTCGGGCTGAGGGAACAGGCTTGCCTGCGTTGGGTTTGTCCGTCGCCCTGGGTCAGGCTCAGGGCAAAAGCTCGCCAGCGTTGGGTGTGTCGGTCGTCCTGGGTCGGGCTGAGGGCACAGGCTCGCCAGCGTTGGGTTTGTCGGTCGTCCTGGGTCGGGCTGAGGGCACAGGCTCTGCAGCGTTGTTGTAGTCTGCGATCCTGGGTCGGGCTGAGGGCACAGGCTCGCCAGCGTTGTTGTAGTTGGCGGTCCTGGGTCGGGCTGAGGGCACAGGCTCGCCAGCGTTGTGTTAGTCGGCGGTCCTGGGTCGGGCTGAGGGCACAGGCTCGCCAGCGTTGTGTTAGTCGGCGGTCCTGGGTCAGGCTGAGGGCACAGGCTCGCCAGCGTTGTTGTAGTCGGCGGTCCTGGGTCGGGCTGAGGGCACAGGCTCGCCAGCGTTGTTGTAGTCGGCGGTCCTGGGTCGGGCTGAGGGCACAGGCTCGCCAGCGTTGTTGTAGTCGGCGGTCCTGAGTCGGGCTGAGGGCACAGGCTCGCCAGCGTTGTTGTAGTTGGCAGTCCTGGTTCGGGCTGATGGCACAGGCTCGCCAGGGTTGTTCTAGTCGGCTGTTCTGGGTCAGGCTGAGGGCACAGGCTCGCCAGCGTTGTTGTAGTCGGCGGTCGTGAGTCGGTCTGAGGGCACAGGCTCGCCAGCGTTGTTGTAGTCGGCGGTCCTGGTTCGGGCTGATGGCACAGGCTCGCCAGGGTTGTTCTAGTCGGCTGTCCTCAGTCGGGCTGAAGGCACAGGCTCGCCAGCGTTGTTGTAGTTGGTCGTCCTGGGTCGGGCTGAGGGCACAGGCTCGCATGTGTTGTTGTAGTCGGTCGTTCTTGGTCGGGCTGAGGGCACAGGCTCGCCAGCGTTGTTGTAGTCGGTCGTCCTGGGTCGGGCTGAGGGCACAGGCTCGCCTGCGTTGGGTTTGTCCGTCGCCCTGGGTCAGGCTCAGGGCACAGGCTCGCCAGCGTTGGGTTTGTCGGTCGTCCTGGGTCGGGCTGAGGGCACAGGCTCGCCAGCGTTGGGTTTGTCGGTCGTCCTGGGTTGGGCTGAGGGCACAGGCTCTGCAGCGTTGTTGTAGTCTGCGATCCTGGGTTGGGCTGAGGGCACAGGCTCGCCAGCGTTGTTGTAGTTGGCGGTCCTGGGTCGGGCTGAGGGCACAGGCTCGCCAGCGTTGTTGTAGTCGGCGGTCCTGGGTCGGGCTGAGGGCACAAGCTCGCCAGCGTTGTGTTAGTCGGCGGTCCTGGGTCGGGCTGAGGGCACAGGCTCGCCAGCGTTGTTGTAGTCGGCGGTCCTGGGTCGGGCTGAGGGCACAGGCTCGCCAGCGTTGTTGTAGTCGGCGGTCCTGGGTCGGGCTGAGAGCACAGGCTCGCCAGCGTTGTTGTAGTCGGCGGTCCTGAGTCGGGCTGAGGGCACAGGCTCGCCAGCGTTGTTTTAGTCGGCAGTCCTGGTTCGGGCTGATGGCACAGGCTCGCCAGGGTTGTTCTAGTCGGCTGTCCTCAGTCGGGCTGAAGGCACAGGCTCGCCAGCGTTGTTGTAGTCGGCGGTACTGGGTCGGGCTGAGGGCACAGGCTCGCCAGCGTTGTTGTGGTCGGCGGTCCTGGGTCGGGCTGAGGGCACAGGCTCGCCAGCGTTTTTGTAGTTGCAGTCCTGGGTTGGGTTGAGGGCACAGGCTCGCCAGCGTTGTTGTAGTCAGTCGTTCTTGGTCGGGCTGAGGGCACAGGCTCGCCAGCGTTGTTGTAGTCGGTCGTCCTGGTTCGGGCTGATGGCACAGGCTCGCCTGCGTTGGGTTTGTCCGTCGCCCTGGGTCAGGCTCAGGGCACAGGCTCGCCAGCGTTGGGTGTGTCGGTCGTCCCGGGTCGGGCTGAGGGCACAGGCTCGCCAGCGTTGGGTTTGTCGGTTGTCCTGGGTCGGGCTGAGGGCACAGGCTCTCCAGCATTGTTGTAGTCGGCGATCCTGGGTCGGGCTGAGGGCACAGGCTCGCCAGCGTTGGGTTTGTCGGTCGTCCTGGGTCGGGCTGAGGGCACAGGCTCGCCAGCATTGTGTTAGTCGGCGGTCCTGGGTCAGGCTGAGGGCACAGGCTCGCCAGCGTTGTTGTAGTCGGCGGTCCTGGGTTCGGCTGAGGGCACAGGCTCGCCAGCTTTGTTGTAGTCGGCGGTCCTGGGTCGGGCTGAGGGCACAGGCTCGCCAGCGTTGTTGTAGTCGGCGGTCCTGAGTCGGGCTGAGGGCACAGGCTCGCCAGCGTTGTTGTAGTCGGCAATCCTGGGTCGGGCTGAGGGCACAGGCTCGCCAGCGTTGTGTTAGTCGGCGGTCCTGGGTCGGGCTGAGGGAAAAGGCTCGCCAGCGTTGTTGTAGTCGGCGGTCCTGGGTCGGTCTGAGGGCACAGGCTCGCCAGCGTTGTTGTAGTCGGCGGTCCTGGGTCGGGCTGAGGGCACAGGCTCGCCAGCGTTGTTGTAGTCGGCGGTCCTGAGTCGGGCTGAGGGCACAGGCTCGCCAGCGTTGTTGTAGTCGGCGGTCCTGGTTCGGGCTGATGGCACAGGCTCGCCAGGGTTGTTCTAGTCGGCTGTCCTCAGTCGGGCTGAAGGCACAGGCTCGCCAGCGTTGTTGTAGTCGGCGGTCTTGGGTCGGGCTGAGGGCACAGGCTCGTCAGCGTTGTTGTAGTCGGCGGTCCTGTGTCGGGCTGAGGGCACAGGCTCGCCAGCGTTGTTGTAGTTGGTCGTCCTGGGTCGGGCTGAGGGCACAGGCTCGCCAGCGTTGTTGTGGTCGGTCGTTCTTGGTCGGGCTGAGGGCACAGGCTCGCCAGCGTTGTTGTAGTCGGTCGTCCTGGGTCGGGCTGAGGGAACAGGCTTGCCTGCGTTGGGTTTGTCCGTCTCCCTGGGTCAGGCTCAGGGCACAGACTCGCCAGCGTTGGGTGTGTCGGTCGTCCTGGGTCGGGCTGAGGGCATAGGCTCTGCAGCGTTGTTGTAGTCTGCGATCCTGGGTCGGGCTGAGGGCACAGGCTCGCCAGCGTTGTTGTAGTTTGCGGTCCTGGGTCGGGCTGAGGGCACAGGCTCGCCAGCGTTGTTGTAGTCGGCGGTCCTGGGTCGGGCTGAGGGCACAGGCTCGCCAGCGTTGTGTTAGTCGGCGGTCCTGGGTCAGGCTGAGGGCACAGGCTCGCCAGCGTTGTTGTAGTCGGCGGTCCTGGGTCGGGCTGAGGGCACAGGCTCGCCAGCGTTGTTGTAGTTGGCGGTCCTGGGTCGGGCTGAGGGCACAGGCTCGCCAGCGTTGTTGTAGTCGGCGGTCCTGGGTCGGGCTGAGGGCACAGGCTCGCCAGCGTTGTTGTAGTCGGCGGTCCTGAGTCGGGCTGAGGGCACAGGCTCGCCAGCGTTGTTGTAGTTGGCAGTCCTGGTTCGGGCTGATGGCACAGGCTCGCCAGGGTTCTATTCGGCTGTCCTAAGTCGGGCTGA
Organism: Pterois miles; assembly: GCA_947000775.1. NCBI lineage: Eukaryota > Metazoa > Chordata > Actinopteri > Perciformes > Scorpaenidae > Pterois > Pterois miles. The sequence continues at coordinate 3,174,611 of CAMQGK010000123.1, forward strand.
AGGCACAGGCTCGCCAGCGTTGTTGTAGTCGGCGGTACTGGGTCGGGCTGAGGGCACAGGCTCGCCAGCGTTGTTGTAGTCGGCGGTCCTGGGTCGGGCTGAGGGCACAGGCTCGCCAGCGTTGTTGTAGTCGGTCGTTCTTGGTCAGGCTGAGGGAACAGGCTCGCCAGCGCTGTTGTAGTCGGTCGTCCTGGGTCGGGCTGAGGGCACAGGCTCGCCTGCGTTGGGTTTGTCCGTCGCCCTGGGTCAGGCTCAGGGCACAGGCTCGCCAGCGTTGGGTGTGTCGGTCGTCCTGGGTCGGGCTGAGGGCACAGGCTCTGCAGCGTTGTTGTAGTCTGCGATCCTGGGTCGGGCTGAGGGCACAGGCTCGCCAGCGTTGTTGTAGTTGGCGGTCCTGGTCGGGCTGAGGGCACAGGCTCGCCAGCGTTGTTGTAGTCGGCGGTCCTGGGTCGGGCCGAGGGCACAGGCTCGCCAGCGTTGTTGTAGTCGGCAATCCTGGGTCGGGCTGAGGGCACAGGCTCGCCAGCGTTGTGTTAGTCGGCGGTCCTGGGTCGGGCTGAGGGCACAGGCTCGCCAGCGTTGTTGTAGTCGGCGGTCCTGGGTCGGGCTGAGGGCACAGGCTCGCCAGCGTTGTTGTAGTCGGCGGTCCTGAGTCGGGCTGAGGGCAGAGGCTCGCCAGCGTTGTTGTAGTCGGCGGTCCTGGTTCGGGCTGATGGCACAGGCTCGCCAGGGTTGTTCTAGTCGGCTGTCCTGGGTCGGGCTGAGGGCACAGGCTCGCCAGCGTTGTTGTAGTCGGCGGTCCTGGGTCGGGCTGAGGGCACAGGCTCGCCAGCGTTGTGTTAGTCGGCGATCCTGGGTCAGGCTGAGGGCACAGGCTCGCCAGCGTTGTTGTAGTCGGCGGTCCTGGGTCGGGCTGAGGGCACAGGCTCGCCAGCGTTGTTGTAGTCGGCGGTCCTGGGTCGGGCTGAGGGCACAGGCTCGCCAGCGTTTTTGTAGTCGGCGGTCCTGAGTCGGGCTGAGGGCACAGGCTCGCCAGCGTTGTTGTAGTCGGTCGTTCTTGGTCGGGCTGAGGGAACAGGCTTGCCTGCGTTGGGTTTGTCCGTCTCCCTGGGTCAGGCTGAGGGCACAGGCTCTGCAGCATTGTTGTAGTCTGCGATCCTGGGTCGGGCTGAGGGCACAGGCTCGCCAGCGTTGTTGTAGTTGGCGGTCCTGGGTTGGGCTGAGGGCACAGGCTCGCCAGCGTTGTTGTAGTCGGCGGTCCTGGGTCGGGCTGAGGGCACAGGCTCGCCAGCGTTGTGTTAGTCGGCGGTCCTGTGTCAGGCTGAGGGCACTGGATCGCCAGCGTTGTTGTAGTCGGCGGTCCTGGGTCGGGCTGAGGGCACAGGCTCGCCAGCGTTGTTGTAGTCGGCGGTCCTGGGTCGGGCTGAGGGCACAGGCTCGCCAGCGTTGTTGTAGTCGGCGGTCCTGAGTCGGGCTGAGGGCACAGGCTCGCCAGCGTTGTTGTAGTTGGCAGTCCTGGTTCGGGCTGATGGCACAGGCTCGCCAGGGTTGTTCTAGTCGGCTGTTCTGGGTCGGGCTGAGGGCACAGGCTCGCCAGTGTTGTTGTAGTCGGCGGTCGTGAGTCGGGCTGAGGGCACAGGCTCGCCAGCGTTGTTGTAGTCGGCGGTCCTGGGTCGGGCTGAGGGCACAGGCTCGCCAGCGTTGTTGTAGTCGGTCGTTCTTGGTCAGGCTGAGGGAACAGGCTCGCCAGCGCTGTTGTAGTCGGTCGTCCTGGGTCGGGCTGAGGGCACAGGCTCGCCTGCGTTGGGTTTGTCCGTCGCCCTGGGTCAGGCTCAGGGCAAAGGCTCGCCAGCGTTGGGTGTGTCGGTCGTCCTGGGTCGGGCTGAGGGCACAGGATCGCCAGCGTTGGGTTTGTCGGTCGTCCTGGGTCAGGCTGAGGGCACAGGCTCTGCAGCGTTGTTGTAGTCTGCGATCCTGGGTCGGGCTGAGGGCACAGGCTCGCCAGCGTTGTTGTAGTTGGCGGTCCTGGTCGGGCTGAGGGCACAGGCTCGCCAGCGTTGTTGTAGTCGGCGGTCCTGGGTCGGGCTGAGGGCACAGGCTCGCCAGCGTTGTTGTAGTCGGCAATCCTGGGTCGGGCTGAGGGCACAGGCTCGCCAGCGTTGTGTTAGTCGGCGGTCCTGGGTCGGGCTGAGGGCACAGGCTCGCCAGCGTTGTTGTAGTCGGCGGTCCTGGGTCGGTCTGAGGGCACAGGCTCGCCAGCGTTGTTGTAGTCGGCGGTCCTGGGTCGGGCTGAGGGCACAGGCTCGCCAGCGTTGTTGTAGTCGGCGGTCCTGAGTCGGGCTGAGGGCAGAGGCTCGCCAGCGTTGTTGTAGTCGGCGGTCCTGGTTCGGGCTGATGGCACAGGCTCGCCAGGGTTGTTCTAGTCGGCTGTCCTCAGTCGGGCTGAAGGCACAGGCTCGCCAGCGTTGTTGTAGTCGGCGGTCTTGGGTCGGGCTGAGGGCACAGGCTCGCCAGCGTTGTTGTCGTCGGCGGTCCTGTGTCGGGCTGAGGGCACAGGCTCGCCAGCGTTGTTGTAGTTGGTCGTCCTGGGTCGGGCTGAGGGCACAGGCTCGCCAGCGTTGTTGTAGTCGGTCGTTCTTGGTCGGGCTTAGGGCAAAGGCTCGCCAGCGTTGTTGTAGTCGGTCGTCCTGGGTCGGGCTGAGGGAACAGGCTTGCCTGCGTTGGGTTTGTCCGTCGCCCTGGGTCAGGCTCAGGGCACAGACTCGCCAGCGTTGGGTGTGTCGGTCGTCCTGGGTCGGGCTGAGGTTCACAGGCTCGCCAGCGTTGGGTTTGTCGGTCGTCCTGGGTCGGGCTGAGGGCACAGGCTCTGCAGCGTTGTTGTAGTCTGCGATCCTGGGTCGGGCTGAGGGCACAGGCTCGCCAGCGTTGTTGTAGTTGGCGGTCCTGGGTCGGGCTGAGGGCACAGGCTCGCAGCGTTGTTGTAGTCGGCGGTCCTGGGTCGGGCTGAGGGCACAGGCTCGCCAGCGTTGTGTTAGTCGGCGGTCCTGGGTCAGGCTGAGGGCACAGGCTCGCCAGCGTTGTTGTAGTCGGCGGTCCTGGGTCGGGCTGAGGGCACAGGCTCGCCAGCGTTGTTGTAGTTGGCGGTCCTGGGTCGGGCTGAGGGCACAGGCTCGCCAGCGTTGTTGTAGTCGGCGGTCCTGGGTCGGGCTGAGGGCACAGGCTCGCCAGCGTTGTTGTAGTTGGCAGTCCTGGTTCGGGCTGATGGCACAGGCTCACCAGGGTTGTTCTAGTCGGCTGTCCTAAGTCGGGCTGAAGGCACAGGCTCGCCAGCGTTGTTGTAGTCGGCGGTACTGGGTCGGGCTGAGGGCACAGGGTCGCCAGCGTTGTTGTAGTCGGCGGTCCTGGTTCGGGCTGAGGGCACAGGCTCGCCAGCGTTGTTGTAGTCGGCGGTCGTGAGTCGGTCTGAGGGCACAGGCTCGCCAGCGTTGTTGTAGTCGGCGGTCCTGGTTCGGGCTGATGGCACAGGCTCGCCAGGGTTGTTCTAGTCGGCTGTCCTCAGTCGGGCTGAAGGCACAGGCTCGCCAGCGTTGTTGTAGTTGGTCGTCCTGGGTCGGGCTGAGGGCACAGGCTCGCATGTGTTGTTGTAGTCGGTCGTTCTTGGTCGGGCTGAGGGCACAGGCTCGCCAGCGTTGTTGTAGTCCGTCGTCCTGGGTCGGGCTGAGGGCACAGGCTCGCCTGCGTTGGGTTTGTCCGTCGCCCTGGGTCAGGCTCAGGGCACAGGCTCGCCAGCGTTGGGTTTGTCGGTCGTCCTGGGTCGGGCTGAGGGCACAGGCTCGCCAGCGTTGGGTTTGTCGGTCGTCCTGGGTCGGGCTGAGGGCACAGGCTCTGCAGCGTTGTTGTAGTCTGCGATCCTGGGTTGGGCTGAGGGCACAGGCTCGCCAGCGTTGTTGTAGTTGGCGGTCCTGGGTCGGGCTGAGGGCACAGGCTCGCCAGCGTTGTTGTAGTCGGCGGTCCTGGGTCGGGCTGAGGGCACAAGCTCGCCAGCGTTGTGTTAGTCGGCGGTCCTGGGTCGGGCTGAGGGCACAGGCTCGCCAGCGTTGTTGTAGACGGCGGTCCTGGGTCGGGCTGAGGGCACAGGCTCGCCAGCGTTGTTGTAGTCGGCGGTCCTGGGTCGGGCTGAGGGCACAGGCTCGCCAGCGTTGTTGTAGTCGGCGGTCCTGAGTCAGGCTGAGGGCACAGGCTCGCCAGCGTTGTTTTAGTTGGCAGTCCTGGTTCGGGCTGATGGCACAGGCTCGCCAGGGTTGTTCTAGTCGGCTGTCCTCAGTCGGGCTGAAGGCACAGGCTCGCCAGCGTTGTTGTAGTCGGCGGTACTGGGTCGGGCTGAGGGCACAGGCTCGCCAGCGTTGTTGTGGTCGGCGGTCCTGGGTCGGGCTGAGGGCACAGGCTCGCCAGCGTTTTTGTAGTTGCAATCCTGGGTCGGGTTGAGGGCACAGGCTCGCCAGCATTGTTGTAGTCGGTCGTTCTTGGTCGGGCTGAGGGCACAGGCTCGCCAGCGTTGTTGTAGTCGGTCGTCCTGGTTCGGGCTGATGGCACAGGCTCGCCTGCGTTGGGTTTGTCCGTCGCCCTGGGTCAGGCTCAGGGCAAAGGCTCGCCAGCGTTGGGTGTGTCGGTCGTCCCGGGTCGGGCTGAGGGCACAGGCTCGCCAGCGTTGGGTTTGTCGGTTGTCCTGGGTCGGGCTGAGGGCACAGGCTCTCCAGCATTGTTGTAGTCGGCGATCCTGGGTCGGGCTGAGGGCACAGGCTCGCCAGCGTTGTTGTAGTTGGTCGTCCTGGGTCGGGCTGAGGGCACAGGCTCGCCAGCGTTGTTGTAGTCGGTCGTTCTTGGTCGGGCTGAGGGCACAGGCTCGCCAGCGTTGTTTTAGTCGGTCGTCCTGGGTCGGGCTGAGGGAACAGGCTTGCCTGCGTTGGGTTTGTCCGTCGCCCTGGGTCAGGCTCAGGGCAAAAGCTCGCCAGCGTTGGGTGTGTTGGTCGTCCTGGGTCGGGCTGAGGGCACAGGCTCGCCAGCGTTGGGTTTGTCGGTCGTCCTGGGTCGGGCTGAGGGCACAGGCTCTGCAGCGTTGTTGTAGTCTGCGATCCTGGGTCGGGCTGAGGGCACAGGCTCGCCAGCGTTGTTGTAGTTGGCGGTCCTGGGTCGGGCTGAGGGCACAGGCTCGCCAGCGTTGTGTTAGTCGGCGGTCCTGGGTCGGGCTGAGGGCACAGGCTCGCCAGCGTTGTGTTAGTCGGCGGTCCTGGGTCAGGCTGAGGGCACAGGCTCGCCAGCGTTGTTGTAGTCGGCGGTCCTGGGTCGGGCTGAGGGCACAGGCTCGCCAGCGTTGTTGTAGTCGGCGGTCCTGGGTCAGGCTGAGGGCACAGGCTCGCCAGCGTTGTTGTAGTCGGCGGTCCTGAGTCGGGCTGAGGGCACAGGCTCGCCAGCGTTGTTGTAGTTGGCAGTCCTGGTTCGGGCTGATGGCACAGGCTCGCCAGGGTTGTTCTAGTCGGCTGTTCTGGGTCAGGCTGAGGGCACAGGCTCGCCAGCGTTGTTGTAGTCGGCGGTCGTGAGTCGGTCTGAGGGCACAGGCTCGCCAGCGTTGTTGTAGTCGGCGGTCCTGGTTCGGGCTGATGGCACAGGCTCGCCAGGGTTGTTCTAGTCGGCTGTCCTCAGTCGGGCTGAAGGCACAGGCTCGCCAGCGTTGTTGTAGTTGGTCGTCCTGGGTCGGGCTGAGGGCACAGGCTCGCATGTGTTGTTGTAGTCGGTCGTTCTTGGTCGGGCTGAGGGCACAGGCTCGCCAGCGTTGTTGTAGTCGGTCGTCCTGGGTCGGGCTGAGGGCACAGGCTCGCCTGCGTTGGGTTTGTCCGTCGCCCTGGGTCAGGCTCAGGGCACAGGCTCGCCAGCGTTGGGTTTGTCGGTCGTCCTGGGTCGGGCTGAGGGCACAGGCTCGCCAGCGTTGGGTTTGTCGGTCGTCCTGGGTTGGGCTGAGGGCACAGGCTCTGCAGCGTTGTTGTAGTCTGCGATCCTGGGTTGGGCTGAGGGCACAGGCTCGCCAGCGTTGTTGTAGTTGGCGGTCCTGGGTCGGGCTGAGGGCACAGGCTCGCCAGCGTTGTTGTAGTCGGCGGTCCTGGGTCGGGCTGAGGGCACAAGCTCGCCAGCGTTGTGTTAGTCGGCGGTCCTGGGTCGGGCTGAGGGCACAGGCTCGCCAGCGTTGTTGTAGTCGGCGGTCCTGGGTCGGGCTGAGGGCACAGGCTCGCCAGCGTTGTTGTAGTCGGCGGTCCTGGGTCGGGCTGAGAGCACAGGCTCGCCAGCGTTGTTGTAGTCGGCGGTCCTGAGTCGGGCTGAGGGCACAGGCTCGCCAGCGTTGTTTTAGTCGGCAGTCCTGGTTCGGGCTGATGGCACAGGCTCGCCAGGGTTGTTCTAGTCGGCTGTCCTCAGTCGGGCTGAAGGCACAGGCTCGCCAGCGTTGTTGTAGTCGGCGGTACTGGGTCGGGCTGAGGGCACAGGCTCGCCAGCGTTGTTGTGGTCGGCGGTCCTGGGTCGGGCTGAGGGCACAGGCTCGCCAGCGTTTTTGTAGTTGCAGTCCTGGGTTGGGTTGAGGGCACAGGCTCGCCAGCGTTGTTGTAGTCAGTCGTTCTTGGTCGGGCTGAGGGCACAGGCTCGCCAGCGTTGTTGTAGTCGGTCGTCCTGGTTCGGGCTGATGGCACAGGCTCGCCTGCGTTGGGTTTGTCCGTCGCCCTGGGTCAGGCTCAGGGCACAGGCTCGCCAGCGTTGGGTGTGTCGGTCGTCCCGGGTCGGGCTGAGGGCACAGGCTCGCCAGCGTTGGGTTTGTCGGTTGTCCTGGGTCGGGCTGAGGGCACAGGCTCTCCAGCATTGTTGTAGTCGGCGATCCTGGGTCGGGCTGAGGGCACAGGCTCGCCAGCGTTGGGTTTGTCGGTCGTCCTGGGTCGGGCTGAGGGCACAGGCTCGCCAGCATTGTGTTAGTCGGCGGTCCTGGGTCAGGCTGAGGGCACAGGCTCGCCAGCGTTGTTGTAGTCGGCGGTCCTGGGTTCGGCTGAGGGCACAGGCTCGCCAGCTTTGTTGTAGTCGGCGGTCCTGGGTCGGGCTGAGGGCACAGGCTCGCCAGCGTTGTTGTAGTCGGCGGTCCTGAGTCGGGCTGAGGGCACAGGCTCGCCAGCGTTGTTGTAGTCGGCAATCCTGGGTCGGGCTGAGGGCACAGGCTCGCCAGCGTTGTGTTAGTCGGCGGTCCTGGGTCGGGCTGAGGGAAAAGGCTCGCCAGCGTTGTTGTAGTCGGCGGTCCTGGGTCGGTCTGAGGGCACAGGCTCGCCAGCGTTGTTGTAGTCGGCGGTCCTGGGTCGGGCTGAGGGCACAGGCTCGCCAGCGTTGTTGTAGTCGGCGGTCCTGAGTCGGGCTGAGGGCACAGGCTCGCCAGCGTTGTTGTAGTCGGCGGTCCTGGTTCGGGCTGATGGCACAGGCTCGCCAGGGTTGTTCTAGTCGGCTGTCCTCAGTCGGGCTGAAGGCACAGGCTCGCCAGCGTTGTTGTAGTCGGCGGTCTTGGGTCGGGCTGAGGGCACAGGCTCGCCAGCGTTGTTGTAGTCGGCGGTCCTGTGTCGGGCTGAGGGCACAGGCTCGCCAGCGTTGTTGTAGTTGGTCGTCCTGGGTCGGGCTGAGGGCACAGGCTCGCCAGCGTTGTTGTGGTCGGTCGTTCTTGGTCGGGCTGAGGGCACAGGCTCGCCAGCGTTGTTGTAGTCGGTCGTCCTGGGTCGGGCTGAGGGAACAGGCTTGCCTGCGTTGGGTTTGTCCGTCTCCCTGGGTCAGGCTCAGGGCACAGACTCGCCAGCGTTGGGTGTGTCGGTCGTCCTGGGTCGGGCTGAGGGCACAGGCTCTGCAGCGTTGTTGTAGTCTGCGATCCTGGGTCGGGCTGAGGGCACAGGCTCGCCAGCGTTGTTGTAGTTGGCGGTCCTGGGTCGGGCTGAGGGCACAGGCTCGCCAGCGTTGTTGTAGTCGGCGGTCCTGGGTCGGGCTGAGGGCACAGGCTCGCCAGCGTTGTGTTAGTCGGCGGTCCTGGGTCAGGCTGAGGGCACAGGCTCGCCAGCGTTGTTGTAGTTGGCGGTCCTGGGTCGGGCTGAGGGCACAGGCTCGCCAGCGTTGTTGTAGTTGGCGGTCCTGGGTCGGGCTGAGGGCACAGGCTCGCCAGCGTTGTTGTAGTCGGCGGTCCTGGGTCGGGCTGAGGGCACAGGCTCGCCAGCGTTGTTGTAGTCGGCGGTCCTGAGTCGGGCTGAGGGCACAGGCTCGCCAGCGTTGTTGTAGTTGGCAGTCCTGGTTCGGGCTGATGGCACAGGCTCGCCAGGGTTCTATTCGGCTGTCCTAAGTCGGGCTGAAGGCACAGGCTCGCCAGCGTTGTTGTAGTCGGCGGTACTGGGTCGGGCTGAGGGCACAGGCTCGCCAGCGTTGTTGTAGTCGGCGGTCCTGGGTCGGGCTGAGGGCACAGGCTCGCCAGCGTTGTTGTAGTCGGTCGTTCTTGGTCAGGCTGAGGGAACAGGCTCGCCAGCGCTGTTGTAGTCGGTCGTCCTGGGTCGGGCTGAGGGCACAGGCTCGCCTGCGTTGGGTTTGTCCGTCGCCCTGGGTCAGGCTCAGGGCACAGGCTCGCCAGCGTTGGGTGTGTCGGTCGTCCTGGGTCGGGCTGAGGGCACAGGCTCTGCAGCGTTGTTGTAGTCTGCGATCCTGGGTCGGGCTGAGGGCACAGGCTCGCCAGCGTTGTTGTAGTTGGCGGTCCTGGTCGGGCTGAGGGCACAGGCTCGCCAGCGTTGTTGTAGTCGGCGGTCCTGGGTCGGGCCGAGGGCACAGGCTCGCCAGCGTTGTTGTAGTCGGCAATCCTGGGTCGGGCTGAGGGCACAGGCTCGCCAGCGTTGTGTTAGTCGGCGGTCCTGGGTCGGGCTGAGGGCACAGGCTCGCCAGCGTTGTTGTAGTCGGCGGTCCTGGGTCGGGCTGAGGGCACAGGCTCGCCAGCGTTGTTGTAGTCGGCGGTCCTGAGTCGGGCTGAGGGCAGAGGCTCGCCAGCGTTGTTGTAGTCGGCGGTCCTGGTTCGGGCTGATGGCACAGGCTCGCCAGGGTTGTTCTAGTCGGCTGTCCTGGGTCGGGCTGAGGGCACAGGCTCGCCAGCGTTGTTGTAGTCGGCGGTCCTGGGTCGGGCTGAGGGCACAGGCTCGCCAGCGTTGTGTTAGTCGGCGGTCCTGGGTCAGGCTGAGGGCACAGGCTCGCCAGCGTTGTTGTAGTCGGCGGTCCTGGGTCGGGCTGAGGGCACAGGCTCGCCAGCGTTGTTGTAGTCGGCGGTCCTGGGTCGGGCTGAGGGCACAGGCTCGCCAGCGTTTTTGTAGTCGGCGGTCCTGAGTCGGGCTGAGGGCACAGGCTCGCCAGCGTTGTTGTAGTCGGTCGTTCTTGGTCGGGCTGAGGGAACAGGCTTGCCTGCGTTGGGTTTGTCCGTCTCCCTGGGTCAGGCTCAGGGCACAGGCTCGCCAGCGTTGGGTGTGTCGGTCGTCCTGGGTCGGGCTGAGGGCACAGGCTCGCCAGCGTTGGGTTTGTCGGTCGTCCTGGGTCGGGCTGAGGGCACAGGCTCTGCAGCATTGTTGTAGTCTGCGATCCTGGGTCGGGCTGAGGGCACAGGCTCGCCAGCGTTGTTGTAGTTGGCGGTCCTGGGTTGGGCTGAGGGCACAGGCTCGCCAGCGTTGTTGTAGTCGGCGGTCCTGGGTCGGGCTGAGGGCACAGGCTCGCCAGCGTTGTGTTAGTCGGCGGTCCTGTGTCAGGCTGAGGGCACTGGATCGCCAGCGTTGTTGTAGTCGGCGGTCCTGGGTCGGGCTGAGGGCACAGGCTCGCCAGCGTTGTTGTAGTCGGCGGTCCTGGGTCGGGCTGAGGGCACAGGCTCGCCAGCGTTGTTGTAGTCGGCGGTCCTGAGTCGGGCTGAGGGCACAGGCTCGCCAGCGTTGTTGTAGTTGGCAGTCCTGGTTCGGGCTGATGGCACAGGCTCGCCAGGGTTGTTCTAGTCGGCTGTTCTGGGTCGGGCTGAGGGCACAGGCTCGCCAGTGTTGTTGTAGTCGGCGGTCGTGAGTCGGGCTGAGGGCACAGGCTCGCCAGCGTTGTTGTAGTCGGCGGTCCTGGGTCGGGCTGAGGGCACAGGCTCGCCAGCGTTGTTGTAGTCGGTCGTTCTTGGTCAGGCTGAGGGAACAGGCTCGCCAGCGCTGTTGTAGTCGGTCGTCCTGGGTCGGGCTGAGGGCACAGGCTCGCCTGCGTTGGGTTTGTCCGTCGCCCTGGGTCAGGCTCAGGGCAAAGGCTCGCCAGCGTTGGGTGTGTCGGTCGTCCTGGGTCGGGCTGAGGGCACAGGATCGCCAGCGTTGGGTTTGTCGGTCGTCCTGGGTCAGGCTGAGGGCACAGGCTCTGCAGCGTTGTTGTAGTCTGCGATCCTGGGTCGGGCTGAGGGCACAGGCTCGCCAGCGTTGTTGTAGTTGGCGGTCCTGGTCGGGCTGAGGGCACAGGCTCGCCAGCGTTGTTGTAGTCGGCGGTCCTGGGTCGGGCTGAGGGCACAGGCTCGCCAGCGTTGTTGTAGTCGGCAATCCTGGGTCGGGCTGAGGGCACAGGCTCGCCAGCGTTGTGTTAGTCGGCGGTCCTGGGTCGGGCTGAGGGCACAGGCTCGCCAGCGTTGTTGTAGTCGGCGGTCCTGGGTCGGTCTGAGGGCACAGGCTCGCCAGCGTTGTTGTAGTCGGCGGTCCTGGGTCGGGCTGAGGGCACAGGCTCGCCAGCGTTGTTGTAGTCGGCGGTCCTGAGTCGGGCTGAGGGCAGAGGCTCGCCAGCGTTGTTGTAGTCGGCGGTCCTGGTTCGGGCTGATGGCACAGGCTCGCCAGGGTTGTTCTAGTCGGCTGTCCTCAGTCGGGCTGAAGGCACAGGCTCGCCAGCGTTGTTGTAGTCGGCGGTCTTGGGTCGGGCTGAGGGCACAGGCTCGCCAGCGTTGTTGTCGTCGGCGGTCCTGTGTCGGGCTGAGGGCACAGGCTCGCCAGCGTTGTTGTAATTGGTCGTCCTGGGTCGGGCTGAGGGCACAGGCTCGCCAGCGTTGTTGTAGTCGGTCGTTCTTGGTCGGGCTGAGGGCACAGGCTCGCCAGCGTTGTTGTAGTCGGTCGTCCTGGGTCGGGCTGAGGGAACAGGCTTGCCTGCGTTGGGTTTGTCCGTCGCCCTGGGTCAGGCTCAGGGCACAGGCTCGCCAGCGTTGGGTGTGTCGTTCGTCCTGGGTCGGGCTGAGGGCACAGGCTCGCCAGCGTTGGGTTTGTCGGTCGTCCTGGGTCGGGCTGAGGGCACAGGCTCTGCAGCGTTGTTGTAGTCTGCGATCCTGGGTCGGGCTGAGGGCACAGGCTCGCCAGCGTTGTTGTAGTTGGCGGTCCTGGGTCGGGCTGAGGGCACAGGCTCGCCAGCGTTGTTGTAGTCGGCGGTCCTGGGTCGGGCTGAGGGCACAGGCTCGCCAGCGTTGTGTTAGTCGGCGGTCCTGGGTCAGGCTGAGGGCACAGGCTCGCCAGCGTTGTTGTAGTCGGCGGTCCTGGGTCGGGCTGAGGGCACAGGCTCGCCAGCGTTGTTGTAGTCGGCGGTCCCGGGTCAGGCTGAGGGCACAGGCTCGCCAGCGTTTTTGTAGTCGGCGGTCCTGAGTCGGGCTGAGGGCACAGGCTCGCCAGCGTTGTTGTAGTCGGTCGTTCTTGGTCGGGCTGAGGGAACAGGCTTGCCTGCGTTGGGTTTGTCCGTCTCCCTGGGTCAGGCTCAGGGCACAAGCTCGCCAGCGTTGGGTGTGTCGGTCGTCCTGGGTCGGGCTGAGGGCACAGGCTCGCCAGCGTTGGGTTTGTCGGTCGTCCTGGGTCGGGCTGAGGGCACAGGCTCTGCAGCGTTGTTGTAGTCTGCGATCCTGGGTCGGGCTGAGGGCACAGGCTCGCCAGCGTTGTTGTAGTTGGCGGTCCTGGGTTGGGCTGAGGGCACAGGCTCGCCAGCGTTGTTGTAGTCGGCGGTCCTGGGTCGGGCTGAGGGCACAGGCTCGCCAGCGTTGTGTTAGTCGGCGGTCCTGTGTCAGGCTGAGGGCACTGGATCGCCAGCGTTGTTGTAGTCGGCGGTCCTGGGTCGGGCTGAGGGCACAGGCTCGCCAGCGTTGTTGTAGTCGGCGGTCCTGGGTTGGGCTGAGGGCACAGGCTCGCCAGCGTTGTTGTAGTCGGCGGTCCTGAGTTGGGCTGAGGGCACAGGCTCGCCAGCGTTGTTGTAGTTGGCAGTCCTGGTTCGGGCTGATGGCACAGGCTCGCCAGGGTTGTTCTAGTCGGCTGTTCTGGGTCGGGCTGAGGGCACAGGCTCGCCAGTGTTGTTGTAGTCGGCGGTCGTGAGTCGGGCTGAGGGCACAGGCTCGCCAGCGTTGTTGTAGTCGGCGGTCCTGGTTCGGGCTGATGGCACAGGCTCGCCAGGGTTGTTCTAGTCGGCTGTCCTCAGTCGGGCTGAAGGCACAGGCTCGCCAGCGTTGTTGTAGTTGGTCGTCCTGGGTCGGTCTGAGGGCACAGGCTCGCCAGCGTTGTTGTAGTCGGCGGTCCTGGGTCGGGCTGAGGGCACAGGCTCGCCAGCGTTGTTGTAGTCGGCGGTCCTGAGTCGGACTGAGGGCACAGGCTCGCCAGCGTTGGGTGTGTCGGTCGTCCTGGGTCGGGCTGAGGGCACAGGCTCGCCAGCGTTGGGTTTGTCGGTCGTCCTGGGTCGGGCTGAGGGCACAGGCTCTGCAGCGTTGTTGTAATCTGCGATCCTGGGTCGGGCTGAGGGCACAGGCTCGCCAGCGTTGTTGTAGTTGGCGGTCCTGGGTTGGGCTGAGGGCACAGGCTCGCCAGCGTTGTTGTAGTCGGCGGTCCTGGGTCGGGCTGAGGGCACAGGCTCGCCAGCGTTGTGTTAGTCGGCGGTCCTGTGTCAGGCTGAGGGCACTGGATCGCCAGCGTTGTTGTAGTCGGCGGTCCTGGGTCGGGCTGAGGGCACAGGCTCGCCAGCGTTGTTGTAGTCGGCGGTCCTGGGTCGGGCTGAGGGCACAGGCTCGCCAGCGTTGTTGTAGTTGGCAGTCCTGGTTCGGGCTGATGGCACAGGCTCGCCAGGGTTGTTCTAGTCGGCTGTTCTGGGTCGGGCTGAGGGCACAGGCTCGTCAGTGTTGTTGTAGTCGGCGGTCGTGAGTCGGGCTGAGGGCACAGGCTCGCCAGCGTTGTTGTAGTCGGCGGTCCTGGTTCGGGCTGATGGCACAGGCTCGCCAGGGTTGTTCTAGTCGGCTGTCCTCAGTCGGGCTGAAGGCACAGGCTCGCCAGCGTTGTTGTAGTTGGTCGTCCTGTGTCGGTCTGAGGGCACAGGCTCGCCAGCGTTGTTGTAGTCGGCGGTCCTGGGTCGGGCTGAGGGCACAGGCTCGCCAGCGTTGTTGTAGTCGGCGGTCCTGAGTCGGACTGAGGGCACAGGCTCGCCAGCTTTGTTGTAGTCGGCGGTCCTGGTTCGGGCTGATGGCACAGGCTCGCCAGGGTTGTTCTAGTCGGCTGTCCTCAGTCGGGCTGAAGGCACAGGCTCGCCAGCGTTGTTGTAGTCGGCGGTCTTGGGTCGGGCTGAGGGCACAGGCTCGCCAGCGTTGTTGTAGTCGGTGGTCCTGTGTCGGGCTGAGGGCACAGGCTCGCCAGCGTTGTTGTAGTTGGTCGTCCTGGGTCGGGCTGAGGGCACAGGCTCGCCAGCGTTGTTGTAGTCGGTCGTTCTTGGTCGGGCTGAGGACACAGGCTCGCCAGCGTTGTTGTAGTCGGTCGTCCTGGGTCGGGCTGAGGGAACAGGCTTGCCTGCGTTGGGTTTGTCCGTCGCCCTGGGTCAGGCTCAGGGCACAGACTCGCCAGCGTTGGGTGTGTCGGTCGTCCTGGGTCGGGCTGAGGGCACAGGCTCGCCAGCGTTGGGTTTGTCGGTCGTCCTGGGTCGGGCTGAGGGCACAGGCTCTGCAGCGTTGTTGTAGTCGGCAGTCCTGGGTCGGGCTGAGGGCACAGGCTCGCCAGCGTTGTTGTAGTTGGCGGTCCTGGGTCGGGTTGAGGGCACAGGCTCGCCAGCGTTGTTGTAGTCGGCGGTCCTAGGTCGGGCTGAGGGCACAGGCTCGCCAGCGTTGTTGTAGTCGGCGGTCCTGAGTCGGGCTGACGGCACAGGCTCGCCAGCGTTGTTGTAGTTGGCAGTCCTTGTTCGGGCTGATGGCACAGGCTCGCCAGGGTTGTTCTAGTCGGCTGTCCTAAGTCGGGCTGAAGGCACAGGCTCGCCAGCGTTGTTGTAGTCGGCGGTACTGGGTCGGGCTGAGGGCACAGGCTCGCCAGCGTTGTTATAGTCGGCGGTCCTGGGTCGGGCTGAGGGCACAGGCTCGCCAGCGTTGTTGTAGTCGGTCGTTCTTGGTCAGGCTGAGGGAACAGGCTCGCCAGCGCTGTTGTAGTCGGTCGTCCTGGGTCGGGCTGAGGGCACAGGCTCGCCTGCGTTGGGTTTGTCCGTCGCCCTGGGTCAGGCTCAGGGCACAGGCTCGCCAGCGTTGGGTGTGTCGGTCGTCCTGGGTCGGGCTGAGGGCACAGGCTCGCCAGTGTTGGGTTTGTCGGTCGTCCTGGGTCGGGCTGAGGGCACAGGCTCTCCAGCGTTGTTGTAGTCGGCGATCCTGGGTAGGGCTGAGGGCACAGGCTCGCCAGCGTTGTTGTAGTTGGCGGTCCTGGTCGGGCTGAGGGCACAGGCTCGCCAGCGTTGTTGTAGTCGGCGGTCCTGGGTCGGGCTGAGAGCACAGGCTCGCCAGCGTTGTTGTAGTTGGCAGTCCTGGTTCGGGCTGATGGCACAGGCTCGCCAGGGTTCTATTCGGCTGTCCTAAGTCGGGCTGAAGGCACAGGCTCGCCAGCGTTGGGTTTGTCCGTCGCCCTGGGTCAGGCTCAGGGCACAGGCTCGCCAGCGTTGGGTGTGTCGGTCGTCCTGGGTCGGGCTGAGGGCACAGGCTCGCCAGCGTTGGGTTTGTCGGTCGTCCTGGGTCAGGCTGAGGGCACAGGCTCTGCAGCGTTGTTGTAGTCTGCGATCCTGGGTCGGGCTGAGGGCACAGGCTCGCCAGCGTTGTTGTAGTTGGCGGTCCTGGTCGGGCTGAGGGCACAGGCTCACCAGCGTTGTTGTAGTCGGCGGTCCTGGGTCGGGCTGAGGGCACAGGCTCGCCAGCGTTGTTGTAGTCGGCAATCCTGGGTCGGGCTGAGGGCACAGGCTCGCCAGCGTTGTGTTAGTCGGCGGTCCTGGGTCGGGCTGAGGGCACAGGCTCGCCAGCGTTGTTGTAGTCGGCGGTCCTGGGTCGGTCTGAGGGCACAGGCTCGCCAGCATTGTTGTAGTCGGCGGTCCTGGGTCGGGCTGAGGGCACAGGCTCGCCAGCGTTGTTGTAGTCGGCGGTCCTGAGTCGGGCTGAGGGCAGAGGCTCGCCAGGGTTGTTCTAGTCGGCTGTCCTCAGTCGGGCTGAAGGCACAGGCTCGCCAGCGTTGTTGTAGTCGGCGGTCTTGGGTCGGGCTGAGGGCACAGGCTCGCCAGCGTTGTTGTCGTCGGCGGTCCTGTGTCGGGCTGAGGGCACAGGCTCGCCAGCGTTGTTGTAGTTGGTCGTCCTTGGTCGGGCTGAGGGCACAGGCTCGCCAGCGTTGTTGTAGTCGGTCGTTCTTGGTCGGGCTGAGGGCACAGGCTCGCCAGCGTTGTTGTAGTCGGTCGTCCTGGGTCGGGCTGAGGGAACAGGCTTGCCTGCGTTGGGTTTGTCCGTCGCCCTGGGTCAGGCTCAGGGCACAGGCTCGCCAGCGTTGGGTGTGTCGTTCGTCCTGGGTCGGGCTGAGGGCACAGGCTCGCCAGCGTTGGGTTTGTCGGTCGTCCTGGGTCGGGCTGAGGGCACAGGCTCTGCAGCGTTGTTGTAGTCTGCGATCCTGGGTCGGGCTGAGGGCACAGGCTCGCCAGCGTTGTTGTAGTTGGCGGTCCTGGGTCGGGCTGAGGGCACAGGCTCGCCAGCGTTGTTGTAGTCGGCGGTCCTGGGTCGGGCTGAGGGCACAGGCTCGCCAGCGTTGTGTTAGTCGGCGGTCCTGGGTCAGGCTGAGGGCACAGGCTCGCCAGCGTTGTTGTAGTCGGCGGTCCTGGGTCGGGCTGAGGGCACAGGCTCGCCAGCGTTGTTGTAGTCGGCGGTCCCGGGTCGGGCTGAGGGCACAGGCTTGCCAGCGTTTTTGTAGTCGGCGGTCCTGAGTCGGGCTGAGGGCACAGGCTCGCCAGCGTTGTTGTAGTCGGTCGTTCTTGGTCGGGCTGAGGGAACAGGCTTGCCTGCGTTGGGTTTGTCCGTCTCCCTGGGTCAGGCTCAGGGCACAGGCTCGCCAGCGTTGGGTGTGTCGGTCGTCCTGGGTCGGGCTGAGGGCACAGGCTCGCCAGCGTTGGGTTTGTCGGTCGTCCTGGGTCGGGCTGAGGGCACAGGCTCTGCAGCGTTGTTGTAGTCTGCGATCCTGGGTCGGGCTGAGGGCACAGGCTCGCCAGCGTTGTTGTAGTTGGCGGTCCTGGGTTGGGCTGAGGGCACAGGCTCTCCAGCGTTGTTGTAGTCGGCGGTCCTGGGTCGGGCTGAGGGCACAGGCTCGCCAGCGTTGTGTTAGTCGGCGGTCCTGTGTCAGGCTGAGGGCACTGGATCGCCAGCGTTGTTGTAGTCGGCGGTCCTGGGTCGGGCTGAGGGCACAGGCTCGCCAGCGTTGATGTAGTCGGCGGTCCTGGGTCGGGCTGAGGGCACAGGCTCGCCAGCGTTGTTGTAGTCGGCGGTCCTGAGTTGGGCTGAGGGCACAGGCTCGCCAGCATTGTTGTAGTTGGCAGTCCTGGTTCGGGCTGATGGCACAGGCTCGCCAGGGTTGTTCTAGTCGGCTGTTCTGGGTCGGGCTGAGGGCACAGGCTCGCCAGTGTTGTTGTAGTCGGCGGTCGTGAGTCGGGCTGAGGGCACAGGCTCGCCAGCGTTGTTGTAGTCGGCGGTCCTGGTTCGGGCTGATGGCACAGGCTCGCCAGGGTTGTTCTAGTCGGCTGTCCTCAGTCGGGCTGAAGGCACAGGCTCGCCAGCGTTGTTGTAGTTGGTCGTCCTGGGTCGGTCTGAGGGCACAGGCTCGCCAGCGTTGTTGTAGTCGGCGGTCCTGAGTCGGACTGAGGGCACAGGCTCGCCAGCGTTGTTGTAGTCGGCGGTCCTGGTTCGGGCTGATGGCACAGGCTCGCCAGGGTTGTTCTAGTCGGCTGTCCTCAGTCGGGCTGAAGGCACAGGCTCGCCAGCGTTGTTGTAGTCGGCGGTCTTGGGTCGGGCTGAGGGCACAGGCTCGCCAGCGTTGTTGTAGTCGGCGGTCCTGTGTCGGGCTGAGGGCACAGGCTCGCCAGCGTTGTTGTAGTTGGTCGTCCTGGGTCGGGCTGAGGGCACAGGCTCGCCAGCGTTGTTGTAGTCGGTCGTTCTTGGTCGGGCTGAGGGCACAGGCTCGCCAGCGTTGTTGTAGTCGGTCGTCCTGGGTCGGGCTGAGGGAACAGGCTTGCCTGCGTTGGGTTTGTCCGTCGCCCTGGGTCAGGCTCAGGGCACAGACTCGCCAGCGTTGGGTGTGTCGGTCGTCCTGGGTCGCGCTGAGGGCACAGGCTCGCCAGCGTTGGGTTTGTCGGTCGTCCTGGGTCGGGCTGAGGGCACAGGCTCTGCAGCGTTGTTGTAGTCGGCGGTCCTGGGTCGGGCTGAGGGCACAGGCTCGCCAGCGTTGTTGTAGTTGGCGGTCCTGGGTCGGGTTGAGGGCACAGGCTCGCCAGCGTTGTTGTAGTCGGCGGTCCTAGGTCGGGCTGAGGGCACAGGCTCGCCAGCGTTGTTGTAGTCGGCGGTCCTGAGTCGGGCTGACGGCACAGGCTTGCCAGCGTTGTTGTAGTTGGCAGTCCTGGTTCGGGCTGATGGCACAGGCTCGCCAGGGTTGTTCTAGTCGGCTGTCCTAAGTCGGGCTGAAGGCACAGGCTCGCCAGCGTTGTTGTAGTCGGCGGTACTGCGTCGGGCTGAGGGCACAGGCTCGCCAGCGTTGTTATAGTCGGCGGTCCTGGGTCGGGCTGAGGGCACAGGCTCGCCAGCGTTGTTGTAGTCGGTCGTTCTTGGTCAGGCTGAGGGAACAGGCTCGCCAGCGCTGTTGTAGTCGGTCGTCCTGGGTCGGGCTGAGGGCACAGGCTCGCCTGCGTTGGGTTTGTCCGTCGCCCTGGGTCAGGCTCAGGGCACAGGCTCGCCAGCGTTGGGTGTGTCGGTCGTCCTGGGTCGGGCTGAGGGCACAGGCTCGCCAGTGTTGGGTTTGTCGGTCGTCCTGGGTCGGGCTGAGGGCACAGGCTCTCCAGCGTTGTTGTAGTGGGCGATCCTGGGTAGGGCTGAGGGCACAGGCTCGCCAGCGTTGTTGTAGTTGGCGGTCCTGGTCGGGCTGAGGGCACAGGCTCGCCAGCGTTGTTGTAGTCGGCGGTCCTGGGTCGGGCTGAGGGCACAGGCTCGCCAGCGTTGTTGTAGTCGGCAATCCTGGGTCGGGCTGAGGGCACAGGCTCGCCAGCGTTGTGTTAGTCGGCGGTCCTGGGTCGGGCTGAGGGCACAGGCTCGCCAGCGTTGTTGTAGTCGGCGGTCCTGGGTCGGTCTGAGGGCACAGGCTCGCCAGCGTTGTTGTAGTCGGCGGTCCTGAGTCGGGCTGAGGGCACAGGCTTGCCAGCGTTGTTGTAGTCGGCGGTCCTGGTTCGGGCTGATGGCACAGGCTCGCCAGGGTTGTTCTAGTCGGCTGTCCTCAGTCGGGCTGAAGGCACAGGCTCGCCAACGTTGTTGTAGTCCGCGGTCTTGGGTCGGGCTGATGGCACAGGCTCGACAGCGTTGTTGTAGTCGGCGGTCCTGTGTCGGGCTGAGGGCACAGGCTCGCCAGCGTTGTTGTAGTTGGTCGTCCTGGGTCGGGCTGAGGGCACAGGCTCGCCAGCGTTGTTGTAGTCGGTCGTTCTTGGTCGGGCTGAGGGCACAGGCTCGCCAGCGTTGTTGTAGTCGGTCGTCCTGGGTCGGGCTGAGGGAACAGGCTTGCCTGAGTTGGGTTTGTCCGTCGCCCTGGGTCAGGCTCAGGGCACAGACTCGCCAGCGTTGGGTGTGCCGGTCGTCCTGGGTCGGGCTGAGGGCACAGGCTCGCCAGCGTTGGGTTTGTCGGTCGTCCTGGGTCGGGCTGAGGGCACAGGCTCTGCAGCGTTGTTGTAGTCTGCGATCCTGGGTCGGGCTGAGGGCACAGGCTCGCCAGCGTTGTTGTAGTTGGCGGTCCTGGGTCGGGCTGAGGGCACAGGCTCGCCAGCGTTGTTGTAGTCGGCGGTCCTGGGTCGGGCTGAGGGCACAGGCTTGCCAGCGTTGTGTTAGTCGGCGGTCCTGGGTCAGGCTGAGGGCACAGGCTCGCCAGCGTTGTTGTAGTCGGCGGTCCTGGGTCGGGCTGAGGGCACAGGCTCGCCAGCGTTGTTGTAGTTGGCGGTCCTGGGTCGGGCTGAGGGCACAGGCTCGCCAGCGTTGTTGTAGTCGGCGGTCCTGGGTCGGGCTGAGGGCACAGGCTCGCCAGCGTTGTTGTAGTCGGCAGTCCTAGTTAGGGCTGATGGCACAGGCTCGCCAGGGTTGTTCTAGTCGGCTGTCCTAAGTCGGGCTGAAGGCACAGGCTCGCCAGCGTTGTTGTAGTCGGCGGTACTGGGTCGGGCTGAGGGCACAGGCTCGCCAGTGTTGTTGTAGTCGGCGGTCCTGGATCGGGCTGAGGGCACAGGCTCGCCAGCGTTGTTGTAGTCGGTCGTTCTTGGTCAGGCTGAGGGAACAGGCTCGCCAGCGTTGTTGTAGTCGGTCGTCCTGGGTCGGGCTGAGGGCACAGGCTCGCCTGCGTTGGGTTTGTCCGTCGCCCTGGGTCAGGCTCAGGGCACAGGCTCGCCAGCGTTGGGTGTGTCGGTCGTCCTGGGTCGGGCTGAGGGCACAGGCTCGCCAGCGTTGGGTTTGTCGGTCGTCCTGGGTCGGGCTGAGGGCACAGGCTCTCCAGCGTTGTTGTAGTCGGCGATCCTGGGTCGGGCTGAGGGCACAGGCTCGCCAGCGTTGTTGTAGTTGGCGGTCCTGGTCGGGCTGAGGGCACAGGCTCGCCAGCGTTGTTGTAGTCGGCGGTCCTGGGTCGGGCTGAGGGCACAGGCTCGCCAGCGTTGTTGTAGTCGGCGGTCCTGGGTCGGGCTGAGGGCACAGGCTCGCCAGCGTTGTTGTAGTCGGCGGTCCTGAGTCGGGCTGAGGGCACAGGCTCGCCAGCGTTGATGTAGTCGGCAGTCCTGGTTCGGGCTGATGGCACAGGCTCGCCAGGGTTGTTGTAGTCGGCTGTCCTCAGTCGGGCTGAGGGCACAGGCTCGCCAGCGTTGTTGTAGTCGGCGGTCCTGGGTTGGGCTGAGGGCACAGGCTCGCCAGCGTTGTTGTAGTCGGCGGTCCTGAGTCGGGCTGAGGGCACAGGCTCGCCAGCGTTGTTGTAGTCGGCGGTCCTGGTTCGGGCTGATGGCACAGGCTTGCCAGGGTTGTTCTAGTCGGCTGTCCTCAGTCGGGCTGAAGGCACAGGCTCGCCAGCGTTGTTGTAGTCGGTCGTTCTTGGTCAGGCTGAGGGAACAGGCTCGCCAGCGCTGTTGTAGTCGGTCGTCCTGGGTCGGGCTGAGGGCACAGGCTCGCCTGCGTTGGGTTTGTCCGTCGCCCTGGGTCAGGCTCAGGGCACAGGCTCGCCAGCGTTGGGTGTGTCGGTCGTCCTGGGTCGGGCTGAGGGCACAGGCTCGCCAGTGTTGGGTTTGTCGGTCGTCCTGGGTCGGGCTGAGGGCATAGGCTCTCCAGCGTTGTTGTAGTCGGCGATCCTGGGTCGGGCTGAGGGCACAGGCTCGCCAGCGTTGTTGTAGTTGGCGGTCCTGGTCGGGCTGAGGGCACAGGCTCGCCAGCGTTGTTGTAGTCGGCGGTCCTGGGTCGGGCTGAGGGCACAGGCTCGCCAGCGTTGTTGTAGTCGGCAATCCTGGGTCGGGCTGAGGGCACAGGCTCGCCAGCGTTGTGTTAGTCGGCGGTCCTGGGTCGGGCTGAGGGCACAGGCTCGCCAGCGTTGTTGTAGTCGGCGGTCCTGGGTCGGGCTGAGGGCACAGGCTCGCCAGCGTTGTTGTAGTCGGCGGTCCTGGGTCGGGCTGAGGGCACAGGCTCGCCAGCGTTGTTGTAGTCGGCGGTCCTGAGTCGGGCTGAGGGCACAGGCTCGCCAGCGTTGTTGTAGTCGGCGGTCCTGGTTCGGGCTGATGGCACAGGCTATCCAGGGTTGTTCTAGTCGGCTGTCCTCAGTCGGGCTGAAGGCACAGGCTCGCCAGCGTTGTTGTAGTCGGTCGTTCTTGGTCACGCTGAGGGAACAGGCTCGCCAGCGCTGTTGTAGTCGGTCGTCCTGGGTCGGGCTGAGGGCACAGGCTCGCCTGCGTTGGGTTTGTCCGTCGCCCTGGGTCAGGCTAAGGGCACAGGCTCGCCAGCGTTGGGTGTGTCGGTCGTCCTGGGTCGGGCTGAGGGCACAGGCTCGCCAGTGTTGGGTTTGTCGGTCGTCCTGGGTCGGGCTGAGTGCACAGGCTCTCCAGCGTTGTTGTAGTCGGCGATCCTGGGTCAGGCTGAGGGCACAGGCTCGCCAGCGTTGTTGTAGTTGGCGGTCCTGGTCGGGCTGAGGGCACAGGCTCGCCAGCGTTGTTGCAGTCGGCGGTCCTGGGTCGGGCTGAGGGCACAGGCTCGCCAGCATTGTTGTAGTCGGCGGTCCTGGGTCGGGCTGAGGGCACAGGCTCGCCAGCATTGTTGTAGTCGGCGGTCCTGAGTCGGGCTGAGGGCACAGGCTCGCCAGCGTTGTTGTAGTCGGCGGTCCTGGTTCGGGCTGATGGCACAGGCTCGCCAGGGTTGTTCTAGTCGGCTGTCCTCAGTCGGGCTGAAGGCACAGGCTTGCCAGCGTTGTTGTAGTCGGCGGTCTTGGGTCGGGCTGAGGGCACAGGCTCGCCAGCGTTGTTGTAGTTGGTCGTCCTGGGTCGGGCTGAGGGCACAGGCTCGCCAGCGTTGTTGTAGTCGGTCGTTTTTGGTCGGGCTGAGGGCACAGGCTCGCCAGCGTTGGGTGTGTCGGTCGTCCTGGGTAGGGCTGAGGGCACAGGCTCGCCAGTGTTGGGTTTGTCATTCGTCCTGGGTCGGGCTGAGGGCACAGGCTCTCCAGCGTTGTTGTAGTCGGCGATCCTGGGTCGGGCTGAGGGCACAGGCTCGCCAGCGTTGTTGTAGTTTGCGGTCCTGGTCGGGCTGAGGGCACAGGCTCGCCAGCGTTGTTGTAGTCGGCGGTCCTGGGTCGGGCTGAGGGCACAGGCTCGCCAGCGTTGTTGTAGTCGGCAATCCTGGGTCGGGCTGAGGACACAGGCTCGCCAGCGTTGTGTTAGTCGGCGGTCCTGGGTCGGGCTGAGGGCACAGGCTCGCCAGCGTTGTTGTAGTCGGCGGTCCTGGGTCGGGCTGAGGGCACAGGCTCGCCAGCGTTGTTGTAGTCGGCAATCCTGGGTCGGGCTGAGGGCACAGGCTCGCCAGCGTTGTGTTAGTCGGCGGTCCTGGGTCGGGCTGAGGGCACAGGCTCGCCAGCGTTGTTGTAGTCGGCGGTCCTGGGTCGGGCTGAGGGCACAGGCTCGCCAGCGTTGTTGTAGTCGGCGGTCCTGGGTCGGGCTGAGGGCACAGGCTCGCCAGCGTTGTTGTAGTCGGCGGTCCTGAGTCGGGCTGAGGGCACAGGCTCGCCAGCGTTGTTGTAGTCGGCGGTCCTGTTTCGGGCTGATGGCACAGGCTCGCCAGGGTTGTTCTAGTCGGCTGTCCTCAGTCGGGCTGAAGGCACCGGCTTGCCAGCGTTGTTGTAGTCGGCGGTCTTGGGTCGGGCTGAGGGCACAGGCTCGCCAGCGTTGTTGTAGTCGGCGGTCATGTGTCGGACTGAGGGCACAGGCTCGCCTGCGTTGTTGTAGTTGGTCGTCCTGGGTCGGGCTGAGGGCACAGGCTCGCCAGCGTTGTTGTAGTCGGCGGTCCTGTGTCGGGCTGAGGGCACAGGCTCGCCAGCGTTGTTGTAGTTGGTCATCCTGGGTCGGGCTGAGGGCACAGGCTCGCCAGCGTTATTGTAGTCGGTCGTTCTTGGTCGGGCTGAGGGCACAGGCTAGCCAGCGTTGTTGTAGTCGGTCGTTCTTGGTCGGGCTGAGGGCACAGGCTCGCCAGCGTTGTTGTAGTCGGTCGTCCTGGGTCGGGCTGAGGGAACAGGCTTGCCTGCGTTGGGTTTGTCCGTCGCCCTGGGTCAGGCTCAGGGCACAGACTCGCCAGCGTTGGGTGTGCCGGTCGTCCTGGGTCGGGCTGAGGGCACAGGCTCGCCAGCGTTGGGTTTGTCGGTCGTCCTGGGTCGGGCTGAGGGCACAGGCTCTGCAGCGTTGTTGTAGTCTGCGATCCTGGGTCGGGCTGAGGGCACAGGCTCGCCAGCGTTGTTGTAGTTGGCGGTCCTGGGTCGGGCTGAGGGCACAGGCTCGCCAGCGTTGTTGTAGTCGGCGGTCCTGGGTCGGGCTGAGGGCACAGGCTTGCCAGCGTTGTGTTAGTCGGCGGTCCTGGGTCAGGCTGAGGGCACAGGCTCGCCAGCGTTGTTGTAGTCGGCGGTCCTGGGTCGGGCTGAGGGCACAGGCTCGCCAGCGTTGTTGTAGTTGGCGGTCCTGGGTCGGGCTGAGGGCACAGGCTCGCCAGCGTTGTTGTAGTCGGCGGTCCTGGGTCGGGCTGAGGGCACAGGCTCGCCAGCGTTGTTGTAGTCGGCAGTCCTAGTTCGGGCTGATGGCACAGGCTCGCCAGGGTTGTTCTAGTCGGCTGTCCTAAGTCGGGCTGAAGGCACAGGCTCGCCAGCGTTGTTGTAGTCGGCGGTACTGGGTCGGGCTGAGGGCACAGGCTCGCCAGCGTTGTTGTAGTCGGCGGTCCTGGATCGGGCTGAGGGCACAGGCTCGCCAGCGTTGTTGTAGTCGGTCGTTCTTGGTCAGGCTGAGGGAACAGGCTCGCCAGCGTTGTTGTAGTCGGTCGTCCTGGGTCGGGCTGAGGGCACAGGCTCGCCTGCGTTGGGTTTGTCCGTCGCCCTGGGTCAGGCTCAGGGCACAGGCTCGCCAGCGTTGGGTTTGTCGGTCGTCCTGGGTCGGGCTGAGGGCACAGGCTCTCCAGCGTTGTTGTAGTCGGCGATCCTGGGTCGGGCTGAGGGCACAGGCTCGCCAGCGTTGTTGTAGTTGGCGGTCCTGGTCGGGCTGAGGGCACAGGCTCGCCAGCGTTGTTGTAGTCGGCGGTCCTGGGTCGGGCTGAGGGCACAGGCTCGCCAGCGTTGTTGTAGTCGGCGGTCCTGGGTCGGGCTGAGGGCACAGGCTCGCCAGCGTTGTTGTAGTCGGCGGTCCTGAGTCGGGCTGAGGGCACAGGCTCGCCAGCGTTGATGTAGTCGGCAGTCCTGGTTCGGGCTGATGGCACAGGCTCGCCAGGGTTGTTGTAGTCGGCTGTCCTCAGTCGGGCTGAGGGCACAGGCTCGCCAGCGTTGTTGTAGTCGGCGGTCCTGGGTTGGGCTGAGGGCACAGGCTCGCCAGCGTTGTTGTAGTCGGCGGTCCTGAGTCGGGCTGAGGGCACAGGCTCGCCAGCGTTGTTGTAGTCGGCGGTCCTGGTTCGGGCTGATGGCACAGGCTTGCCAGGGTTGTTCTAGTCGGCTGTCCTCAGTCGGGCTGAAGGCACAGGCTCGCCAGCGTTGTTGTAGTCGGTCGTTCTTGGTCAGGCTGAGGGAACAGGCTCGCCAGCGCTGTTGTAGTCGGTCGTCCTGGGTCGGGCTGAGGGCACAGGCTCGCCTGCGTTGGGTTTGTCCGTCGCCCTGGGTCAGGCTCAGGGCACAGGCTCGCCAGCGTTGGGTGTGTCGGTCGGCCTGGGTCGGGCTGAGGGCACAGGCTCGCCAGTGTTGGGTTTGTCGGTCGTCCTGGGTCGGGCTGAGGGCACAGGCTCTCCAGCGTTGTTGTAGTCGGCGATCCTGGGTCGGGCTGAGGGCACAGGCTCGCCAGCGTTGTTGTAGTTGGCGGTCCTGGTCGGGCTGAGGGCACAGGCTCGGCAGCGTTGTTGTAGTCGGCGGTCCTGGGTCGGGCTGAGGGCACAGGCTCGCCAGCGTAATTGTAGTCGGCAATCCTGGGTCGGGCTGAGGGCACAGGCTCGCCAGCGTTGTGTTAGTCGGCGGTCCTGGGTCGGGCTGAGGGCACAGGCTCGCCAGCGTTGTTGTAGTCGGCGGTCCTGGGTCGGGCTGAGGGCACAGGCTCGCCAGCGTTGTTGTAGTCGGCGGTCCTGGGTCGGGCTGAGGGCACAGGCTCGCCAGCGTTGTTGTAGTCGGCGGTCCTGAGTCCGGCTGAGGGCACAGGCTCGCCAGCGTTGTTGTAGTCGGCGGTCCTGGTTCGGGCTGATGGCACAGGCTCGCCAGGGTTGTTCTAGTCGGCTGTCCTCAGTCGGGCTGAAGGCACAGGCTTGCCAGCGTTGTTGTAGTCGGCGGTTTTGGGTCGGGCTGAGGGTACAGGCTCGCCAGCGTTGTTGTAGTCGGCGGTCCTGTGTCGGGCTGAGGGCACAGGCTCGCCAGCGTTGTTGTAGTTGGTCGTCCTGTGTCGGGCTGAGGGCACAGGCTCGCCAGCGTTGTTGTAGTCGGTCGTTCTTGGTCGGGCTGAGGGCACAGGCTCGCCAGCGTTGTTGTAGTCGGTCGTCCTGGGTCGGGCTGAGGGAACACACTTGCCTGCGTTGGGTTTGTCCGTCGCCCTGGGTCAGGCTCAGGGCACAGGCTCGCCAGCGTTGGGTGTGTCGGTCGTCCTGGGTCGGGCTGAGGGCACAGGCTCGCCAGTGTTGGGTTTGTCGGTCGTCCTGGGTCGGGCTGAGGGCACAGGCTCTCCAGCGTTGTTGTAGTCGGCGATCCTGGGTCGGGGTGAGGGCACAGGCTCGCCAGCGTTGTTGTAGTTGGCAGTCCTGGTCGGGCTGAGGGCACAGGCTCGCCAGCGTTGTTGTAGTCGGCGGTCCTGGGTCGGGCTGAGGGCACAGGCTCGCCAGCGTTGTTGTAGTCGGCGGTCCTGGGTCGGGCTGAGGGCACAGGCTCGCCAGCGTTGTTGTAGTCGGCGGTCCTGGGTCGGGCTGAGGGCACAGGCTCGCCAGCGTTGTTGTAGTCGGCGGTCCTGAGTCGGGCTGAGGGCACAGGCTCGCCAGCGTTGTTGTAGTTGGTCGTCCTGGGTCGGGCTGAGGGCACAGGCTCGCCAGCGTTGTTGTAGTTGGTCGTCCTGGGTCGGGCTGAGGGCACAGGCTCGCCAGCGTTGTTGTAGTCGGTCGTTCTTGGTCGGGCTGAGGGCACAGGCTCGCCAGCGTTGTTGTAGTCGGTCGTCCTGGGTCGGGCTGAGGGAACAGGCTTGCCTGCGTTGGGTTTGTCCGTCGCCCTGGGTCAGGCTCAGGGCACAGACTCGCCAGCGTTGGGTGTGCCGGTCGTCCTGGGTCGGGCTGAGGGCACAGGCTCGCCAGCGTTGGGTTTGTCGGTCGTCCTGGGTCGGGCTGAGGGCACAGGCTCTGCAGCGTTGTTGTAGTCTGCGATCCTGGGTCGGGCTGAGGGCACAGGCTCGCCAGCGTTGTTGTAGTTGGCGGTCCTGGGTCGGGCTGAGGGCACAGGCTCGCCAGCGTTGTTGTAGTCGGCGGTCCTGGGTCGGGCTGAGGGCACAGGCTTGCCAGCGTTGTGTTAGTCGGCGGTCCTGGGTCAGGCTGAGGGCACAGGCTCGCCAGCGTTGTTGTAGTCGGCGGTCCTGGGTCGGGCTTAGGGCACAGGCTCGCCAGCGTTGTTGTAGTTGGCGGTCCTGGGTCGGGCTGAGGGCACAGGCTCGCCAGCGTTGTTGTAGTCGGCGGTCCTGGGTCGGGCTGAGGGCACAGGCTCGCCAGCGTTGTTGTAGTCGGCAGTCCTAGTTCGGGCTGATGGCACAGGCTCGCCAGGGTTGTTCTAGTCGGCTGTCCTAAGTCGGGCTGAAGGCACAGGCTCGCCAGCGTTGTTGTAGTCGGCGGTACTGGGTCGGGCTGAGGGCACAGGCTCGCCAGCGTTGTTGTAGTCGGCGGTCCTGGGTCGGGCTGAGGGCACAGGCTCGCCAGCGTTGTTGTAGTCGGTCGTTCTTGGTCAGGCTGAGGGAACAGGCTCGCCAGCGTTGTTGTAGTCGGTCGTCCTGGGTCGGGCTGAGGGCACAGGCTCGCCTGCGTTGGGTTTGTCCGTCGCCCTGGGTCAGGCTCAGGGCACAGGCTCGCCAGCGTTGGGTGTGTCGGTCGTCCTGGGTCGGGCTGAGGGCACAGGCTCGCCAGCGTTGGGTTTGTCGGTCGTCCTGGGTCGGGCTGAGGGCACAGGCTCTCCAGCGTTGTTGTAGTCGGCGATTCTGGGTCGGGCTGAGGGCACAGGCTCGCCAGCGTTGTTGTAGTTGGCGGTCCTGGTCGGGCTGAGGGCACAGGCTCGCCAGCGTTGTTGTAGTCGGTGGTCCTGGGTCGGGCTGAGGGCACAGGCTCGCCAGCGTTGTTGTAGTCGGCGGTCCTGGGTCGGGCTGAGGGCACAGGCTCGCCAGCGTTGATGTAGTCGGCAGTCCTGGTTCGGGCTGATGGCACAGGCTCGCCAGGGTTGTTGTAGTCGGCTGTCCTCAGTCGGGCTGAGGGCACAGGCTCGCCAGCGTTGTTGTAGTCGGCGGTCCTGGGTTGGGCTGAGGGCACAGGCTCGCCAGCGTTGTTGTAGTCGGCGGTCCTGAGTCGGGCTGAGGGCACAGGCTCGCCAGCGTTGTTGTAGTCGGCGGTCCTGGTTCGGGCTGATGGCACAGGCTTGCCAGGGTTGTTCTAGTCAGCTGTCCTCAGTCGGGCTGAAGGCACAGGCTCGCCAGTGTTGTTGTAGTCGGTCGTTCTTGGTCAGGCTGAGGGAACAGGCTCGCCAGCGCTGTTGTAGTCGGTCGTCCTGGGTCGGGCTGAGGGTACAGGCTCGCCTGCGTTGGGTTTGTCCGTCGCCCTGGGTCAGGCTCAGGGCACAGGCTCGCCAGCGTTGGGTGTGTCGGTCGTCCTGGGTCGGGCTGAGGGCACAGGCTCGCCAGTGTTGGGTTTGTCGGTCCTCCTGGGTCGGGCTGAGGGCACAGGCTCTCCAGCGTTGTTGTAGTCGGCGATCCTGGGTCGGGCTGAGGGCACAGGCTCGCCAGCGTTGTTGTAGTTGGCGGTCCTGGTCGGGCTGAGGGCACAGGCTCGCCAGCGTTGTTGTAGTCGGCGGTCCTGGGTCGGGCTGAGGGCACAGGCTCGCCAGCGTTGTTGTAGTCGGCAATCCTGGGTCGGGCTGAGGGCACAGGCTCGCCAGCGTTGTGTTAGTCGGCGGTCCTGGGTCGGGCTGAGGGCACAGGCTCGCCAGCGTTGTTGTAGTCGGCGGTCCTGGGTCGGGCTGAGGGCACAGGCTCGCCAGGGTTGTTGTAGTCGGCTGTCCTCAGTCGGGCTGAAGGCACAGGCTTGCCAGCGTTGTTGTAGTCGGCGGTCTTGGGTCGGGCTGAGGGCACAGGCTCGCCAGCGTTGTTGTAGTCGGCGGTCCTGTGTCGGGCTGAGGGCACAGGCTCGCCAGCGTTGTTGTAGTTGGTCGTCCTGGGTCGGGCTGAGGGCACAGGCTCGCCAGCGTTGTTGTAGTCGGTCGTTCTTGGTCGGGCTGAGGGCACAGGCTCACCAGCGTTGTTGTAGTCGGTCGTCCTGGGTCGGGCTGAGGGAACAGACTTGCCTGTGTTGGGTTTGTCCGTCGCCCTGGGTCAGGCTCAGGGCACAGGCTCGCCAGCGTTGGGTGTGTCGGTCGTCCTGGGTCGGGCTGAGGTCACAGGCTCGCCAGTGTTGGGTTTGTCGGTCGTCCTGGGTTGGGCTGAGGGCACAGGCTCGCCAGCGTTGTTGTAGTTGGCGGTCCTGGTCGGGCTGAGGGCACAGGCTCGCCAGCGTTGTTGTAGTCGGCGGTCCTGGGTCGGGCTGAGGGCACAGGCTCGCCAGCGTTGTTGTATTCGGCAATCCTGGGTCGGGCTGAGGGCACAGGCTCGCCAGCGTTGTGTTAGTCGGCGGTCCTGGGTCGGGCTGAGGGCACAGGCTCGCCAGCGTTGTTGTAGTCGGCGGTCCTGGGTCGGGCTGAGGGCACAGGCTCGCCAGCGTTGTTGTAGTCGGCGGTCCTGGGTCGGGCTGAGGGCACAGGCTCACCAGCGTTGTTGTAGTCGGCGGTCCTGAGTCGGGCTGAGGGCACAGGCTCGCCAGCGTTGTTGTAGTCGGCGGTCCTGGTTCGGGCTGATGGCACAGGCTCGCCAGGGTTGTTCTAGTCGGCTGTCCTCAGTCGGGCTGAAGGCACAGGCTTGCCAGCGTTGTTGTAGTCGGCGGTCTTGGGTCGGGCTGAGGGCACAGGCTCGCCAGCGTTGTTGTAGTCGGCGGTCCTGTGTCGGGCTGAGGGCACAGGCTCGCCAGCGTTGTTGTAGTTGGTCGTCCTGGGTCGGGCTGAGGGCACAGGCTCGCCAGCGTTGTTGTAGTCGGCGGTCCTGTGTCGGGCTGAGGGCACAGGCTCGCCAGCGTTGTTGTAGTTGGTCGTCCTGGGTCGGGCTGAGGGCACAGGCTCGCCAGCGTTGTTGTAGTCGGTCGTTCTTGGTCGGGCTGAGGGCACAGGCTAGCCAGCGTTGTTGTAGTCGGTCGTCCTGGGTCGGGCTGAGGGAACAGACTTGCCTGCGTTGGGTTTGTCCGTCGCCCTGGGTCAGGCTCAGGGCACAGACTCGCCAGCGTTGGGTGTGTCGGTCGTCCTGGGTCGGGCTGAGGGCACAGGCTCGCCAGCGTTGGGTTTGTCGGTCGTCCTGGGTCGGGCTGAGGGCACAGGCTCTGCAGCGTTGTTGTAGTCTGCGATCCTGGGTCGGGCTGAGGGCACAGGCTCGCCAGCGTTGTTGTAGTCGGCGGTCCTGGGTCGGGCTGAGGGCACAGGCTCGCCGGCGTTGTTGTAGTCGGCGGTCCTGGGTCGGGCTGAGGGCACAGGCTCGCCAGCGTTGTGTTAGTCGGCGGTCCTGGGTCAGGCTGAGGGCACAGGCTCGCCAGCGTTGTTGTAGTCGGCGGTCCTGGGTCGGGCTGAGGGCACAGGCTCGCCAGCGTTGTTGTAGTCGGCGGTCCTGAGTCGGGCTGAGGGCACAGGCTCGCCAGCGTTGTTGTAGTCGGCAGTCCTAGTTCGGGCTGATGGCACAGGCTCGCCAGGGTTGTTCTAGTCGGCTGTCCTAAGTCGGGCTGAAGGCACAGGCTCGCCAGCGTTGTTGTAGTCGGCGGTACTGGGTCGGGCTGAGGGAACAGTTTCGCCAGCGTTGTTGTAGTCGGTCGTCCTGGGTCGGGCTGAGGGCACAGGCTCGCCAGCGTTGGGTGTGTCGGTCGTCCTGGGTCGGGCTGAGGGCACAGGCTCGCCAGTGTTGGGTTTGTCGGTCGTCCTGGGTCGGGCTGAGGGCACAGGCTCTCCAGCGTTGTTGTAGTCGGCGATCCTGGGTCGGGCTGAGGGCACAGGCTCGCCAGCGTTGTTGTAGTTGGCGGTCCTGGTCGGGCTGAGGGCACAGGCTCGCCAGCGTTGTTGTAGTCGGCCGCTCCTGGGTCGGGCTGAGGGCACAGGCTCGCCAGCGTTGTTGTAGTCGGTGGTCCTGGGTCGGGCTGAGGGCACAGGCTCGCCAGCGTTGTTGTAGTCGGCGGTCCTGAGTCGGGCTGAGGGCACAGGCTCGCCAGCGTTGATGTAGTCGGCAGTCCTGGTTCGGGCTGATGGCACAGGCTCGCCAGGGTTGTTCTAGTCGTCTGTCCTCAGTTGGGCTGAGGGCACAGGCTCGCCAGCGTTGTTGTAGTCGGCGGTCCTGGGTCGGGCTGAGGGCACAGGCTCGCCAGCGTTGTTGTAGTCAGCGGTCCTGAGTCGGGCTGAGGGCACAGGCTCGCCAGCGTTGTTGTAGTCGGCGGTCCTGGTTCGGGCTGATGGCACAGGCTTGCCAGGGTTGTTCTAGTCGGCTGTCCTCAGTCGGGCTTAAGGCACAGGCTCACCAGCGTTGTTGTAGTCGGCGGTCTTGGGTCGGGCTGAGGGCACAGGCTCGCCAGCGTTGTTGTAGTCGGCGGTCCTGTGTCGGGCTGAGGGCACAGGCTCGCCAGCGTTGTTGTAGTTGGTCGTCCTGGGTCGGGCTGAGGGCACAAGCTCGCCAGCGTTGTTGTAGTCGGTCGTTCTTGGTCGGGCTGA
Organism: Pterois miles; assembly: GCA_947000775.1. NCBI lineage: Eukaryota > Metazoa > Chordata > Actinopteri > Perciformes > Scorpaenidae > Pterois > Pterois miles. The sequence goes on from CAMQGK010000123.1 coordinate 3,205,951, forward strand.
GGGCACAGGCTCGCCAGCGTTGTTGTAGTCGGTCGTCCTGGGTCGGGCTGAGGGAACAGGCTCGCCTGCGTTGGGTTTGTCCGTCGCCCTGGGTCAGGCTCAGGGCACAGGCTCGCCAGCGTTGTTGTAGTCTGCGATCCTGGGTCGGGCTGAGGGCACAGGCTCGCCAGCGTTGTTGTAGTTGGCGGTCCTGGGTCGGGTTGAGGGCACAGGCTCGCCAGCGTTGTTGTAGTCGGCGGTCCTGGGTCGGGCTGAGGGCACAGGCTCGCCAGCGTTGTTGTAGTCGGCGGTCCTGGGTCGGGCTGAGGACACAGGCTCGCCAGCGTTGTTGTAGTCGGCGGTCCTGAGTCGGGCTGAGGGCACAGGCTCGCCAGCGTTGTTGTAGTTGGCAGTCCTGGTTCGGGCTGATGGCACAGGCTCGCCAGGGTTGTTCTAGTCGGCTGTCCTAAGTCGGGCTGAAGGCACAGGCTCGCCAGCGTTGTTGTAGTCGGCGGTACTGGGTCGGGCTGAGGGCACAGGCTCGCCAGCGTTGTTGTAGTCGGCGGTCCTGGGTCGGGCTGAGGGCACAGGCTCGCCAGCGTTGTTGTAGTCGGTCGTTCTTGGTCAGGCTGAGGGAACAGGCTCGCCAGCGTTGTTGTAGTCGGTCGTCCTGGGTCGGGCTGAGGGCACAGGCTCGCCTGCGTTGGGTTTGTCCGTCGCCCTGGGTCAGGCTCAGGGCACAGGCTCGCCAGCGTTGGGTGTGTCGGTCGTCCTGGGTCGGGCTGAGGGCACAGGCTCGCCAGTGTTGGGTTTGTCGGTCGTCCTAGGTCGGGCTGAGGGCACAGGCTCTCCAGCGTTGTTGTAGTCGGCGATCCTGGGTCGGGCTGAGGGCACAGGCTCGCCAGCGTTGTTGTAGTTGGTCGTCCTGGGTCGGGCTGAGGGCACAGGCTCGCCAGCGTTGTTGTAGTCGGTCGTTCTTGGTCGGGCTGAGGGCACAGGCTCGCCAGCGTTGTTGTAGTCGGTCGTCCTGCGTCGGGCTGATGGAACAGGCTCTCCTGCGTTGGGTTTGTCCGTCGCCCTGGGTCAGGCTCAGGGCACAGACTCGCCAGCGTTGGGTGTGTCGGTCGTCCTGGGTCGGGCTGAGGGCACAGGCTCGCCAGCGTTGGGTTTGTCGGTCGTCCTGGGTCGGGCTGAGGGCACAGGCTCTGCAGTGTTGTTGTAGTCTGCGATCCTGGGTCGGGCTGAGGGCACAGGCTCGCCAGCGTTGTTGTAGTTGGCGGTCCTGGGTCGGGCTGAGGGCACAGGCTCGCCAGCGTTGTTGTAGTCGGCGTTCCTGGGTCGGGCTGAGGGCACAGGCTCGCCAGCGTTGTGTTAGTCGGCGGTCCTATGTCAGGCTGAGAGCACAGGCTCTCCAGCGTTGTTGTAGTCGGCGGTCCTGGGTCGGGCTGAGGGCACAGGCTCGCCAGCGTTGTGTTAGTCGGCGGTCCTGTGTCAGGCTGAGGGCACAGGCTAGCCAGCGTTGTTGTAGTCGGTCGTCCTGGGTCGGGCTGAGGGAACAGACTTGCCTGCGTTGGGTTTGTCCGTCGCCCTGGGTCAGGCTCAGGGCACAGACTCGCCAGCGTTGGGTGTGTCGGTCGTCCTGGGTCGGGCTGAGGGCACAGGCTCGCCAGCGTTGGGTTTGTCGGTCGTCCTGGGTCGGGCTGAGGGCACAGGCTCTGCAGCGTTGTTGTAGTCTGCGATCCTGGGTCGGGCTGAGGGCACAGGCTCGCCAGCGTTGTTGTAGTTGGCGGTCCTGGGTCGGGCTGAGGGCACAGGCTCGCCAGCGTTGTTGTAGTCGGCGGTCCTGGGTCGGGCTGAGGGCACAGGCTCGCCAGCGTTGTGTTAGTCGGCGGTCCTGGGTCAGGCTGAGGGCACAGGCTCGCCAGCGTTGTTGTAGTCGGCGGTCCTGGGTCGGGCTGAGGGCACAGGCTCGCCAGCGTTGTTGTAGTCGGCGGTCCTGAGTCGGGCTGAGGGCACAGGCTCGCCAGCGTTGTTGTAGTCGGCAGTCCTAGTTCGGGCTGATGGCACAGGCTCGCCAGGGTTGTTCTAGTCGGCTGTCCTAAGTCGGGCTGAAGGCACAGGCTCGCCAGCGTTGTTGTAGTCGGCGGTACTGGGTCGGGCTGAGGGAACAGGCTCGCCAGCGTTGTTGTAGTCGGTCGTTCTTGGTCAGGCTGAGGGAACAGGCTCGCCAGCGTTGTTGTAGTTGCAATCCTGGGTCGGGCTGAGGGCACAGGCTCGCCAGCGTTGATGTAGTCGGTCGTTCTTGGTCGGGCTGAGGGCACAGGCTCGCCAGCGTTGTTGTAGTCGGCCGTCCTGGGTCGGGCTGAGGGCACAGGCTCGCCTGCGTTGGGTTTGTCTGTCGCCCTGGGTCAGGCTCAGGGCACAGGCTCGCCAGCGTTGGGTGTGTCGGTCGTCCTGGGTCGGGCTGAGGGCACAGGCTCGCCAGCGTTGGGTTTGTCGGTCGTCCTGGGTCGGGCTGAGGGCACAGGCTCTCCAGCGTTGTTGTAGTCGGCGATCCTGGGTCAGGCTGAGGGCACAGGCTCGCCAGCGTTGTTGTAGTCGGCGGTCCTGGGTCGGGCTGCGGGCACAGGCTCGCCAGCGTTGTTGTAGTCGGCGGTCCTGGGTCGGGCTGAGGGCACAGGCTCGCCAGCGTTGTTGTAGTCGGCGGTCCTGAGTCGGGCTGAGGGCACAGGCTCGCCAGCGTTGTTGTAGTTGGCAGTCCTGGTTCGGGCTGATGGCACAGGCTCGCCAGGGTTGTTCTAGTCGGCTGTCCTAAGTCGGGCTGAAGGCACAGGCTCGCCAGCGTTGTTGTAGTCGGCGGTACTGGGTCGGGCTGAGGGCACAGGCTCGCCAGCGTTGTTGTAGTCGGTCGTCCTGGGTCGGGCTGAGGGCACAGGCTCGCCTGCGTTGGGTTTGTCCGTCGCCCTGGGTCAGGCTCAGGGCACAGGCTCGCCAGCGTTGGGTGTGTCGGTCGTGCTGGGTCGGGCTGAGGGCACAGGCTCGCCAGCGTTGGGTTTGTCGGTCGTCCTGGGTCGGGCTGAGGGCACAGGCTCTGCAGCGTTGTTGTAGTCTGCGATCCTGGGTCGGGCTGAGGGCACAGGCTCGCCAGCGTTGTTGTAGTTGGCGGTCCTGGGTCGGGCTGAGGGCACAGGCTCGCCAGCGTTGTTGTAGTCGGCGGTCCTGGGTCGGGCTGAGGGCACAGGCTCGCCAGCGTTGTGTTAGTCGGCGGTCCTGGGTCAGGCTGAGGGCACAGGCTCGCCAGCGTTGTTGTAGTCGGCGGTCCTGGGTCGGGCTGAGGGCACAGGCTCGCCAGCGTTGTTGTAGTCGGCGGTCCTGGGTCGGGCTGAGGGCACAGGCTCGCCAGCGTTGTTATAGTCGGCGGTCCTGAGTCGGGCTGAGGGCACAGGCTCGCCAGCGTTGTTGTAGTCGGCAGTCCTGGTTCGGGCTGATGGCACAGGCTCGCCAGGGTTGTTCTAGTCGGCTGTCCTCAGTCGGGCTGAAGGCACAGGCTCGCCAGCGTTGTTGTAGTCGGCGGTACTGGGTCGGGCTGAGGGCACAGGCTCGCCAGCGTTGTTGTGGGCGGCGGTCCTGGGTCGGCCTGAGGGCACAGGCTCGCCAGCGTTTTTGTAGTTGCAATCCTGGGTCGGGCTGAGGGCACAGGCTCGCCAGCGTTGTTGTAGTCGGTCGTTCTTGGTCGGGCTGAGGGCACAGGCTCGCCAGCGTTGTTGTAGTCGGTCGTCCTGGGTCGGGCTGAGGGCACAGGCTCGCCTGCGTTGGGTTTGTCCGTCGCCCTGGGTCAGGCTCAGGGCACAGGCTCGCCAGCGTTGGGTGTGTCGGTCGTCCCGGGTCGGGCTGAGGGCACAGGCTCGCCAGCGTTGGGTTTATCGGTCGTCCTGGGTCGGGCTGAGGGCACAGGCTCTCCAGCGTTGTTGTAGTCGGCGATCCTGGGTCGGGCTGAGGGCACAGGCTCGCCAGCGTTGGGTTTGTCGGTCGTCCTGGGTCGGGCTGAGGGCACAGGCTCGCCAGCGTTGTGTTAGTCGGCGGTCCTGGGTCAGGCTGAGGACACAGGGTCGGGCTGAGGGCACAGGCTCTCCAGCGTTGTTGTAGTCGGCGATCCTGGGTCGGGCTGAGGGTACAGGCTCGCCAGCGTTGTTGTAGTTGGCGGTCCTGGTCGGGCTGAGGGCACAGGCTCGTCAGCGTTGTTGTAGTCGGCGGTCCTGGGTCGGGCTGAGGGCACAGGCTCGCCAGCGTTGTTGTAGTCGGTGGTCCTGGGTCGGGCTGAGGGCACAGGCTCGCCAGCGTTGTTGTAGTCGGCGGTCCTGAGTCGGGCTGAGGGCACAGGCTCGCCAGCGTTGTTGTAGGCGGCAGTCCTGGTTCGGGCTGAGGGCACAGGCTCGCCAGGGTTGTTCTAGTCGGCTGTCCTCAGTCGGGCTGAGGGCACAGGCTCGCCAGCGTTGTTGTAGTCGGCGGTCCTGGGTCGGGCTGAGGGCACAGGCTCGCCAGCGTTGTTGTAGTCGGAGGTCCTGAGTCGGGCTGAGGGCACAGGCTCGCCAGCGTTGTTGTAGTCGGCGGTCCTGGTTCGGGCTGATGGCACAGGCTCGCCAAGGTTGTTCTAGTCGGCTGTCCTCAGTCAGGCTGAAGGCACAGGCTCGCCAGCGTTGTTGTAGTCGGCGGTCTTGGGTTGGGCTGAGGGCACAGGCTCGCCAGCGTTGTTGTAGTCGGCGGTCCTGTGTCAGGCTGAGGGCACAGGCTCGCCAGCGTTGTTGTAGTTGGTCGTCCTGGGTCGGGCTGAGGGCACAGGCTCGCCAGCGTTGTTGTAGTCGGTCGTTCTTGGTCGGGCTGAGGGCACAGGCTCGCCAGCGTTGTTGTAGTCGGTCGTCCTGGGTCGGGCTGAGGGAACAGGCTTGCCTGTGTTGGGTTTGTCCGTCGCCCTGGGTCAGGCTCAGGGCACAGGCTCGCCAGCGTTGGGTGTGTCGGTCGTCCTGGGTCGGGCTGAGGGCACAGGCTCGCCAGCGTTGGGTTTGTCGGTCGTCCTGGGTCGGGCTGAGGGCACTAGCTCTGCAGCGTTGTTGTAGTCTGCGATCCTGGGTCGGGCTGAGGGCACAGGCTCGCCAGCGTTGTTGTAGTTGGGGGTCCTGGGTCGGGCTGAGGGCACAGGCTCGCCAGCGTTGTTGTAGTCGGCGGTACTGGGTCGGGCTGAGGGCACAGGCTCGCCAGCGTTGTGTTAGTCGGCGGTCCTGGGTCGGGCTGAGGGCACAGGCTCGCCAGCGTTGTTGTAGTCGGCGGTCCTGGGTCGGGCTAAGGGCACAGGCTCGCCAGCGTTGTTGTAGTCGGCGGTCCTGAGTCGTGCTGAGGGCACAGGCTCGCCAGCGTTGTTGTAGTTGGCAGTCCTGGTTCGGGCTGATGGCACAGGCTCGCAAGGGTTGTTCTAGTCGGCTGTCCTAAGTCGGGCTGAAGGCACAGGCTCGCCAGCGTTGTTGTAGTCGGCGGTACTGGGTCGGGCTGAGGGCACAGGCTCGCCAGCGTTGTTGTAGTCGGCGGTCCTGGGTCGGGCTGAGGGCACAGGCTCGCCAGCATTGTTGTAGTCGGTCGTTCTTGGTCAGGCTGAGGGAACAGGCTCGCCAGCGTTGTTGCAGTCGGTCGTCCTGGGTCGGGCTGAGGGCACAGGCTCGCCTGCGTTGGGTTTGTCCGTCGCCCTGGGTCAGGCTCAGGGCACAGGCTCGCCAGCGTTGGGTGTGTCGGTCGTCCTGGGTCGGGCTGAGGGCACAGGCTCGCCAGTGTTAGGTTTGTCGGTCGTCCTGGGTCGGGCTGAGGGCACAGGCTCTCCAGAGTTGTTGTAGTCGGTGACCCTGGGTCGGGCTGAGGGCACAGGCTCTCCAGTGTTGTTGTAGTTGGCGGTCCTGGTTGGGCTGAGGGCACAGGCTCGCCAGCGTTGTTGTAGTCGGCGGTCCTGGGTCGGGCTGAGGGCACAGGCTCGCCAGCGTTGTTGTAGTCGGCGGTCCTGGGTCGGGCTGAGGGCACAGGCTCGCCAGCGTTGTTGTAGTCGGTGGTCCTGAGTCGGGCTGAGGGCACAGGCTCGCCAGCGTTGTTGTAGTCGGCAGTCCTGGTTCGGGCTGATGGCACAGGCTCGCCAGGGTTGTTCTAGTCGGCTGTCCTCAGTCGGGCTGAAGGCACAGGCTCGCCAGCGTTGTTGTAGTCGGCAGTACTGGGTTAGGCTGAGGGCACAGGCTCGCCAGCGTTGTTGTGGTCGGCGGTCCTGGGTCGGGCTGAGGGCACAGACTCGCCAGCGTTTTTGTAGTTGCAATCCTGGGTCGGGCTGAGGGCACAGGCTCGCCAGCGTTGTTGTAGTCGGTGGTTCTTGGTCGGGCTGAGGGCACCGGCTCGCCAGCGTTGTTGTAGTCGGTCGTCCTGGGTCGGGCTGAGGGCACAGGCTCGCCTGCGTTGGGTTTGTCCGTCGCCCTGGGTCAGGCTGAGGGCACAGGCTCGCCAGCGTTGTTGTAGTTGGCAGTCCTGGTTCGGGCTGATGGCACAGGCTCGCCAGGGTTGTTCTAGTCGGCTGTCCTAAGTCAGGCTGAAGGCACAGGCTCGCAAGCGTTGTTGTAGTCGGCGGTACTGGGTCGGGCTGAGGGCACAGGCTCGCCAGCGTTGTTGTAGTCTGCGATCTTGGGTCGGGCTGATGGCACAGGCTCGCCAGCGTTGTTGTAGTTGGCGGTCCTGGGTCGGGCTGAGGGCACAGGCTCGCCAGCGTTGTTGTAGTCGGTCGTTCTTGGTCAGGCTGAGGGAACAGGCTCGCCAGCGTTGTTGTAGTCGGTCGTCCTGGGTCGGGCTGAGGGCACAGGCTCGCCTGCGTTGGGTTTGTCCGTCGCCCTGGGTCAGGCTCAGGGCACAGGCTCGCCAGCGTTGGGTGTGTCGGTCGTCCTGGGTCGGGCTGAGGGCACAGGCTCGCCAGTGTTGGGTTTGTCGGTCGTCCTGGGTCGGGCTGAGGGCACAGGCTCTCCAGCGTTGTTGTAGTCGGCGATCCTGGGTCGGTCTGAGGGCACAGGCTCGCCAGCGTTGTTTTAGTTGGCGGTCCTGGTCGGGCTGAGGGCAAAGGCTCGCCAGCGTTGTTGTAGTCGGCGGTCCTGGGTCGGGCTGAGGGCACAGGCTCGCCAGCGTTGTTGTAGTCGGCGGTCCTGGGTCGGGCTGAGGGCACAGGCTCGCCAGCGTTGTTGTAGTCGGCGGTACTGGGTCGGGCTGAGGGCACAGGCTGAGGGCACAGGCTCGCCAGCGTTGTTGTAGTCGGCGGTCCTGGTTCGGGCTGATGGCACAGGCTCGCCAGGGTTGTTCTAGTCTGCTGTCCTCAGTCGGGCTGAGGGCACAGGCTCTGCAGCGTTGTTGTAGTCTGCGATCCTGGGTCGGGCTGAGGGCACAGGCTCGCCAGCGTTGTTGTAGTTGGCGGTCCTGGGTCGGGCTGAGGGCACAAGCTCGCCAGCGTTGTTGTAGTCTGCGGTCCTGGGTCGGGCTGAGGGCACAGGCTCGCCAGCGTTGTGTTAGTCGGCGGTCCTGGGTCAGTCTGAGTGCACAGGCTCGCCAGCGTTGTTGTAGTCGGCGGTCCTGGGTCGGGCTGAGGGCACAGGCTCGCCAGCGTTGTTGTAGTCGGCGGTCCTGGGTCGGGCTGAGGGCACAGGCTCGCCAGCGTTGTGTTAGTCGGCGGTCCTGGGTCAGTCTGAGTGCACTGGCTCGCCAGCGTTGTTGTAGTCGGCGGTCCTGGGTCGGGCTGAGGGCACAGGCTCGCCAGCGTTGTTGTAGTCGGCGGTCCTGGGTCGGGCTGAGGGCACAGGCTCGCCAGCGTTGTTGTAGTCGGCGGTCCTGAGTCGGGCTGAGGGCACAGGCTCGCCAGCGTTGTTGTAGTTGGCAGTCCTGGTTCGGGCTGATGGCACAGGCTCGCCAGGGTTGTTCTAGTCGGCTGTCCTAAGTCGGGCTGAAGGCACAGGCTCGCCAGCGTTGTTGTAGTCGGCGGTCCTGGGTCGGGCTGAGGGCACAGCTCGCCAGCGTTGTTGTAGTCGGTCGTTCTTGGTCAGGCTGAGGGAACAGGCTCGCCAGTGTTGTTGTAGTCGGTCGTCCTGGGTCGGGCTGAGGGCACAGGCTCGCCTGCGTTGGGTTTGTCCGTCGCCCTGGCTCAGGCTCAGGGCACAGGCTCGCCAGCGTTGGGTGTGTCGGTCGTCCTGGGTCGGGCTGAGGGCACAGGCTCGCCAGTGTTGGGTTTGTCGGTCGTCCTGGGTCGGGCTGAGGGCACAGGCTCTCCAGCGTTGTTGTAGTCGGCGATCCTGGGTCGGGCTGAGGGCACAGGCTCGCCAGCGTTGTTGTAGTTGGCGGTCCTGGTCGGGCTGAGGGCACAGGCTCGCCAGGGTTGTTCTAGTCTGCTGTCCTCAGTCGGGCTGAAGGCACAGGCTCGCCAGCGTTGTTGTAGTCGGCGGTCTTGGGTCGGGCTGAGGGCACAGGCTCGCCAGCGTTGTTGTAGTCGGCGGTCCTGTGTCGGGCTGAGGGCACAGGCTCGCCAGCGTTGGGTTTGTCGGTCGTCCTGGGTCGGGCTGAGGGCATAGGCTCTGCAGCGTTGTTGTAGTCTGCGATCCTGGGTCGGGCTGAGGGCACAGGCTCGCCAGCGTTGTTGTAGTTGGCGGTCCTGGGTCGGGCTGAGGGCACAGGCTCGCCAGCGTTGTTGTAGTCGGCGGTCCTGGGTCGGGCTGAGGGCACAGGCTCGCCAGCGTTGTTGTGGTCGGCGGTCCTGGGTCGGGCTGAGGGCACAGGCTCACCAGCGTTGTTGTAGTCGGCGGTCCTGGGTCGGGCTGAGGGCACAGGCTCACCAGCGTTGTTGTAGTCGGCGGTCCTGGGTCGGGCTGAGGGCACAGGCTCGCCAGCGTTGTTGTAGTCGGCGGTCCTGAGTCGGGCTGAGGGCACAGGCTCGCCAGCGTTGTTGTAGTTGGCAGTCCTGGTTCGGGCTGATGGCACAGGCTCGCCAGGGTTGTTCTAGTCGGCTGTCCTAAGTCGGGCTGAAGGCACAGGCTCGCCAGCGTTGTTGTAGTCGGCGGTACTGGGTCGGGCTGAGGGCACAGGCTCGCCAGCGTTGTTGTAGTCGGCGGTCCTGGGTCGGGCTGAGGGCACAGCTCGCCAGCGTTGTTGTAGTCGGTCGTTCTTGGTCAGGCTGAGGGAACAGGCTCGCCAGCGTTGTTGTAGTCGGTCGTCCTGGGTCGGGCTGAGGGCACAGGCTCGCCTGCGTTGGGTTTGTCCGTCGCCCTGGGTCAGGCTCAGGGCACAGGCTCGCCAGCGTTGGGTGTGTCTGTCGTCCTGGGTCGGGCTGAGGGCACAGGCTCGCCAGTGTTGGGTTTGTCGGTCGTCCTGGGTCGGGCTGAGGGCACAGGCTCTCCAGCGTTGTTGTAGTCGGCGATCCTGGGTCGGGCTGAGGGCACAGGCTCGCCAGCGTTGTTGTAGTTGGAGGTCCTGGTCGGGCTGAGGGCACAGGCTCGCCAGCGTTGTTGTAGTCGGCGGTCCTGGGTCGGTCTGAGGGCACAGGCTCGCCAGCGTTGTGTTAGTCGGCGGTCCTGGGTCGGGCTGAGGGCACAGGCTCGCCAGCGTTGTTGTAGTCGGCGGTCCTGGGTCGGGCTGAGGGCACAGGCTCGTCAGGGTTGTTCTAGTCGGCTGTCCTCAGTCGGGCTGAAGGCACAGGCTCGCCAGCGTTGTTGTAGTCGGCGGTACTGGGTCTGGATGAGGGCACAGGCTCGCCAGCGTTGTTGTAGTCGGCGGTCCTGGGTCGGGCTGAGGGCACAGGCTCGCCAGGGTTGTTCTAGTCGGCTGTCCTCAGTCGGGCTGAAGGCACAGGCTCGCCAGCGTTGTTGTAGTCGGCGGTACTGGGTCGGGCTGAGGGCACAGGCTCGCCAGCGTTGTTGTAGTCGGCGGTCCTGGGTCGGGCTGAGGGCACAGGCTCGCCAGCGTTTTTGTAGTCGGTGGTCCTGGGTCGGGCTGAGGGCACAGGCTCGCCTGCGTTGGGTTTGTCCGTCGCCCTTGGTCAGGCTCAGGGCACAGGCTCGCCAGCGTTGGGTGTGTCGGTCGTCCTGGGTCGGGCTGAGGGCACAGGCTCGCCAGCGTTGGGTTTGTCGGTCGTCCTGGGTCGGGCTTAGGGCACAGCCTCTGCAGCGTTGTTGTAGTCTGCGATCCTGGGTCGGGCTGAGGGCACAGGCTCGACAGCGTTTTTGTAGTCGGCGGTCCTGGGTCGGGCTGAGGGCACAGGCTCGCCAGCGTTGTTGTAGTCGGCGGTCCTGGGTCGGGCTGAGGGCACAGGCTCGCCTGCGTTGGGTTTGTCCATCGCCCTGGGTCAGGCTCAGGGCACAGTCTCGCCAGCGTTGTTGTAGTCAGCGGTCCTGGGTCCGGCTGAGGGCACTGGCTCGCCAACGTTGTTGTAGTCGGCGGTCCTGGGTCGGGCTGAGGGCACAGGCTCGCCAGCGTTGTTGTAGTCGGCGGTCCTGGGTCGGGCTGAGGGCACAGGCTCGCCAGCGTTGTTGTAGTCGGCGGTCCTGGGTCGGGCTGAGGGCACAGGCTCGCCAGCGTTGTTGCAGTCGGTCGTCCTGGGTCGAGCTGAGGGCACAGGCTCGCCAGCGTTGTTGTAGTCGGTCGTCCTGGGTCGGGCTGAGGGCACAGGCTCGCCAGCATTGTTGTAGTCGGCGGTCCTGGGTCGGGCTGAGGGAACAGGCTCGCCAGCGTTGTTGTAGTCGGCGGTCCTGGGTCGGGCTGAGGGCACAGGCTCGCCAGCGTTGTCGCAATCGGTCATCCTGGGTCGAGCTGAGGGCACAGGCTCGCCAGCGTTGTTGTAGTCGGTCATCCTGGGTCGGGCTGAGGGCATAGGCTCGCCTGCGTTGGGTTTGTCCGTCTCCCTGGGTCAGGCTCAGGGCACAGGCTCGCCAGTGTTGGGTGTGTCGGTCATCCTGGGTCGGGCTGAGGGCACAGGCTCTCCAGTGTTGGGTTTGTCCGTCGCCCTGGGTCAGGCTGAGGGCAGCATAAACACAAGCACACACCGCATATACTCAGCTGAATGAATGGTAGAGAAGAGCAAATCCCTTAGAATCAGGATATCTACAGGTGACAGGAGAGCATTAATCAATAGATATAGTGCAGATGAACTCAGGGATCTGAGTTCAACAGGGGGAGTTGTAGTGTAAATATATGTCACCTGATCAGATACATATTAATCTAATGTATAACGCTATTAACCGCAATCTATCATGCTAAATACAGCTGCTTACTACAGCACATGAACATTCATTCTGGGAACAATAACACAAATGAAGCTTTCACATGAGTATTATCAGTGAAACAGGGACCAAGGTTACGACAATCAGGCACCAGCAGGCCCAAGAATGTGGAAAGAAGAAACAAGTACTGTACGACAAGATAACGACCCACCTACGCTGGACCGCCGGACCCAACAGCAATACACACTTACCCTAAACCTCGCACGCACCTGCAGACACAGTCACATGATTTGTTCACTATAAGAAGAGGAGGATTTGATCAGACAGACGGGACTCTGACTGCTGAACAGCTGAGAACCGAACTCTATGTACTAGTTCAGACGCTAAGGCTAACAGAAGTATCCTCCAGAGCTCTGTAACTCTTCTTTTCCTCAATATATCAGTGTTGTGATTTTAACTTGTCGTTGTGTTGTCCTCATTGGAATTATTGTGTGTCTTTCTCCTCCATCGAGAATTCTGAACATGCCCTGGCCTTTAATTGTTGAATAACATTGTATTTTATACAAACAGGGGGAAACTAAAAGAAAGGCCAACAACTTCAGTCTGCCACAGCTACACCTGTAACTCATGATGTACTCTTGAAAAAGATTTTGAAACAAACTGACATAGTGTGTGTACAGCCATTCTACTGACTGTCATCTGTGCCCGTCAGCGTCCGAAGACCAAGCAGCAGAGCCCTCTGCTGTTTGTAATGAGAAGTGAAAAAGCTTACAGCACCTGGTATTCCCAAGCGGTCTCCCATCTAAGTACTGACCAGGCCTGACCCTGCTTAGCTTCCGAGATCAGACGAGATCGGGCGTGTTCAGGGTGGTATGGCCGTAAGCCACAGCTGTACCTACAAAAGGGCCTTTTAAACATCCCATTACAACCACCTTTTCTTACTCCGTCTATGCAAGTGGCAGCTGCACATTGTCAGGAACACAATCAAATATTCTCACTGTAATAACAGAAATGGCCCTTGTAACAAACTCAAACCAAACACTGATAACTGCTGTGGGTCTGACTGCAGCTCATTGTAGTGCATTTCAAAAAGCTCTTTTCCACCAAGATTATCTTGGGATCATCCTCACTGTAAACATTTTGGCCGTCATGTTTTTCCATCAAACACAAACGACAGATATAACGTCCACTAAAAGACTCTGTAAAACCTAAAATACTGTGCATTCCCACATTGTCCCCTGTTATCTGACAGACAGTACCATAGACTTTTTCAGTGGAGAAAGGCAAATCAATGCCAGGACTCTCCAGTGTTTTCATGTCATTGATCAGAGGCTGTAGAATGAGATCAAACCAGATTTGTTCACATCTTCTGTATCAAACAGTGCAACCAAATGAATGTTCATCACAGCAGAGTTAAACTTTGGTGGCAGATTTCTGAGGACTAAATGGAGAGCAGCCATTTTGTGAATACCAGGTTTTGACCCCAGTGGGTGAGCAGTTTCAAAGTCGTCATAGTACAGCTGAATCTGTAAAGTCTGTTGTTGAGAGAACGATGGATGAGTCTTAAAATAACTTCCATCGCAGAAGTCTTCATATCTGTCAGTGTTTGATACACAAGCAGTTTACAAATATCACATATATATATACAGTGGTTCCATGGTGTAATGGTTAGCACTCTGGACTCTGAATCCAGCGATCTGAGTTCAAATCTCGGTGGAACCTAATTTCCTGAGTTTTCCTCTGGGGATTAAAGATTCATCTGGGGGCGGCAGTAGCTCAGTCTCTAGGGAGTTGTCTTGGGAACCGGAGGGTCACCGATTCAAGTCCCGACATGGACCAAGAACTGAGTGTGAACTGGTTGCTGGAGAGGTGCCAGTTTACCTCTTGGGTACTGCCGAGGTGCCCCTGAGCAAGGCACCAAACCCCCAACTGCTCGGGGTGCTTGTCAGGAGCAGCCCCCTCACTCTGACGTCTCTCCATTGTTGCATGTGTGTGTTCAGGTCTGCATGTACCGTGTATAAGTTAAGTGTAAAAATTGAATTTCCCTTAGTGGGACTAATAAAGGTTCTTCTTCTTCTTCTTAAATTTGATTGTTTCCATAACTGGAATGTAAACAAACGTGTCATTCACTGGGACTTGATCAGACGTACCTGTTTGCTTGTTTCTCCTTGTATCATATCAAACTCCTAAGATCTTTTCTACTGGCTCCACAACCCCCCATTTCTCACTGAAGTATTTCATCCTTTTAGTCTCAGTGTTAAAGCTAAATGGGTTTTCAACATTCTCCAGACTTTTACTCAACGTAGATCTTACAGGATCGTCTTTATGCAGCAGACAGCACTTCATGTTGGATTTGGGAGGCAGTTCAGTCCCAAGTTCTTCCAGATCACTGACAATAGTTGAAACCAGACTATCTGCCGTACCACTTCCTTGAGTTTAGCATTAATTGATGTAAGAGCCATATTGATCCTGCTGGTGGTGGTTTAGTGGGTTTCCTTTAAAAATGCTGGTGGAAATGCTCCTTTAATGATGCTACTGGTCACATCACAGCCTTGTAGCTCTCAGACCAGGTTAAGCAGCCAGAGGAGCAAGACAGTTTTTGACCATACGCCAAGTTGAGCCATAAAGAGAATTTTGTACCTTTGTTTTTATTTGCATAAGTAAAGTTTTTTGAACAGAGTCAGAGCCTCAGAAGATCCTTTAGTGTCAAGCTTGTTGCCAAGGGACTGCTGAATAGTGGTGGTAAAAATGAGGAAAGACTGCCACTACATGTGAGTCAAAAAACTCCGCTCTTGGAAAGAAGAACGGACTAACGAGGATTAACGCATGGATGAGGAACCAACACAAGCCCTCATACTGGAAAAAGTAAGCCAGTGGATGCTTTGCAACATGTTGTCAACTGCTAAGTAAGCTAACATAAGGAAAGCTGGCGGGCTGGAGTCAGTGGGCTTTAATTACCTCCTTCAGTGCTGCTCGTCGGAGCCTGTCGGAGCTGTGCAGCGCATATATGGTGAATGCATTTCACTGAAGAGGATTGTGGATGTCAGCTGTTTGTGGAAAAATGATGTGCATGTGAAGACACTGCTGGACATTAGCTTGCCTTTGGAAAATGGACTGTTTCTAAGCTGAATCTGAGTCAAGTGGTCTGTGCTGTGGACATGGAGGATTCTGACCAGAAGAGGGCGCCAAGGCCCACAAAGAAAGCAGTGGATGACAAAATAAGCAGCTCATTGGATCCAGAAGACGTAAATTATCTCAGCTGACAGGCATGATGAAAAACATTGATAATTGAAAACTTGATGATTGGATATAAATGCTGCAGTTGTTGCTTTACTGGATGAAGATGAAGGCCAAGCAGATCAGCATAACCGGTATGAACCAAGAACAGCACCTTTGAAAGACTTTGTTGAGAACACTGAAAACTGGTGTGCTGCAATGAGAAAGAAATCAACAGATAAAAATAATGCAAATGAAGTTAAAGGTTCAAATGATAACCAGAGACAGGATCAGTCAGGATGACATCAAAACAGGAGACAGCGTAGCTCCAGCTGCAAAAAGTTGTCATCGTAATAAAAAGAAATCCTCAGCTGCTTCATCAACAACGACTGGGTCTTCAGAGCGTATGAAGGAAGAAGCAGAGCATGCAGCCTTGATGGCACGTTCAGCAGCTTTAGAAAAGAAACGAGAGCTGGAGATCGGACAGCTGCAGCTGAAGGCTAAAATGGAGCAGTTTGCTCTTAACACAGCTATTGCAGAGTCCAAGGCAAAGCTCAAGGTGTTTGAGGAATATGAAGGAAGCACTTACAGTAATCTGTCAAAGAAGCATCCACAATGTAGGCTGAAAGAAGAGAGTGATGGTGCTCTGCTAATCTCAAATGCTGCTGCAGGAGAACACACAGCACATGTTCCTGGTTTGTTGGTGCAGTTTTTACCAGACACAAAACCAAATGAACCTCGTGGCAATAGCCACCCACAGACAGCAAGCAATGAAAGAGGACTATATGAAGTCATGCAGAAGCAAAATGCTATTTCTGAGATGCTTGTAAGGCAACAGACAAGCTCTTATGTCCCTTCTAAAGGCATTCCAGTTTTTAAAGGTGACCCTCTCACTGACAAGTCTTTCATCAGGGCCTTTGAGCATGCGGTGGATAGCAACACTGACAGTCATCAGGACAAGTTGTACTACATGGAGCAGTATACCAGCGGGGAGCCGCAAGAACTTGTTGGTAGCTGTGAGCATATGTCAGCTGACAGAGGCTACCATGAGGCCAGAAAGTTACTCCAGAGGCAATATGGTGATGAGTTGAAGATAGCAAACGCATACATGGAGAAAGCCTTGAGATGGCCTCAGATCAGAGCAGAAGATGGTAAATCGCTGAGTGCCTATGCTCTCTTTCTGATTGGATGTAGGAATACGATCGATGATACTGAGTTCATGGAAGACATGGATAACCCGTGAGTTGTTATTTCAAAGCTTCCCTACAAGATAAGAGAGAAGTGGAGAACAACTGCATTTGAAATCCATGAGACAGGAAGAGGACGAGCAAGGTTTTCTCACCTGGTCGACTTCATTGATCGGCAAGCAAAGGTAGCCTTGGATCCTCTTTTTGGAGATGTTATAGAAGGTTCACGAACCATCAGAGGAAAAGAAAAGGCTACAAAAGAAAGAAACATCAGGAAGAAGGGACACAGAGAAAGCACATTTGCTACAAGTGTGCAGGACACAACCATGGAGGCAACTGCAAAGAGAAGCAGCCCTGTAAAAGGTGTAACAGCCTTTCACAAACCTGGTCTATTCTGCCAGAAGCATCAAGCTCTTTCTGTCTGCAGTAGAATTAAAGAGCTGACAAACTTAGAACGGATAGACTTCCTGAAATCTACAGGCCTGTGTTTTGGATGTCTTACCTTTGGACACCTTAGTAAAAACTGCAAAAAGAGACTCTAGTGTCAGATTTGTTGTCAGTCACATCCAGACATACTCCATGTCAAGACAGAGGATAACAGAGCTTCAGAAAAGATGGAAGAAAACAATACTGAGAAAGATGTAGTGTCTAGTGCTCATGTGTGGTTTGGTCAGGAGTCATGTGGAAACACTGGGGCTGGAGAAGAAGAATGTGTGCTTGCTGTTGTACCGGTTCAGCTTAAGTCGAGAAAGAGTGAGAGATAAGTGGAAACATATGCCTTTATAGATCCTGGCAGCACAGCAACATTTTGCACTGAAGACATTCAGAGAAAACTAAATCTCAAAGCAAAGAGCAGCCAGTTTCTTCTTGACACAATGGCTCAAGACAGCTCTGATAGTCACAAGTTGATGAAGAGTGCTGCTCTTTCAGATCTTGAGGTGTGTGGTCTTGAAGAAAACACCTACATTGAACTCCCGAAGGCGTTTCCACACAGCCACATCCCAGAGAAGAAAGAAAATATACCATGACAGGAAGATATTGCACGATGGCAGTATCTGAAGGAAGTACGCCTGCCATGTATTAAAGCAGAAGTGGGAATGCTTATTGGTGCCAACGTCCCAAAAGCCATTGAGCCATGGCAAGTCATAAATAGTGATGGGAAAGGGCCATATGCAGTTAAAACTGCCCTGGGATGGGTGATCAATGGACCTCTTAGAAGAGACGAGGGCCCAAAAACAGACAATGGTAAGCTGCAGAGCTACACAGCTAATTGCATTCTGGTGAGCCAAATAGAAGAACTGTTAGTGAAACAGGACAACACAGATTTCCCAGAACGAAGCTGTGAAGAAAAAGAGGAAATGTCCCAGGATGATCACAGGTTCATGCACCTGGTGTCAAGTTCAGCAAAGTTAGTTGATGGTCATTACAGTCTGAGGTTACCCCTGAGAAATGAAAACATCAAGATGCCAGATAATTGCTGCATGGCTCAGCAGTGATTGGACAGCCACAAGAGGAAGTTAAAGAGAAACCCAGACATCCAGAAAGACTACATAGCATTCATGAGAGACATCACTGACAAAGACTATGCTGAGAAAACAGCAGCTGAACAGCTCAGTCGCAGTGATGGTCGTGTGTGGTACATCCCTCACCACGGGGCGTATCATCCCAAGAAAAAGAAATTAAGAGTAGTTTCTGATTGCATGGCTTCATATCAGGATGTCTCAATAAATGAACAGTTGCTCCAAGGACCAGGTCTCACTAACAACCTCATTGGTGCTCTGTTAAGGTTCAGAGAGCATCCAGTGGTGCTGATGGTGGATGTAGAGTCCATGTTTTATCAAGTGAGGGTTCCAGAGGAAGACACAGATCTACTGCGGTTTCTGTGGTGGACAGAGGGTGATCTTAACAGCCAAGTGGAAGAGTTTAGGATGAAAGTTCACCTTTTTGGTGCTACATCCTCACCCAGTTGCGCCATCTATGCGCTGAGAAGAACTGCGGAAGATGCAAAAGAGATTATGAGTGCAGACGCATTGACACTGTGCTGAGACATTTTTATGTTGATGATTGCCTAAAAGCAGTGGAAACAAGTGATCAGGCAGTCAGCCTGGTACAAGAACTCACAGCCTTGTGGGCCAGGGGAGGTTTCTGTCTCACCGTCTTGTTGTCTATTCCAGATAACGAAAGAGCACCTGAAGTCAAAGACCTGGACTTGAGACTCGACACACTCCCAGTGGAGCGTGCGCTTGGTGTGCAGTGGTGCACAGAGACTGACAGGTTCAACTTCCAGATAAACATGCAAAACAAGCCTGTCACCAGACGTGGAATCTTATCCACAGTAAGTGCTGTCTTCGACCCCCTCGGCTTTTTGGCACCACTCACATTAACAGCAAAACTCATCTTGCGCGACCTGTGCAAAAAGAAACATAGTTGGGATGAAGAGATTGAAGGTAAACATGCAAAAAGACGGCATGAATGGTTAGCAGACTTGGAGAGTTTGGCAGAGTTCATCATACCCAGATGCATCAAAACAGAAGAGTTTGGATCCACACAATCAGCTCAGTTGCATCACTTTGCTGATGCTAGTGAGGATGGATATGCTACAGCTTCCTACATATTGCTTACTAGTCATGAAAACAAAAAACACTGTTCCCTTTTACTTGGAAAATCAAGAGTGACACCTCTGAAACACGTCACAATACCAAGACTGGAGCTGACGGCGGCAGTCGTGGCTGTCAAAATGGACAGGATGTTGAGACAGGAGCTTAAGGTCCCATGACAGGAATCTGTCTTCTGGACTGATAGCACTACAGTGCTCACATATCTTTCAAATGAAAGTGCTCGCTTCAAAACTTTTGTAGCGAACAGAGTCACTACAATAAGAGATCATTCTCATCCTACCCAGTGGCGCTATGTGAACTCAGCGCTAAATCCAGCAGATCAGGGCTCAAGAGGAGTCAAGGTGAACAGGTTCATGCAGAACAAAGTCGGGATACACGGCCCGGCTTTCATGCTGAAACCTGAGCATGAGTGAACAGAACAACTGAATGAAAAGGATTTGACAACAGAAGAAGACCCGGAAATCACAACATGTGCCAGAGTGATCACAACTACCACACAAGAGGGCTACGACACTATCAATAAGCTTATCGCTTACTACTCGACATGGCAATGACTAAAAAAGGCGATTGCAAGGTTTCTCAGACTAAAAGACACACTAAGGCTACTGAAAAACAAGAGAAAGGAGCTCGAAACTACCATCAGTCAGTCTGACACCCCGAAAATCAGAACAAGCTCATCGCGCAGCACATGAAGAAATTCAAATCAACAATTCGACAGCATGCGTTGACACTGGAAGAGCTGACTGAAGCAGAAACAGAGCTCATATGGATCAGTCAATTATAGGACTACACTGAAGAAATCTGTGCTCTGAGAGGAAATGCTCCAATCAAGAAAAAGAGCCAGATCTACCAACTTGACCCCATGTTGCAGGATGGTATACTAAGAGTTGGAGGCCGGCTTAATAAAGCTGCAGTGCCACAAGAGGCTAAACACCCAGCCATCCTCGCTAAAAGTTCACCTATAGCCAGCCTGATACTGCAACACCTCCACCAAGAAGTTGGGCACTGTGGTCGCAACTATATGCTAGCAATGCTGCAACAAAAATACTGGATCCCTCAAGCTAACTCAGCTGTAAGAAGGATTATCTCCAAGTGCATTGTGTGCAGAAGGCTCAATGCTAAAGCTGGAAGACAAAGAATGGCAGACCTGCCTGAAGACAGGCTACTACCTGATCAGCCACCCCTTACCAACGTGGGGGTTGACTTCTTCGGGCCGCTTGAAGTTAAACGTGGAAGAAGCCTTGTTAAACGATATGGTGTGATGTTCACTTGTCTCACTGTAAGAGCTGTTCACATTGAGATAGCTCACAGCCTGGATACAGATTCCTGCATCAACGCCATACGTAGGTTTATATGCAGAAGGGGACAAGTAAAAATTATACGCTCAGACAATGGAACAAACTTGGTTACAGCAGAAAAAGATCTGCACAAAGCATGGAAAACCTGGACCAGATCAAAATACAGAACACCACGACAAAAAAGGGCATCAAGTGGATTTTCAACACCCGAGCGGCCTCACACCAAGGCGGCGTGTGGGAAAGACAAATCCGTACTGTAAGAAAAGTCTTGAACTCTGTGTTACAGCAACAGACACTAGATGATGAAGGACTCCAGACTGTAATGTGTGAAGTTGAAGCCATCATCAATAACAGACCAATAACACACTCATCAGATGACCCTAATGATGTGGAGGCCTTAACACCGAATCACCTGTTACTGATGAAAACACAACCCAACATTCCACCAGGGGTCTTTGACAAAGATGATCAGTGTGCACGGCGGCGATGGAGACACACACAGTATGTGGCCCATCTGTTTTGGACTAGATGGACGAGAGAATATTTGCCGCTGCTTCAGGAGCGACAAAAGTGGCTGACACCGCAAAAGGACTTCTTGCCAGGAGATATTGTCCTGATAATGGATGAAGCTGCCCCTCACAACTCCTGGAATATGGGTGGAGTGATAAAGACATTACCAGACTCCAGTGGTGCAGTGAGGCGAGTCAGCGTGAAGACTAAGACTAACGTACTGGACAGACCTATAAACAAACTGCCTGCTGAAACATGCAATACGAACACTTTGAAAAGGAGAATAAGAGGTTATGTATATAGTTTTTCATCTTTGTGTATTATGATGTACATGTAACAGCACCATAAATAATATGTTGAATGTTATATGGCTCTCATGTTGGATAATATTTGGTAATTGTTTTGCATTTAACATAAGCAATTAGGGGCTGGAAATGTAAGAGCCATATTGATCCTGCTGGTGGTGGTTTAGTGGGTTTCCTTTAAAAATGCTGGTGGAAATGCTCCTTTAATGATGCTACTGGTCACATCACAGCCTTGTAGCTCTCAGACCAGGTGAAGCAGCCAAAGGAGCCAGAGACAGTTTTTGACCACACGCCAAGTTGAGCCCAAAAGAGAATTTTGTACCTTTGTTTTTATTTGCATAAGTAAAGTTTTTTGAACGCAGTTCGAGCCTCAGAAGATCCTTTAGTGTCAAGCTTATTGCCAAGGGACTGCTGAATAGTGGTGGTAAAAGCGGAGTACTGGAGCCAGGATGAGGAAAGATTGCCACTACAGTTGAGGTGCAGATTTTTTCTGTATTTTCTTTGTTTCTTTCACTTGATCCATTGCTCTGAAAACAGCCAGCCTCTGGGCTCTGCATGACACTTGTTCCAGCAACTTCTGTAGCATCTTGGAGACTGAAAATCAGCTTGAAGTGACTCTGAGTTTGCTGCATCTGCACTTTGACAACAATCCTTCTCATCCACACTAATTAAGTGTTTTTGAACCCAGAATCTGTTGAAAACTGACGCCTACAGCGACCTCGTTCACAAACCAACTTCAACCTGGTGCTGGGATAGAAACTGGGATCCATTCGTAAATGGGTTATCAAGGACTGACAGGGAACATGTACAGCTTGACAAATGAAACACTTTGTTAGAGCCGGCGATATACGCCTGTTGGGATATACCGACCAGCTCTCCGTTTAACGGGTCCCATCTTCAGTCCCACCGGTATTACTCAGATAGGAATCACTGAAGACTGTTGAAGCTGGTGACGAGGAGACACGCCCAACAACTAACTGCCTTCATTCCAGCGTCGACCCTGCTGACTCCAAGGCAGCACAGGATGGAGTAGCCTGGGATCCAGTACCAGCACTGGCCACGCCCGTTAACGGCAGCTCCTGGAGGTGTTCGTCGATGCTGCAGCGTGACTGAAAAACAGAAAAATAACATGAACACCTTAAAGTGATTGTTCAGATTCTGGTTTCTGCTAGAAAATGTTCAACTGCTCTCTGCATACTTGGGTCACCAGAAACTGTGGGACTGTAGGACACCAGAAAATTCAACAAGTCAATATTTAGCCTGTAAACATACAGGAAATGTTGTCTCTTCAACTTAATTCAGCAACCTGGGGGTTCTGGACATCTGGATGGTGGCAGACGAGAAGTTTGGAGGATTTTGAAGGTTTTTGGGTACTTTTATTAGGTTTTGTCTGTGGTCTCCAGGAAGCTGTTTCCCCATGGTCACTAACTTTGTTAAAAATGTAAAAAAAAAAAAAAAAAAAATAGTTGATAGGATTTTAACAAAGGAGAGATACATACCTTGTGAAAGTGCACAACTTTGTCCACTGCATCACTTGCACTTATTTTGGCCCTCTTCTGTCCAGCTGTAGGTGGCAAGAGATGGAGAAGGAGCAGCAGAGAAGCCATATCACTGTCCCAGTCTACGACCAGGAAAAATGAGGCAAAGCAAGTCATTAGTATCTAGTTGGAAAGCATGAAGTCAACAGCACTAGCTATTTGAATAGAAACCAAACATGTAGCTCACTTAGTTTTCCCCGCGTTGATCTGGAGGTGGTTCCGCAGGCACCAGTCCACGAAGTCCTGGGAAAGTTCTCTGTACTCCCCATCGTCCCCATCAGTGATGAGGCCGACGATAGCAGAGTCATCAGAGAACTTCTGCAGGTGACAGGTTGGTGAGTTGTAGGAGAAGTCTGCAGTGTAGAGCGTGAAGAGGAACGGAGCCAGAACCGTTCCCTGCGGGGCCCCCACACTGCAGACCACCGTGTCTGAATTGAAGTCCTGTGTCCTCACATACTGTGGGCGGTTTGTGAGGTAGTCCAGTATCCAGGATGTAAGATGTTGATCTACCCCTGCAGTCTCCAGTTTGTCCCTCAGAAGTGTCGGCTGGATGGTGTTGAAAGCACTGGAGAAATCAAAGAACATGATCCTCACAGTGCTGCCAGGTTTCTCCAGGTGAGACAGAGCTCAGTGTAACAGGAAGATGACGGCATCTACCAGGTTGGTAGGCAAACTGTAGTGGGTCCCTGGATGGACTCACCACAGGGCGGAGATGTTGGAGGACCAGGCGCTCCAGGGCCTTCATCAGGTGGGATGTTAATGCCACCGGCCTGAAGCTGCTGGGGTCCTTGGGGTGTGGGGTCTTGGGCACAGGTACCACGCAGGATGTCTTCCACAGTTGTGGTACCTTCCTCAGCCTCAGGCTCAGGTTGAATAGGTGTCCAAAAGTCCCACACAGCTGGTCTGCGCAGGACTTCAGGAGCCTGGAGCTGATGCCATCTGGACCCGTAGCCTTCCTCACATTCATCTTCTTGAACTGGTTCTTCACCTGAAGTGTTGTGAAGGACAAACTGGAGCAGGGGGGCTGTGTGTCAGAGGCAGTGAAGGGGGGTGGGGGGGCAGAGTTGAGTAGTGGAGCAGAGGGGGGTTGACTGTGGGACGGGCCTGCTGAGAGTAGAGCTGGAGCCGTGTGAAGAGCTGTAGGTGTCAATGTCAGTGGGGGGGCTGGTGTTGAGCTAAAGGTGGTGAAGGACGAGGAGGGGGCACTGTCTTGAAGTGGCAGATGAAGGGGGCTGCAGCAGGGTGGACTGGGCCGGGGGAGGGGTAGGTGACTCATTGAACCTGTTAAAGTAGTGGTTCAAATGATGCATGATGAGGCATGATGTGTATGCCTCCTTGCAATTGGCATACAATAAGTCCAGGATTTTACTGCCCCGTGTGCAGCATGAAACATACTGGGTGAAAGTTGGTAGAGTGGAGGACAGAGAGACATGATTAAAGTCTCCAGAGACCAGGAGGAGGGCCTGAGGGTGCTGTGTCTGCAGCCTGCTAGTGACTGAATAGACCACATCACAAGCTGTGTCACCGTTAGCAGAGGGGGGAACATACACAGCCATCATAATAACATGTGTAAATTCCCTCGGTAAATAATACGGCCTCATACTAACAGCCACCAGCTCGATGTCCCTGCTGCAGTGTTGGTCTTTAACAGTGATGTGACCAGGGTTACACCATCTATCATTCACAAACACCGCCAGTCCTCCTCCTTTCCTCTTTCCGCTGTCTCTCGTCCTGTCCGCCCGCACCAACTTAAACCCGTCCAGCTCCATCACCGTGTCTGTGGTCGCCGCTGTCAGCCACGTCTCGGTGACCACCATCACGCTGCACTCCCGGTACTCCCGCTGATGTCGGGTCAGCGCCGCCAGCTCATCCATCTTGTTGGGGAGAGATCTCACATTCCCCATCAAAACAGACGGGAGGACTGGTTTGTATTTCATCCTCCGTGCGCGACGCTGAGCTCCAGCCCGGCATCCCCTTCTTCTCCTCTTTATCTCCGGGGGAACCGGGGGAACATGGGGTCTCTCCTCGGGGTGCAGCAGCGCTGTGTTGCGGAGCGCCAACAGCTGATCCCTGGTGTAAACAATGGGTCTGCTCATTCGGTCCCCGTACACGGTCGTAAACATTGTAAAAAGTGATGAAAAGTTACGACCAAAGTTGCTGCTTTGGTCTCCATAATGCCGGAAAGACTGTTGAATTAAAGGACTTAATACTGGCAAATGAAAGAAAAGATTAAAAAGTTTTTAAAGAGAAAAGCTCTAGAATGAGCAAGAGCTGCTGTAACAGGCTGCCACTCACACGGCGTCATGTCTGTTGCTTTAGAAGCGGAGAGGAAGAAGAAAGAGACTGATTGATCAGAGAGTGCACACTGGAGAGAAACTACACAGCTGTGACCAATGTGGGAAAAGTTTTGCTTTCCAGAGGAGCCTCAAAGTCCACCAGCGCATTCACTTTGGAGTGAAACCCTACAGCTGTGATGAATGTGGGGCAGCCTTCACTCAAAGAAGTCACCTAAAAACACATCAGCATCTTCTTATGTATGTTTTCGTGGCTATGACCACATACTTGGACCACCAGAAACTTCCCAGTAGGACTCTGTTATGTGGCTGAACTGTCAAAACATTTGGAAGAGTTTTCCAGTTACAAGGAGGAGAACCAACCAAAAACCTTTAGACATCTAAAGGACATTCTGTTTTATTTCAAACTGATGTATTTCTCATTAATATACCCTTTGTGATTTTATGGGTCACGCCTACACAAATTGACCCTTTTTCCTGATCCATGTGTTTTATGTGGTCTCAGATGAAGTCTTCCTGTCATGTTGGTAACTTGTATCTCCCTGAGGCCCAGTCTCACAGACCGGTCTGCTTCATGGAGCGACCTCTTCCCTTTGGCCTCTTGCTGTCATCTAGACTGATCTGTGCCACATGTTGACATCAATCACATCCTCTCATTAACTGTGTAGTTAGTGCTCATAATATATATATATATATATATATATATATATATATATATATATATATATATATATATATATATGCACATATAGAGGCCTGCCTGTTGTAGTGTTTGTATACCTATAACAAGGTTTATGTGTTGTTTTAATTCAGTTGATCAGGTTTTATTCAGTGGTTTATATCATATAAATGGTTGATACCGTTTTGCAGCAGATGAAGCCCACATGAAAAATATGGTAGAATTAATTATAAGAAACTAATTAATTAGTTTCGGTCCTGCAGAAGAAGTTTAACTGAAATATTACCATATTTTCCAGACCATACGGTGCACCGGATTATAAGGTGCACTGTCAATAAATATCAATATCACTGCCTTTTTTTTTCATTTATAAGGCGCACTGGATTATAAGTGACACAAAACGGTCAGATAGTCAAACTTTATTCTATTAATTTAACAACTCAATAACTTCAATAACTTAACATTTTTCATCTGAAACACACTAAATACAAAACAATACTCTCACTTTCAGTTTTTTTTTTCAGTTATTCCTCGTCCACAAATCCACCAAATCCTTCATCATCAGTGTCTGAGTTCAACAGTCGGGCGACTTCGGCATCAAGCCCGAATCCGTCTGGTCGTTACCGAGTCAGTGTGGTCATTATCAAGTCAGTGTGGTCATTATCGAGTCAGTCTGGTTGCTGTAACGTAGCTGTTCAGTGATGATTCCTGCCTTCCTGATCCATTGGCAGATAGAGGAGGAACTGGCCCGGCGTTGCCTCCCTGGCGGTTCGAGTTCTTTAGTTCATCCACCCGGAATGACGGCGAGCTCCGAAGTAGTTTTCTTCACTTTGGTTCTGACGGTGTCAGTGAGATGGGCAGCATGGAGTCTCAGATCAACAGGGACGGAGAGTTGTGGAAAAAGCCGTTGGGTCTCTTGGTTTCTCCTCCTGGAAAGTGGCTGATGTTCATGTCCAGCTCTGGTGGTGCAGCTCATCTTCTTCTTCCTCCACTTCGTACCATTGATTCATTAATATGAAATTCTCTCTCCGCTGCTCTACTCCCATGTTCTGCTGCTGACTGATAGCCTGAAGCTGGAAATCTGCTTCATCAGCATGTCTTCACAGCCGCCAGGCACCTGACTACCGTCTGTAGTATTACTCCGCCAGGCGCCTGACTACCGTCTGTAGTATTACTCCGCCAGGCGCCTGACTACCGTCTGTAGTATTACTCCGCCAGGCGCCTGACTACCGTCAGTAGTATTACTCCGCCACGCGCCTGACTACCGTCAGTAGTATTACTCCGCCAGGCGCCTGACTACCGTCAGTAGTATTACTCCGCCACGCGCCTGACTACCGTCAGTAGTATTACTCCGCCACGCGCCTGACTACCGTCAGTAGTATTACTCCGCCACGCGCCTGACTACCGTCAGTCGTATTACTCCGCCAGGCGCCTGACTACCGTCAGTAGTATTACTCCGCCAGGCGCCTGACTACCGTCTGTAGTATTACTCCGCCAGGCGCCTGACTACCGTCTGTAGTATTACTCCGCCAGGCGCCTGACTACCGTCTGTAGTATTACTCACACCTTCCTTTACCTCCTAAGAGACTGACTTTACAGGAGCCCTTCAACAGTGTAGCAGCAGGTGATCAGCCTCTAGACAAAAGAAAGACGATCAATATACTACTAAGTACATAGAAACACTTCAGATATAAATATTGTTGAACAGATGTGTTCTGGAGCAGGTTTTTGTTATTTTAGAAAGAAGAAAGAAAGAAAGATATTCCTTTATTAGTCCCACAGTGGGGAAATTCAGTTTTACACTCTGTTGTTCACACAGTACATATACATGCGTCAATGGAGAGATGTCAGAGTGAGGGGGCTGCTCCTGACAAGCGCCCAGAGCAGTTGGGGGTTTGGTGCCTTGCTCAGGGGCACCTCAGCAGTGCCCAAGAGGTAAACTGGCACCTCTCCAGCAACCAGTTGGTCTTGGTCCATGGGGGTCTTGAACCCGTGACGTCCGCGTCCTAACCAAAGTCCTTACAGACTGAGCTACTGCCGCCCCATCCCTTTAACCCTTAAACACTGTTCAATAAACTGTTACGTTGGTTACGTTCGTGACTGAAAGCAGCCACTAAATGAACAGCTGTAAAAATATAACAGATACATATTTTTTCACACTTTTTGCGGTCAAATCTGTTCATTTGAACCATTATCACAGTCTTGGATATGTCAAAGATTAGTAACAACATTGACTTGGATGAATTAAAGCAAAAGCCATCATTAGTGACTATAACCGCTTCAAGAGAGCTGTCGACAATCTGGAGTGGATTCTAGGAAGAAGAGTGTATTAAAAAATACTCTAAAGTAGTTTCAAACTGACTTTACCATCATCAAAAAAGACACATTTCATGTACAGGCCTGTGTAGTGGCTACATGATGCAACCTAGTCATCAACAGTAAAAATCACACACTTTACTTCTGTTCAACAGGGGGACCATCAACATGCAGAATCATTATATAGAAATCATTATATAGTGTCATGGCTGCGCATTCAAAAAATGTGCTTATAATGGCAGTCAATGGGGCAAAAACAGCCACCAACATCATGTGAGTACAAATTTTATTCTGATGCTGCACAGAAACTAGTAATTCATCCAAGTCAATGTTGTTACTAATCTTTGACATGTCCAAGACTGTGATAAAGGTTCAAATGGATCCAGTTTTATACTGAAAATACGTCATTTTGTGTGTCCAAATTAGTGACATCACATTTGAAATTGATATTTAAAGAGTTAAAATTGTGAAAATATTTAAATATTTAGTTGTTTTGATCAGGACTGAGGTTGATAAACAGATTTGACCAAAAAAGTTGATCTGTTATATTTTTACAGCTGTTCTTTTAGTGGCTGTTTTCAGCCTGAACATCACATGCGTAGTGAATTTGCCCACAGTGTATTATTGACCTTCTGAAAGTTTTGAAACCATATTTCCAAAATGTATGTTAAATGAAGGTTCCTCAACAAAAATGATTCAATTTGATAAAATACAATGAAATTTACGGCTTATTTAAGAGGTAAAAATGCCCCCTAGTGGCTGAAAACATCCCCAACAGCACATGAGGGTTAAGGTCACATTTCACTCTTAACACGCTGCAGTGAGAACATCAGCCTTTAACTACATTTCTTGTAGGGGTGAGGGAAGGTTTGAGGGAAAAAAAATGATGTGTTATGGATCAGTTGAGCTTCATTTCCATAACTTAAAAAGAAAAAAAAAACGGCAGGGTATGGGGAGGAGTAGTTATGGGTTAGGATGTGGTTTGTCCTGTTGGATAGGTGGGTTGAGGCCTCCTGCTTTCCTAGTTGTGTATCTTGGAGTTGTGACGTGTTGATGCCACGTTTGAGTTCCTCCAGAGCGGTTGTGTTAGTCTCCGTGGTGGGGGTGTACTGCGTGAACCGCTGTGTTGGGGTCTATTCTTGGTCTCTTGGAGGGAGGGCGGAGAGTCCTGCTAAGCGGAGAAGCGTGTTTAGCATTTCTTCACTGTCCATGTCGTCCAGTGTCTGGGGTTGAGAGGGAGAGGGTCGGGGATGGGATTGGCACGTAGAGCGGGGGGGAGGGTAGGAGGGTCGGGAGTTGTTGTTAGTTGGTGGGGGAGTGGAAAGGGGTGGTGGGGTGCAGTCTTCTTCGTCTTCCGGGTGGGGTGAGAACAGGGTAGTGGTTAGCATGTGCTTGGTGGCCTCAAAGGAGGCGTCCCGGATACGTGGATTGTTAGATAGGGCTCTCCTTTTGGCTACTGCTAAAGCCCTGTTCCAGTTGGGTACCAGTAGGGGGAAGATGTCTTGTTTGGTTTGGTCTTGCAGTTGTTGGTAGTGTTCCTTAAGCATTTCCACAGTTGCAGCAGACCAAGTCTGTCTCTTGGACTTCTGGGCGTTTGGGAGGGTGGCATCCTTGCTATCACTTTGTGACTGGTCGGATTCATGTTCTGGGTTTGGTCCACCCTCTACCTGTGTTTCCTGTTCTTCCCCACCACTCTCCATTGGTGGGGCAGTTTCAGGCCCCTCCCTTCTCCCTCCACAGCTGATCCTTCTTCTCCAATCACAGGACTTGGAGGGAGATTTGAATTTCCCAGACAAACCTCTTCAAATAGCTCTCTAAATGCTTCCTTCTCTCCTCCATTTTGCTGCTTTTCATTTTTTAGCAACCTGTAGTTTGTTGGCAAAAGTTTGGGCAGTTTCAGAGGTGATTTATTTCTCCACAAAGATTGCACTTTCTGCCATTGTACACTCCTCAAAGGTATGACCAGTTTCTCTGCATTTCCTGCACATGATCTGGTCTGGACTCTGCAATAAAGTTGTGCCTGCTGTGTTTGTGTTGCCCTGCAATTACACCAGCAAACTGCTGGTTGGCAGCGGCATCTCTATGAGTTTCCTTCTTCTTCTTGTACTACAAACAGAAACTGAGCAGAGTTGGAGCTAGTAACTGCTGAACAACTTTTGCTGACATTACTAGAAAACAGAGACTATTCCTGAGTGGATTTATGTGAGCGAACATTGAAAAGATGGAGGCAGAGAGAAGCTGAACTCTCTGTGGCTGTCTTGGCCACTCAGCACTGCTGAGAGACTGGACCAATCACAGCTGTTGAGGTGTGCGTCACTGCGACGTGTAGTTACATTTCTGGAGAGGCGCACGTCAGGCCACGGCATCAATTCAACGCAGAAGTATAAATCAAGCTTTAATAAAGTTTCATTTTTATCTGCATTGGATTATGGTGATCTGCTTTACATGAAGGCCTGACCAGAGCCTGAAGAGGCTGGATACTGGTCACCACTGTGTGTTACGTTTCCTTACTGGCTGTGGAAATCTGGTTCACCATTGAACCCTTTATGCTGCTGTTGTACGTCCGCAGATTTTCACATTGGTCGACTCTTATAAATAATATATAGAAATATAGAAATCTCTCCTTGGGCTGGTGCCGTCGTATCTGTGTACATACATGTGTACAAACCACAATCAATCTGGCCTCCAGATGTTCTCCAGATGTTGGTCCCAGAGGTTAGAACAGAGCGAGGCTAAAATGTGTTTAAATATGCTGCTCTTTCATCGTGGAATGTCATGCAGAAGGACCTGAAACTGTCAGAATTGATTACTATGGGTGAATTTAAGTCCATAATAAAGAATCAAGAAAATAGCACTATTGGTCGTTGTAACTGCTTCTGATTTTTGTCATTAAATTGTTGATATTGATCTGTTTGTGCAGCACAGCTGTTGTTGTGTTGCATACATAATTGCATATGATATTTGTTTACTCGTGGTGTGTGACTGTTGTATTTGTCTGTTTGTATTGTTTGTTTTTATTGTTGTAACAATGTTTCTGCTGCCCTCTTGGCCAGGTTGGAAAAGAGATTTTAATCTCAATGGCTTTCTCACCTGGCTAAATCAAGGATATAAACATATAATCAAGCTTATGCAATGTTACATGGGCGCCACCGTAGTGAAATGTTTCTCTTCTTGCGTCAAGCCCGGCCGATTGCTCGCGCCCAAGAACCATATAGCCCACTGTGATTGGTCGATTCGTTCAGCTCCGGGCTCGCGCAACAAAGGGACCTTCCACACACAATGAGGCAAAGTGCCGTACACATAAAACTTGCGAGCCACACGAATATTAAACTTTCATATCAAGGTGGGGGCCACAAAATATGGAGTTTGAGACCCATGGTCTGGATTCTTCACAGAAGGACTGATAAAAGGTTCAAGGGGAGAAAGGTCATGATGGGTCGTTTCTTCCTCCACTGGATCCACAAAGAATAACTTAAGAAAACTGAAACTAAAATTTGAATTTAGAAAATTTAAAGCCCTCCCGTCTTTGATGCCTTTAAGACAGGACATCAGAGCCCAAGGAGTTTGTTTTTTCTCTTTTTCAAGGGCAGGTACCATTGTGTGTCAACTGTATAAAAGTGGAGGGATATTCCCTACTTTCTAAGACTGGACCCCAGAGGAAGCATGTACAAGGAAAATAAAATGGGACCACGGATAGGGGACTCCACATGGGAGAGTGGCTTTTTTTTTTTTTTAAGTGGCGGCACTATAGCATATTTAAAATGAGAGGCCAGGCTACTGTTAATAACTGCCTGGATGCTCGTCCAGTGACCTCAAAAACCCCTTTAAAGAGGCGAGGCGGTACAATATCTGTGGGACAGGCAGAAGGTTTAGATGATCCATTGTTTGTTTAAGGGAAGTAAGTGACACAAGCTCAAACTGGTTAAAAACAGCAGAGCAGCTGAAGGTGACGGATGGATCATGCAAAGGAAGAGAGATGTTTGTCCAAATGGTCTCATCTTGTCCATAATAAACTTGAGAAATTTGTCACAGGCTTCTGAGGAGACGTCAAAACAAGCAGGTTGGAGTATAAAGAACAAACTGATGGTGCTAAAATAAACACAAGGTTTGTGACACTTAGTCCAAATAATACCAGAGAAATACTGAATTTGTTAGATTTTAATGATTTTCTGGTTTCTGCACCAGCTGTCCCTTAAAATGTCAACAGATACCTGGAGTTTATCTTTTATCCACCTACGTTCAGCTCTCCTGCATTCCTGTCTGGCAGCACGAGTGGTGTCGTTTAACCAGGGTTCACATTCAGGTTTGGACTCCATCATTTTAAAAGGAGCAACAGCATCCTAGATGCTCTTGCAGGTGGAGTAAAATAGGAAGGTCGCAATTGGCCCGCTGGCTACGAGTTTGAGACCCATGCTCCAGACCATCACAGGACCGACACAGTGACAGATAACCATTCACGCTCACATTCACACCTATGGGGAGTTTACTAGACTAAAAGATGTTGGAGATCAGCTCTAACTGGTTGTTTTCCTCCAGTCTGTGAAATCTTCCAGATGCCGTGAGGACACCAGAGGACACAGAGGACCATGAATTTATTCAGATCACCTGTCTCATGAACTACTGTCAGGATATAGTGACCGTTTTATCAAAATCACTTTTTAATCAGATTTGCTCCTTTTCAACCCGCTGCAGCTTTCATCACTATCAGTTTATACTATGTGAAGCTGTTGTTTCCCTCCTGACCTCCAGGTGGCGACTTCCTGTCACCTTCAACTGAAATACCAGACCGGAAGTACTTCTAAACGGAAGTGTGGTTGTCTCTTTGTGACCTCGGACTGGCGGCGAGATCGTTGTTTCGTTAGCTGACGAGCATATTTGTCCTATTTGTCTGTTTTGAGGCGGCAGAGCTCCAGGTGAACCCGCACACACTCAGGTAAACACTTTGATAATGTTTCTTTGAGCGGGAAATCAAAGCGGGAATAGCTTTAGCACGCTGGGCTAGCTCCGATGCTAACCAGCTAATTAGCCGCTGTTAGCTTCGGCCTGCTGCTGTGTGGCTAGCTGCTAGCGCTAGCATTAGCTCTCTGTAATGTGTGCTTGTTTTCACGGATTGAGCTTCCTGTTCCTCTGAAGCTAACAGGCTAATAACATTTTAATAATTTTTTGTTGTTGTTTTGAGCCGGGAATCAAAGCGGATATGGCGTCATCACGCTGTGCTACCTCCGATGCTACTCCGATGTTTTCAGGCTAACATGGACCATGTTATCAGAGTAGAACCAGAGGAGACAGCAGGACCTGAATACCTCTGTGTGCTCTGATTTGTAGTGAGTCCAGGACAACAGGATCTCAGAGACCAGGACCAGGAGCCCGTTTCAGAAAGCAGCTTCAACAAACTGAGATGGAAAAGTTTTCGGTTCCAGAACAGCTGATCAGAGTTTGTTCAATCAAATGTGAGGATGAAAACAGCCATCATCAATGGAGCTGTGAGACTATGAGTCATCATGGCAACAGGTAAATGAGGCAGAGCCTCCATCTGAATCCAGTCCACGTAGAGATATTAATGTATTTATATGATGACTGAGCACATTTATCTATAATGAAGTGTCAATAACACAATGAAGCTGAATAGAGTGTCGTCCATTAATTCATCTTTCAGCAGACTGACATTTTCTATATGGATGATAAAGTGGTGATTGTCACTATGTATCAGACTGTAGCCTCCATTACATTTAAATAGATTTATTCAGCTTTAATGTGACGGGACAAAACACAGGAGCAGCAGCTGATGATGAAAACTATCAAACATGTCTATCAGAGACATGGAGACATGACTGTAAGCTCTCAGTCTGATCCAGTAATAATGTGTTTGGTGATTTAAAGGTTCACTAGAGTCCATTTGAAATAGTCGACATCAAAGAAATGACTGACAGCACATAACAGAGTAACTTTAGACAGTCCTGAGTACCAAACTAATATCTGACACACAGTAAACCTTCAATATGGACTGAATGAATGAACACATAAAACACCATTCACACTCTCTGAAACAGAGACCAGGACCATAACCTGGAGCACTTCAAGAGTGAAACTGAGGAGGACCAGAAGAACCTGGACCAGCAGAGCAACAAGGTCCCCAGAAGACCAGCAGCAGACTCGTCCTCTGAGACCACCGATGTTCAGGTCAGTTTTCATGACTTCATGGCTTCATAACGACACTAAAGACACGAGGACAAGTCAGTAACTGAATAAATTACTGTTTGAACAACATTAAACTGAAACCTGTTGAAAAATGACACATGCAGGTAGATGGAAGTCACTTATTTTATTGTGTAGTCTGAGTAACGTGGCGTCATATCTGTTCAAAAGCAAAACAAAGCCGAAGGTAGAGAGCAGAAAATGGTGGAGGGTCGGCGGGGATCCGACCTGCAGCCTCAGCAGTGTTTCCTCTATATGCAGCAGCAGCATCGCTGCTACAATCCGACCAGCGCTGCTGCTGATGTTTTCTATGAGAGGAGAGGAGAGGAGAGGGCTCCATCTCATCTCATCTCTTTAGAAAGTAACGTTATATGATTTTGTGCAGATGCTTCATATCCAGGTCAAGTCACACACCTGTGAGTAAAGCAGATAAACAAGAATCAAGTCAGTTTTATTCATATAGCCCAAATTCACAAATCACAGTTAAGCCTCAGGGGGCTTTACAGTCTGTACAGGATACGACACCCTCTGTCCTTTACAGAACAACCCTCTCATCAGATAAGGAAAGACTCCCCAACCAAACTTTTAACAGGGAAAAAGAAAACAAATGGAAGAAACCTCAGGAAGAGCAACAGAACACAGCAGTGCTTTTATTTTAAGTAGGAAATGAGGTTTGAACCTCAATGTGTTTCTGAGTTCAAATAAACTGAATGAGTGACTTAGTCTGTGGTATGAATTCATCTTCAACTCTACTGGGTCTTACATTTCCCATAATGCAACTCGATAATGGGGATGTCATGTGATAATTAATGAATGTCAAGGGGGCGTCTGTGGTGACCAATCAAATGTCTCCAGAGGGACACGGCCCTGCATTTGGTTGTCTCAGGTGGTAGTGCATTAGTTAGACTGGAGCATTGTGGGTTGTGTTCCAATGACATGTTCTAAATGTTTTTATGGTTGTAGATAAGTCATTCCACCATGGCTTCTCACTGACTCTCTCTCTGTATGTCTGTTGCTATAGAAACAGAGAGGAAGAAGAAAGAGTGGAGAGAAACTACACAGCTGTGACCAATGTGGGAAAACCTTCACTGCAGGGATCAAACGCAGTGTCCACCAATGCATTCACACTGGAGAGAAACCCTACAGCTGTGGTGAATGTGGTGCAGCTTTCGCTCGGTCAGATACCCTAAAACAACATCAACGTATTCACACTGGAGA
Source organism: Pterois miles (assembly GCA_947000775.1). NCBI lineage: Eukaryota > Metazoa > Chordata > Actinopteri > Perciformes > Scorpaenidae > Pterois > Pterois miles. The sequence goes on from CAMQGK010000123.1 coordinate 3,240,565, forward strand.
GAAACCATACTGGTGCGATCAATGTGGGAAAACATTTTCTCGCACTACTCACCTGAAATCCCACCAACGCATTCACACTGGAGAGAAACCCTACAGCTGTGATGAATGTGGTGCAGCTTTCACTCGGTCAGATACCCTAAAACAGCATCGACGCATTCACACTGGAGAGAAACCCTACAGTTGTGATGAATGTGGTGCAGCTTTCGTTCAGGCAGGTACCCTAAAACAGCATCGACGCATTCACACCAGAGAGAAACCCTACAGCTGTGATGAATGTGGTACAACTTTCGCTCAGTCAGGTGCCCTAAAACAGCATCAACGTATTCACACCGAAGAGAAACCCTACAGCTGTGATGAATGTGGTGCAGCTTTCGCTCAGTCAGGTGCCCTAAAACAGCATCAACGTATTCACACTGGAGAGAAACCTTACAGCTGTGATGAATGTGGTGCAGCTTTTGCTCAGTCAGGTACCCTAAAACAGCATCAACGTGTACACACCGAAGAAAAACCCTACAGCTGTGCTGACTGTGGAGCAGTGTTCACGACATCAGATAATATGAAAAAGCATCAACGTATTCACACTGGAGAGAAACCCTACAGCTGTGCAGAATGTGGGGCAGCTTTTACTACATCAAGTGGTCTAAAAGTACATCAACGCATTCACAGAGGAGAGAGACCGTACTGGTGTGACGAATGTGGGGCAGCTTTCAATACATCAAGTTACCTGAATAAGCATAAACGTATTCATACTGGAGAGAAACCGTACCGGTGCGATCAGTGTGGGAAAACATTTTCTTGCGCTAGTCACCTGAAATCACACCAACGCATTCACACTGGAGAGAAACCACACAGGTGTGTTCAATGTGGGAAAACTTTTTCACACTATAGCACCTTCAAAGTCCACCAACACAGTCACACTGGAGAGAAACCGTACTGGTGTGATGAATGTGGGGCAGCTTTCACCACGTCAGGTGACCTGCAAAAGCATCAGCGTATTCACACTGGAGAGAAACCATACAGGTGTGATCAATGTGGGGCAGCTTTTACCACATCAGGTAACCTGAAGAAGCATCGATGTATACACACTGGAGAGAAACCGTACAGGTGTGATCAATGTGGGAAAACTTTTTCTCAAAGTCGTTCCCTTAAATTGCATAAACGCTCTGATAGATGTGTTGTGATATTCTGAGCTTCTCTCCAAATTGTGGGCTGACCAACAGTAAATTCATGTATATTTTCATGGCTGTGACTACGTATTTGCACCACCAGAAAGTTCCCAGTGGGACTTGGCTGACCTGTCAAAACATCTGGAAGAGTCTTCCAGATTACTGAGCCTCCTTCCAGAAACTTTACCTGAACTCTTAGTAGTGAGATTATTCATTTACAACCAGCCTGGTTTAGCTCAGAGGAAAAACAACCACATGACGTAGTACCCATCCTGTAACATTTGATCTGATTGTTGACTTATGGGTTAAAGGCCCTGACATCTGTTTCTATATGGAAGTTTTTGTTGGACTTTATTAGTTGTAAGCCACAGAAGACAATCCACAAATCTGTACTGTGATTTCTAAATATTTCACTATTCACAAATGCATATTTTTATATCCACAGAAATAAATGGTGATTTGCAAATATGCATAATTCACTCTGTAAATATGTATTTTAAGGTTTACATGTAAAATGATATAAACACATTTGTGCATCAGTTTATGCACATGAAATGATATCTGTCCATTTGCAGATCGCTTTCTGTGCATTTATGGGCCACGTGACATTTGCAACTTCACTCCTTGTGTTTACGTAATTTTGTCCAATTAACACCACAAGAGACCTGCAGGAAAGATGTGTCAGTATGAGGTGTATTTAGCAGCTCCACCAGAAGGTGGCGACATGCCCTCACATGAGCTGAAGGAACTACAGTCTACAGCTGCTGGCAGAAAGCAAGAACAAGAGTCAGTCCAACCACCAGGAGACAACCAGCTGCCTGTAAGACCACGTGGAACATCTTTCTTTAACCCAACGGTCCTGATTCTGATTCAGGATCAGGTTCATCATCTCCTGGTGAGTTTACTGTGCTGTGCTCGCTTAGCCTTTACTGCTGTTAGCTACAGTGAGCTAGCTTAGTGTTAGTGGTGTCAAAGTTATCTAGCTGTGTTAAACTAGCTGGCGTTAGGACCTAGCGGTAGATCAGGGGCAGCAATCTGACCTCTGTGAGCAGACTCAAAGTAAACACAAGAGCCAGCGGTCAGTGAGAATATTGATCAGGTTGATTATATGATCATAATCACATCCTCCCTTCTATACGTTACGTAGCACATGCTGAATATTCACTGATCTGGAAACGGCAGGTGAGTTCAACCAACTTAATATGAATCCAAACATTGTGGTGATATCAGGTTGTAAAATTACTTTATTTAAACTATTCTTACTGATGTATTTTAAGTCCATCCCACTCAAAAACGTCCATACAAATTGTTACCTTCATTTTTTTGAGTATTACTAAATCATTTCACTTAAGTTAAAATAAATAAGACATTTCATCCATTTCTATGATCAAACAGTTCTTGGTGAAATGTTTGTTTGTGGATCATCACATCATATATCACAGCTGATGTACTTGTTACTGGGTTGATGGTTTTGCTTCTCTATAAGCTTCTCAACTCAAGATGTGACATTTGTATGTTTTGTACTTGACAAAGAAAAGAAAAAATCTTAAAAGTGCTCCTCCATGAGGATGTTTTTAATGATTAAATTGATTCCACTCACAGTTCATTTGTTTGCTGCTTTAGTATTTATAGTTGTTTCTTTAATCTGTGTTAGAAAACGGTTTATTAAGGCACAGGAGACATCCAGCATGCCTGGTATTTATTTGAAATTGTCACCATTTGGCAAACTTAAAGAGTAACTAAAACCTCAAACCACTTTTCAGCATAAAACTAATGTGTGTGTGTATTTAGTGCTGTTGATGGTCCAAATCTTGACATTTTAGAGTAAAGTATTTAAATTCTACATATTGTGTGATAAATATGCATAGTTACTGCCCTCTACTGGTTGAAACGCAGCTTGCATTTGACTTTAACTCTGCTGATCTGGCGGCAGGCGACGTACACTATGGTGGCAGCTTTTGTCACCAACCAACAATTATACATCCTCTGGCAGCTCCTAGCTCCTTATCCACTGGATCTTCATTTTTACAGCTGCCCTGCTGACGAGGCCAAGGACATTATTTTGGGGGAATACAGGTCCAGTTTTGCCATGAACTTCGTTTCCAGGTTATCAGTGGTGATCCTTCTGAGCTCTTTATCTGTATAAAATCAGGCACAAATAAAAGGCACAATTTATTGAAATCAACGAAACTGAGCCGATCGCAACACACAAGCGCAGCTTCAGTTAAACTGCGTATGTGTTATACCCCATAGCCTCAGACCCGGGTCCACCGGTGCCCAGCCTCCTTTCATGGGTCTTGGCTGCTAACGAGTGACAGCTAAAAGTTTCTGAACTTCTGCATATGTGCATCGATCTACATACCTTGTATTCTGTATGCAGCTGTGTGCGTATACTGCAGCTTTAATATATGCTGTCAGGATATCGTGACCGTTTCATCAAAATCACTTTTTAATCAGATTTGCTCCTTTTCAACCCGCTGCAGCTTTCATCACTATCAGTTTATACTATGTGAAGCTGTTGTTTCCCTCCTGACCTCCAGGTGGCGACTTTCTGTCACTTTAAAATGAAAAACCAGACCGGAAGTACTTCTAAACGGAAGTGTGGTTGTCTCGTTGTGACCGCGGACTGGCGGCGGGATCGTTGTTTCGTTAGCTGACGAGCATATTTGTCTGTTTTGAGACGGCAAAACAAACAAAAACAAACAAACAAAGAAAAGTAACGCAACGCAAAGTAACACAACACATGACAACACAACGCAAACTAACGCAATGCAAAGTAATGCACGCAACGCACTACAACACAAGGCAAAGCAACACAACGCAAAGTAACACAACACATGAAAACACAACGCAAAATAACGCAAAGCAAAGTAACGCAACGCAAAGTAATGCAACGTTCTACAACACAAGGCAAAGTAACGCAACGCAAAGTAACGCAACGCAAAGTAACGCAAAGTAACGCAAAGTAACGAAATGCAAAGTAACACAACACAAAGTAACGCAACAGAAAGTAATTTAATACATTACAAAACAAGGCAAAGTAACGCAACGCAAAGTAACACAAGGCAAAGTAACACAACGCAACGTTCTACATCATATGGCAAAGTAACAAAACGCAGAGTAACACAAAGTAATACAATGCAAAGTAACACAAGGCAAAGTAATGAAACGCAAAGTAACGCAACGCAAAGTAACACAAGGCAAAGTAACACAATGCAAAGTAACGCAAAGCAAAGTAACGCAACGCAAATTAACACAACACAAAGTAACGCAACGCAAAGTAACGCAACGCAAAGTAATGCAACACATTACAACACAAGGAAAAGTAAGGCAACGCAAAGTAACACAATGCAAAGTAACACAATGCAAAGTAACACAAGGCAAGGCACTACAACACAAGGCAAAGTAAAACAACGCAAAGTAACACAACACATTACAATGCAAAGTAACACAGCGCAAAGTAACGCAACACATTACAACACAACGCAAAGTAACACAACGCAAAGTAGCACAACGTAAAGTAACACAAAGCAAAGTAACGCAACGCAAAGTAACACAATGCAAAGTAACACAACGCAAAGTAACACAACACATGACAACACAACGCAAAGTAACGCAATGCAAAGTAATGCAACGTTCTACAACACAAGGCAAAGTAAAGCAACGCAGAGTAACGCAAAGTAATGCAATGCAAACTAACGCAACACAAAGTAACACAAGGCAAAGTAACACAACGCAACGTTCTACATCATATGGCAAAGTAACAAAACGCAGAGTAACACAAAGTAATACAATGCAAAGTAACACAAGGCAAAGTAATGAAACGCAAAGTAACACAAGGCAAAGTAATGAAACGCAAAGTAACGCAAAGCAACGCAACGTTCTAAAACACAAGGCAAAATAACACAACGCAAAGTAACACAACGCAAACTAACGCAACGCAAAGTAACACAACGCAAAGTAACACAATGCAAAGTAACGCAAAGCAAAGTAACACAAGGCAAAGTAACACAATGCAAAGTAACGCAAAGCAAAGTAACGCAACGCAAATTAACACAACACAAAGTAACGCAACTTTCTACAACACAAGGCAAAGTAACGCAACGCAAAGTAACGAAGTAACGCAACGCAAAGTAACGCAACGCAAAGTAACGCAACACATTACAACACAAGGCAAAGTAAAACAACGCAAAGTAACACAACACATTACAATGCAAAGTAACACAGCGCAAAGTAACACAGCGCAAAGTAACACAGCGCAAAGTAACACAGCGCAAAGTAACGCAACACATTACAACACAACGCAACGTAACACAACGCAAAGTAGCACAACGTAAAGTAACACAAAGCAAAGTAACGCAACGCAAAGTAACACAATGCAAAGTAACACAACGCAAAGTAACACAACACATGACAACACAACGCAAAGTAACGCAAAGCAAAGTAACGCAACGCAAAGTAATGCAACGTTCTACAACACAAGGCAAAGTAAAGCAACGCAAAGTAACGCAAAGTAACGCAATGCAAACTAACGTAACACAAAGTAACACAAGGCAAAGTAACACAACGCAACGTTCTACATCATATGGCAAAGTAACAAAACGCAGAGTAACACAAAGTAATACAATGAAAAGTAACACAAGGCAAAGTAATGAAACGCAAAGTAACGCAACGCAAAGCAACGCAACGTTCTAAAACACAAGGCAAAGTAACACAACGCAAAGTAACGCAACGCAAAGTAACACAACGCAAAGTAACACAATGCAAAGTAACGCAAAGCAAAGTAACGCAACACAAATTAACACAACACAAACTAACGCAACTTTCTACAACACAAGGCAAAGTAACGCAACGCAAAGTAATGCAACGCAAAGTAACGCAACGCAAAGTAACGCAACGCAAAGTAACGCAACACATTACAACACAAGGCAAAGTAAAACAACGCAAAGTAACACAACACATTACAATGCAAAGTAACACAGCGCAAAGTAACACAGCGCAAAGTAACACAGCGCAAAGTAACGCAACACATTACAACACAACGCAAAGTAACACAACGCAAAGTAGCACAACGTAAAGTAACACAAAGCAAAGTAACGCAACGCAAAGTAACACAATGCAAAGTAACACAACGCAAAGTAACACAACACATGACAACACAACGCAAAGTAACGCAAAGCAAAGTAACGCAACGCAAAGTAATGCAACGTTCTACAACACAAGGCAAAGTAAAGTAACGCAAAGTAACGCAAAGTAACGCAATGCAAACTAACGTAACACAAAGTAACACAAGGCAAAGTAACACAACGCAACGTTCTACATCATATGGCAAAGTAACAAAACGCAGAGTAACACAAAGTAATACAATGCAAAGTAACACAAGGCAAAGTAATGAAACGCAAAGTAACGCAACGCAAAGCAACGCAACGTTCTAAAACACAAGGCAAAGTAACACAACGCAAAGTAACACAACGCAAAGTAACGCAACGCAAAGTAACACAACGCAAAGTAACACAATGCAAAGTAACTCAAAGCAAAGTAACGCAACACAAATTAACACAACACAAACTAACGCAACTTTCTACAACACAAGGCAAAGTAACGCAACGCAAAGTAACGCAACGCAAAGTAACGCAACGCAAAGTAATGCAATGCAACGCAACACATTACAACACAAGGAAAAGTAAGGCAACGCAAAGTAACACAATGCTAAGTAACGCAACGCTATGCAACGCAACACACTTCAACACAAGGCAAAGTAACACAACGCACTACAACACAAGGCAAAGTAACGCAACGCAAAGTAACGCAATGCAACGCAAAGTAACGCAACGTTGTACAACACAAGGCATAGTAATGCAACGCATAGTAATGCAACGCAGAGTAACACAACGCACAGTAATACAACGCAAAGTAACACCGCAAAGTAACGCAACGCTATGCAACGCAACACACTTCAACACAAGGCAAAGTAACACAACGCACTACAACACAAGGCAAAGTAACGCAACGCAAAGTAACGCAATGCAACGCAATGCAACGCAAAGTAACGCAACGTTGTACAACACAAGGCATAGTAATGCAACGCATAGTAATGCAACGCAGAGTAACACAACGCAAAGTAATACAACGCAAAGTAACACCGCAAAGTAACACAACGCAAAGTAATACAACGCAAAGTAACACACCGCAAAGTAACACACCGCAAAGTAACGCAACGTTCTACAATACAAGGCAAAGTAACGCAACGCAAAGTAACTCAATGCAAAGTAACACAACGCAAAGTAACGCAACGCAACGCAAAGCAACGCACTACAACACAGGGCAAAGTAACGCAACGCAAAGTAATGCAACGCAAAGTAAGACAACGCAAAGTAACGCAATGCAAAGTAAGGCAACGCAATGCAATACAACACAAGGTAAAGTAACACAAGGCAAAGTAAAGCAACACAGTACAACACAAGGCAAAGTAACGCAACGCAAAGTAACACAAGGCAAAGTAACGCAACACAGTACAACACAAGGCAAAGTAACGCAACGCAAAGTAACGCAATGCAAAGTAACGCAACACAAAGTAACGCAACGCAAAGTAACACAACGCAAAGTAACACAACGCAAAGTAACACAACGCACTACAACAAAAGGCAAAGTAATGCAATGCAAAATAACACAACACAAACTAATGTAACTTTCTACAACACAAGGCAAAGTAACGCAACGCAAAGTAACACAAGGCAAAGTAACACAACACAAACTAACGCAACTTTCTACAACACAAGGCAAAGTAACGCAACGTAAAGTAAGACAACGCAAAGTAATGCAACGCAAAGTAACACAATGCACTGCAACAAAAGGCAAAGTAACACAACGCAAAGTAACACAACGCAAAGTAACACAACGCAAAGTAATGCAACGCAAAGTAACACAACGCAAAGTAACGCAACGCTAAGTAACGCAACGCTAAGTAACGCAACACACTACAACACAAAGCAAAGTAACGCAACGCAGTACGACACAACGCAAAGTAACGCAACGCAAAGTAACACAAGGCAAAGTAACAACGCACTACAACACAAGAGCAAAGTATCGCAACGCAAAGTGACACAACACAAAGGAACACAATGCAAAGTAACAACGCAAAGTAACGCAACACATTACAACAGAAGGTAAAGTAACACAACGCAAAGTAACACAAGGCAAAGTAACGCAACTCAAAGTAACACAATGCACTACAACAAAAGGCAAAGTAACACAATGCAAAGCAACGCAAAGCAAAGTAACGCAACGCAAAGTAACACAAGGCAAAGTAACACAACGCAAAGTAACACAACGCAAAGTAGCTTAACGCAAAGTAACGCAATGCAAAGTAATGCAACGTGCTACAACACAACACAAAGTAATGTAAGGCAAAGTAACGCAATGCAAAGTAATGCAACGCAAAGTAACGCAACGCAAAGCACTACAACAAAAGGCAAAGTAACGCAAAATAAAGTAACACAACACAAAGTAACACAATGCAAAGTAACGCAACGCAAAGTAACACAACGCAAAGTAACACAACGCAAAGTAATACAATGCAAAGTAACGCAAAGCAAAGTAACGCAACGCACTACAACACAATGCAAAGTAACGCAACGCAAAGTAACACTATGCAAACTAACGCAAAGCAAAGTAACGCAACGCAAATTAACACAACACAAACTAATGAAACTTTCTAAAACACAAGGCAAAGTAACGCAACGCAAAGTATCACAGGGCAAAGTAATGCAACACATTACAACACAAGGGAAATTAACGCAACGTAACAAAATGCAAAGTAACGCAATGCTAAGTAACGCACCACACTACAACACAAGGCAATGTAACGCAAGGCAAAGTAACACAAGGCAAAGTAACACAACACAGTACAACACAAGGCAAAGTATGGCAACACAAATTAACACAACGCAAAGTAATGCAACGCAACTTACTATAACACAATGCAAAGTAAAAAAAGGAAAAGTAACACAACGCAAAGTAAAACAATGCACTACAACAAAAGGCAAAGTAACGCAACGCAAAGTTATACAACGCAAAGTAACACAACACATTACAACACAAGGCAAAGTAATACTACGCAAAGTAACAAAATGCACTACAACAAAGGTCAAAGTAACATAACGCAAACTAACAACGCAAAGTAACGCAACGCTAAGTAACCCAACACAAAGTAATGCAACACAAAGTAAAACACCGCAAAGTAACACAATGCAAAGTAATACAACGCAAAGTAACGCAACGCAAAGTAATGCAACGCAAAGTAATGCAACGCAAAGTAATGCAACGCAAAGTAATGCAACGTTCTACAACACAAGGCAACGTTCTACAACACAAGGCATAGTAACGCAACGCAAACTAACGCTACGCAGAGTAACACAACGCAAAGTAACCCAACGCAATGCACTACAACACAAGGCAAAGTAACATAAGGCAAATTAACACAATGCAAATTAACACAATGCAAAATAACACAACGCAAAGTAACGCAACACATTACAACACAAGGTAAATTAACGCAACACAAAATAACGCAACGCAAAGTAACACAACGCAAAGTAATGCAACGCAATACACTACAACACAAGGCAAAGAAACACAACGCAAATTAACACAACGCAAAGTAATGAAACGTAACGCACTACAACACAATGCAAAGTAACACAATGCAAAGTAACGCAATGCAAAGTAAAACAACGCAAACTAACACATTGCAAAGTAACACGACGCACTACAAAAAAAGGCAAAGTAACGCAACGCAAAGTAACGCAACGCAAATTACGCAACGCAAAGTAACGCAACGCAAAGTAACGCAACGCAAAGTAAAACAACGCAAAGTAAAACAACGCAAAGTAACGCAACACATTACAACACAAAGCAAAATAACGCAACACAAAGTAATGTAACGCAAAGTAAGACAACGCAAAGTAACGCAACACATTACAACACAAGGCAAAGCAATGCAACGCAAAGTAATGCAACGCAAAGTAACACAACGCAAAGTAACGCAACTTTCTACAATACAAGGCAAAGTAACGCAACGCAAAGTAACGCAACGCAAAGTAACGCAACACAAAGTAATGCAACACATTACAAGACAAGGCAAAGTAACGCAACGCAAAGTAACGCAACGCAAAGTAACGCAACGCAAAGTAACGCAACGCACTACGACACAACGCAAAGTAACTAATGCAAAGTAACACAAGGCAAAGTAACACAACACACTACAACACAAGGCAAAGTAACGCAACGCAAAGTAACACACCGCTAAGTAACGCAACGTTCTACAACACAAGGCAAAGTAACTCAACGCAAAGTAATACAACGCAAAGTAACACACAGCAAAGTAAGGCAACGCAATGCAATACAACACAAGGTAAAGTAACACAAGGCAAAGTAAAGCAACACAGTACAACACAAGGCAAAGTAACGCAACGCAAAGTAACGCAACACAAAGTAACGCAACGCAAAGTAACACAACGCAAAGTAACACAACGTACTACAACAAAAGGCAAAGTAATGCAATGCAAAATAACACAAGACAAACTAATGCAACTTTCTACAACACAAGGCAAAGTAACGCAACGCAAAGTAACACAAGGCAAAGTAACACAACACAAACTAACGCAACTTTCTAACACACAAGGCAAAGTAACGCAACGCAAAGTAACACAAGGCAAAGTAACACAACACAAACTAACGCAACTTTCTAACACACAAGGCAAAGTAACGCAACGTAAAGTAAGACAACGCAAAGTAATGCAACGCAAAATAACACAATGCACTGCAACAAAAGGCAAAGTAACACAACGCAAAGTAATGCAACGCAAAGTAACACAACGCAAAGTAACGCAACGCTAAGTAACGCAACACACTACAACACAAAGCAAAGTAACGCAACGCACTACGACACAACGCAAAGTAAGGCAACGCAAAGTAACACAAGGCAAAGTAACAACGCACTACAACACAAGGCAAAGTATCGCAACGCAAAGTGACACAACACAAAGGAACACAATGCAAAGTAACAATGCAAAGTAACAACGCAAAGTAACGTAAAACAACGCACTAAAACGCATCGCACTACAACGCAACGCACTAAAAAACAACGCAAAGGAACACAACGCAAAGTAACGCAAAGCAAAGTAACACAACGCAAAGTAACGCAAAGCAAAGTAACACAACGCAAACTAACGCAAAGCAAAGTGACCAATGCAAAGTAACGCAACGCTAAGTAATGCAACACACTACAACACAAGGCAAAGTAACGCACCGTACTACAACACAACACAAAGTAACGCAAGGCAAAGTAAAGCAACACAGTACAACACAAGGCAAAGTAACGCAACGCAAAGTAAGACAACGCAAAGTAACGCAATGCAAAGTAAGGCAACGCAAAGTAACGCAATGCAAAGTAAGGCAACGCAATGCAATACAACACAAGGTAAAGTAACACAAGGCAAAGTAAAGCAACACAGTACAACACAAGGCAAAGTAACGCAACGCAAAGTAACGCAACACAAAGTAACGCAACGCAAAGTAACACAACGCAAAGTAACACAACGTACTACAACAAAAGGCAAAGTAATGCAATGCAAAATAACACAAGACAAACTAATGCAACTTTCTACAACACAAGGCAAAGTAACGCAACGCAAAGTAACACAAGGCAAAGTAACACAACACAAACTAACGCAACTTTCTAACACACAAGGCAAAGTAACGCAACGTAAAGTAAGACAACGCAAAGTAATGCAACGCAAAGTAACACAATGCACTGCAACAAAAGGCAAAGTAACACAACGCAAAGTAACACAACGCAAAGTAATGCAACGCAAAGTAACACAACGTAAAGTAACGCAACGCTAAGTAACGCAACACACTACAACACAAAGCAAAGTAACGCAACGCACTACGATACAACGCAAAGTAACGCAACGCAAAGTAACACAAGGCAAAGTAACAACGCACTACAACACAAGGCAAAGTATCGCAACGCAAAGTGACACAACACAAAGGAACACAATGCAAAGTAACAACGCAAAGTAACGCACTTACTTTGTGTTGCGTTACTTTGCATTGCGTTACTTTGCGTTGCGTTACTTTGCCTTGTGTTGTACTGTGTTGCTTTACTTTGCCTTGTGTTACTTTACCTTGTGTTGTATTGCATTGCGTTGCCTTACTTTGCATTGCGTTACTTTGCATTGCGTTACTTTGCGTTGTCTTACTTTGCGTTGCATTACTTTGCGTTGCATTACTTTGCGTTGCGTTACTTTGCCCTGTGTTGTAGTGCGTTGCGTTGCAAGGCAAAGTAAGGCAAAGCAAAGTAACTCAATGCAAAGTAACACAACGCAAAGTAACGCAAAGTAACGCAACGCAAAGTAACACAACGCAAAGTAACACAACGCACTACAACAAAAGGCAAAGTAATGCAATGCAAAATAACACAACACAAACTAATGCAATTTTCTACAACACAAGGCAAAGTAACGCAACGCAAAGTAACACAAGGCAAAGTAACACAACACAAACTAACGCAACTTTCTAACACACAAGGCAAAGTAACGCAACGTAAAGTAAGACAACGCAAAGTAATGCAACGCAAAGTAACACAATGCACTGCAACAAAAGGCAAAGTAACACAACGCAAAGTAATGCAACGCAAAGTAACACAACGCAAAGTAACGCAACGCTAAGTAACGCAACACACTACAACACAAAGCAAAGTAACGCAACGCACTACGACACAACGCAAAGTAAGGCAACGCAAAGTAACACAAGGCAAAGTAACAACGCACTACAACACAAGGCAAAGTATCGCAACGCAAAGTGACACAACACAAAGGAACACAATGCAAAGTAACAATGCAAAGTAACGCAACACATTACAACAGAAGGTAAAGTAACACAATGCAAAGTAACACAACGCAAAGTAACAACGCAAAGTAACGTAAAACAACGCACTAAAACGCATCGCACTACAACGCAACGCACTAAAAAACAACGCAAAGGAACACAACGCAAAGTAACGCAAAGCAAAGTAACACAACGCAAAGTAACGCAAAGCAAAGTAACACAACGCAAACTAACGCAAAGCAAAGTGACCAATGCAAAGTAACGCAACGCTAAGTAATGCAACACACTACAACACAAGGCAAAGTAACGCACCGTACTACAACACAACACAAAGTAACGCAAGGCAAAGTAAGGCAAAGCAAAGTAATGCAACGCAAAGTAACGCAACGCAAAGTAACACAAGGCAAAGTGACACAACGGAAAGTAACACAATTTACTACGACACAAGGCAAAGTAACACAACGTAAAGTAACACAATGCAAAGTAACACAACGCAAAGTAATGCAACGCAAAGTAAGACAACGCAAAGTAACGCAACTCAAAGTAACACAATGCACTACAACAAAAGGCAAAGTAACACAATGCAAAGTAACGCAAATCAAAGTAACACAACGCAAAGTAACACAAGGCAAAGTAACACAATGCAAAGTAACGCAACTCAAAGTAACACAATGCACTACAACAAAAGGCAAAGTAACACAATGCAAAGTAACGCAAAGCAAAGTAACGCAACGCAAAGTAACACAAGGCAAAGTAACAACGCAAAGTAACACAACGCAAAGTAGCTTAACGCAAAGTAACGCAATGCAAAGTAATGCAACGCAAAGTAACACAATGCAAAGTAATGCAAAGCAAAGTAACGCAACACATTAAGACACACGGCAAAGTAACGCAACGCAAAGTAACGCAACACAAAGTAACGCAAGGCAAATTAACACAACGCAAAGTAATGCAACGCAAAGTAATGCAACGCAAAGTAATGCAACGCAAAGTAATGCAACGCAAAGTAACGCAACGCTAGGCACTACAGCACAAGGCAAAGTAACGCAAAACAAAGTAACACAACGCAAAGTAACACAAGGCAAAGTGACACAACGCAAAGTAACGCAATGCAAAGTAACACAACGCAAAGTAATGCAACGCAAAGTAACGCAACGCACTACAATACAATGCAAAGTAACGCAACGCAAAGTAACAACGCAAAGTAATACAATGCAAAGTAACGCAAAGCAAAGTAAAGCAATGCACTACAACACAATGCAAAGTAACGCAACGCAAAGTAACACAATGCAAACTAACGCAAAGCAAAGTAACGCAATGCAAATTAACACAACACAAACTAATGCAACTTTCTAAAACACAAGGCAAAGGAACGCAACGCAAAGTATCACAGGGCAAATTAATGCAACACATTACAACACAAGGGAAATTAACGCAACGTAACAAAATGCAAAGTAACGCAACGCTAAGTAACGCACCACACTACAACACAAGGCAATGTAACGCAAGGTAAAGTAACACAAGGCAAAGTAACACAACACAGTACAACACAAGGCAAAGTAATGCAACGCAACTTACTATAACACAATGCAAAGTAAAAAAAAAAGGAAAAGTAACACAACGCAAAGTAAAACAATGCACTACAACAAAAGGCAAAGTAACGCAACGCAAAGTTATACAACGCAAAGTAACACAACACATTACAACACAAGGCAAAATAATACTACGCAAAGTAACAAAATGCACTACAACAAAGGTCAAAGTAACACAACGCAAACTAACAACGCAAAGTAATGCAACGCTAAGTAATGCAACACAAAGTAATGCAACACAAAGTAATGCAACACAAAGTAAAACAACGCAAAGTAACACAACAGAAAGTAAAACAACGCAATTTAACACAATGCAAAGTAACGCAACGCAAAGTAATGCAACGCAAAGTAACGCAACGCAAACTAACGCTATGCAGAGTAACACAACGCAAAGTAACCCAACGCAAAGTAACCCAACGCAATGCACTACAACACAAGGCAAAGTAACATAAGGCAAATTAACACAATGCAAATTAACACAATGCAAATTAACACAACGCAAAGTAACGCAACACATTACAACACAAGGTAAATTAACGCAACACAAAATAACGCAACGCAAAGTAACACAACGCAAAGTAATGCAACGCAATGCACTACAACACAAGGCAAAGAAACACAACGCAAATTAACACAACGCAAAGTAATGCAACGTAACGCACTACAACACAATGCAAAGTAACACAACGCAAAGTAACGACATGCAAAGTAACACAACGCAAAGTAACACAACGCAAAGTAACACAACGCAGTGCACTACAACACAACGCAAAGTAACACAAGGCAAAGTAATGCAATGCAATGTAACAAAATGCAATGTAACAAAACGCAAAGTAACGCAAAGAAACGCAAAGTAACGCAACGCAAAGTAACCCAACGCAAAGTAACACAACGCAAAGTAACACAACGCAAAGTAATGCACGAAACGCATTACAACACAAGGCAAAGTAACACAACGAAAAGTAACACAACAAAAAGTAACACAACTCAAAGTAACGCGACGCAAAGTAACACAATGCAAAGTAACACAAGGCAAGGCACTACAACACAAGCAAAGTAACAAAAGGGAAAGTAAAACAACGCAAAGTAACACAACACATTACAACGCAAAGTAACACAACACATTACAACGCAAAGTAACACAGCGCAAAGTAACGAAACACATTACAACACAACGCAAAGTAACACAACGCAAAGTAGCACAACGTAAAGTAACACAAAGCAAAGTAACGCAACGCAAAGTAACGCAACGCAAAGTAACGCAAAGTAACGCAATGCAAAGTAACGCAACACAAAGTAACGCAACACAAAGTAATTTAATACATTACAAAACAAGGCAAAGTAACGCAACGCAAAGTAACACAAGGCAAAGTAACACAACGTAACGTTCTACATCATATGGCAAAGTAACAAAACGCAGAGTAACACAAAGTAATACAATGCAAAGTAACACAAGGCAAAGTAATGAAACGCAAAGTAACGCAACGCAAAGTAACACAAGGCAAAGTAACACAATGCAAAGTAACGCAAAGCAAAGTAACGCAAAGCAAAGTAACGCAACGCAAATTAACACAACACAAAGTAATGCAACGCAAAGTAACACAACGCAAAGTAACGCAACTTTCTACAATACAAGGCAAAGTAACGCAACGCAAAGTAACGCAACGCAAAGTAACGCAACACAAAGTAATGCAACACATTACAAGACAAGGCAAAGTAACGCAACGCAAAGTAACGCAACGCAAAGTAACGCAACGCAAAGTAACGCAACGCACTACGACACAACGCAAAGTAACTAATGCAAAGTAACACAAGGCAAAGTAACACAACACACTACAACACAAAGCAAAGTAACGCAACGCAAAGTAACACACCGCTAAGTAATGCAACGTTCTACAACACAAGGCAAAGTAACTCAACGCAAAGTAATACAACGCAAAGTAACACACAGCAAAGTAAGGCAACGCTACAACACAAGGCAAAGTAACGCAACGCAAAGTAAGACAACGCAAAGTAACGCAATGCAAAGTAAGGCAACGCAATGCAATACAACACAAGGTAAAGTAACACAAGGCAAAGTAAAGAAACACAGTACAACACAAGGCAAAGTAACGCAATGCAAAGTAACACAACGCAAAGTAACACAACGTACTACAACAAAAGGCAAAGTAATGCAATGCAAAATAACACAACACAAACTAATGCAACTTTCTACAACACAAGGCAAAGTAACGCAACGCAAAGTAACACAAGGCAAAGTAACACAACACAAACTAACGCAACTTTCTAACACACAAGGCAAAGTAACGCAACGTAAAGTAAGACAACGCAAAGTAATGCAACGCAAAGTAACACAATGCACTGCAACAAAAGGCAAAGTAACACAACGCAAAGTAACACAACGCAAAGTAATGCAACGCAAAGTAACACAACGCAAAGTAACGCAACGCTAAGTAACGCAACACACTACAACACAAAGCAAAGTAACGCAACGCAAAGTAACGCAACGCAAAGTAACACAACGCAAAGTAACACAACGCAAAGTAACGCAACACATTACAACACAAGGCAAAGTAACGCAACGCACAGTAATGTAACGCAAAGTAAGACAATGCAAAGTAACGCAACACATTACAACACAAGGCAAAGTAATACAACGCAAAGTAATGCAATGCAAAGTAACACAAGGCAAAGTAACACAACACACTACAACACAAGGCAAAGTAACGCAATGCAAAGTAACACACTGCTAAGTAACGCAATGTTCTACAACACAAGGCAAAGTAACTCAACGCAAAGTAACTCAATGCAAAGTAACACAACGCAAAGTAACGCAACGTTAAGTATCGCACCACACTACAACACAAGGCAAAGTTACGCAACGCACTACGACACAAGACAAAGTGACTAATGCAAAGTAACACAACACACTACAACACAAGGCGAAGTAACGTAATGCAAAGTAACACACTGCTAAGTAACGCAACGTTCTACAACACAAGGCAAAGTAACTCAACGCAAAGTAATACAACGCAAAGTAACACAACGCAAAGTAACGCATTGCAAAAGTAATGCTACTTCCTACAACACAACGCAAAGTAACACAAGGCAAAGTAATGCAATGCAAAGTAATGCAACGCAAAGTAACACAACGCAAAGTAACACAACGCAAAGTAATGCAACGTTAAGTATCGCACCACACTACAACACAAGGTTAAGTAACGCAACGCACTACGACACAACGCAAAGTAACTAATACAAAGTAACACAAGGCAAAGTAACACAACACACTACAACACAAGGCGAAGTAACGCAACACGAAGTAACGCAACACGAAGTAACGCAACACAAAGTAACACACCGCTAAGTAACGCAACGTTCTACAACACAAGGCAAAGTAACTCAACGCAAAGTAACACAACGCAAAGTAACACAATGCAAAGTAACGCAACGCAAAGTAACGCAACGCAAAGTAACGCAACGCAAAGTAACGCAACGCAAAGTAACACAACGCAAAGTAACACAACGCAGTGCACTACAACACAACGCAAAGTAACACAACGCAAAGTAACACAACGCAAAGTAACACAATGCAAAGTAACGCAACTTTCTACAATACAAGGCAAAGTAATGCAACGCAAAGTAACGCAACGCAAAGTGATGCAACGCAAAGTAATGCAACGCAAAGTAAGACAATGCAAAGTAACGCAATGCAAAGTAATACAACGCAACGCAATACAACACAAGGCAAAGTAACACAAGGCAAAGTAACGCAACGCAAAGTAACGCAACGCAAAGTAACAATGCAAAGTAACGCAACGCAAAGTAACGCAACACATTACAACACAAGGCAAAGTAACGCAACGCAAAGTAACGCAACGCAAAGTAACGCAACGCACTACAACACAATGCAAAGTAACGCAATGCAAAGTAAAACAACGCAAACTAACACATTGCAAAGTAACACGACACACTACACAAAAAGGCAAAGTAACGCAACACAAAGTAACACCGCAAAGTAACACAACGCAAACTAACACAACGCAAAGTAACGCAACACATTACAACACAAGGCAAAGTAATGCAACGCAAAGTAATGTAACACAAAGTAAGACAACGCAAAGTAACGCAACACATTACAACACAAGGCAAAGTAATGCAACGCAAAGTAACACAATGCAAAGTAACACAACGCAAAGTAACGCAACGTTAAGTATCGCACCACACTACAACACAAGGCAAAGTAACACAACACAAGGTAAAGTAACGCAACGCAAAGTAACACACTGCTAAGTAACTCAATGCAAAGTAACACAACGCAAAGTAATGCAACGTTCTACAATACAAGGCAAAGTAACGCAACGCAAAGTAACTCAATGCAAAGTAACTCAATGCAAAGTAACACAACGCAAAGTAACGCAACGCAACGCAACGCACTTCAACACAGGGCAAAGTAACGCAATGCAGTACAACACAAGGCAAAGTAAGGCAACGCAAATTATCACAACGCAAAGTAATGCAACGCAAAGCACTACAACACAATGCAAAGTAACACAAGGCAAAGTAACAAAACGCAAAGTAACACAACGCAAAGTAACGCAACGTAAAGTAACAATGCAAAGTAACGCAACCAAAAGTAACACAAGGCAAAGTAACGCAACGCACTACAACACAATGCAAAGTAACGCAATGCAAAGTAAAACAACTCAAACTAACACATTGCAAAGTAACACGACGTACTACAAAAAAAAGGCAAAGTAACGCAACGCAAAGTAACGCAATGCAAAGTAATGCAACGTGCTACAACACAACGCAAAGTAACACAACGTGAAGCATCGCACCACACTACAACACAAGGCAAAGTAACGCGACGCACTACGACACAACGCAAAGTAACTAATGCAAAGTAACACAAGGCAAAGTAACACAACACACTACAACACAAGGCAAAGTAACGCAACGCAAAGTAACACACCACTAAGTAACAAACCGCTAAGTAACGCAACGTTCTACAACACAAGGCAAAGTAACTCAACGCAAAGTAATACAACGCAAAGTAACACACCGCAAAGTAATGCGACGTTCTACAATACAAGGCAAAGTGACGCAACGCAAAGTAACTCAATGCAAAGTAACACAACGCAAAGTAACGCAACGCAACGCACTACAACACAGGGCAAAGTAACACAACGCGAAGTAACGCAACGTTCTACACTACAAGGCAAATTAACGCAACGCAAAGTAACGCAACGCAAAGTAACGCAACGCAAAGTAACATAATGCAAAGTAATGCAAAGCAAAGTAATGCAATGTAAATTAACACAACACAAACTAACGCATCTTTCTACAAAACAAGGAAAAGTAACGCAATGCAAAGTAACACAGCGCAAAGTAACACAATGCAGCACAAAAAAGGCAAAATAACGCAACGCAAAGTGACGCAACGCAAAGTAACGCACTGCAACAAAATGCAAAGTAACACAACGCAAAGTAACACAACGCAAAGGAACACAACGCAAAGGAAGACAATGCAAAGTAACGCAAAGTAACGCAACGCAAAGTAATGCAAC
The DNA here is from genome assembly GCA_947000775.1 of Pterois miles. Lineage (NCBI taxonomy): Eukaryota > Metazoa > Chordata > Actinopteri > Perciformes > Scorpaenidae > Pterois > Pterois miles. The sequence continues at coordinate 3,260,785 of CAMQGK010000123.1, forward strand.
GCAAAGTAATGCAACGCAAAGTAACGCAACCCATTACAACACAAGGTAAAGTAACACAACGCAAAGTAACACAACGCTAAATAACACAACACACTACAACACAAGGCAAAGTAACGCAACGCACTACGACACAACGCAAAGTAACTAATGCAAAGTAACACAACGCACTACAACACAAGGCAAAGTAACGCAACGCAAAGTAACACAACACAAAATAATGCAACGCAAAGTAACAACGCAAAATAACAATGCAAAGTAAAAACGCAAAGTAAAAACGCAAAGTAACGCAAAACAACGCATTACAACGCATCGCACTTCAACGTAACGCAGTACAACGCATCACACTACAACACAACGCAAAGTAACGCAATGCAAAGTAACACAACGCAAAGTAACACAATGCAAGGTAACGCAAAGCAAAGTAACGCAACGCAAAGTAACACAACGCAAAGTAACACAACGCAAAGTAACGCAACACATTACAACACAAGGCAAAGTAACGCAACGCAAAGTAATGTAACGCAAAGTAAGACAACGCAAAGTAAGGCAACACATTACAACACAAGGCAAAGTAATGCAACGCAAAGTAATGCAATGCAAAGTAACACAACGCAAAGTAACGCAACGTTAAGTATCGCACCACACTACAACACAAGGCAAAGTAACGCAACGCACTACAACACAACGCAAAGTAAGTAATGAAAGTAACACAAGGCAAAGTAACACAACACACTACAACACAAGGCAAAGTAACGCAACGCAAAGTAACACACTGCTAAGTAACGCAACGTTCTACAACACAAGGCAAAGTAACTCAACGCAAAGTAATAAAACGCAAAGTAACACACCGCAAAGTAACGCAACGTTCTACAATACAAGGCAAAGTAACGCAACACAAAGTAACTCAATGCAAAGTAACACAACGCAATGTAACGCAACGCAAAGTAATGAAACGCAAAGCAATACAACACAAGGTAAAGTAACACAAGGCAAAGTGACACAAGGCAAAGTAACGTAACACAGTAAAACACAAGGCAAAGTAAGGCAACTCAAATTAACACATCGCAAAGTAATGCAACGCAACGCACTACAAAATAAAGCAAAGTAACACGAGGCAACGTAACATAACGCGAAGTAACGCAACGCAAAGTAACGCAACGCAAAGTAACGCAACGCAAAGTAACGCAAGGCAAAGTAACGCAAGGCAAAGTAACGCAACGCACTACAACACAATGCAAAGTAACTAATGCAAAGTAACACAAGGCAAAGTAACACAACGCTAAGTAACGTAACGTTCTACAACACAAGGCAAAGTAACTCAACGCAAAGTAATACAACGCAAAGTAACACACCGCAAAGTAACGCAACGTTCTACAACACAACGCAAAGTAACGCAACGCAAAGTAACACAAGGCAAAGTAACACAACGCAAAGTAACACAACGCAAAGTAACACAACGCAGTGCACTACAACACAACGCAAAGTAACACAACGCAAAGTAATGCAACGCAAAGTATCGTAACGCACTACAACACAATGAAAAGTAACGTAATGCAAAGTAACACAACGCAAACTAACACAACGCAAAGTAACACAATGCAAAGTAACGCAAAGCAAAGTAACGCAATGCAAATTAACACAACACAAACTAACGCATCTTTCTACAAAACAAGGCAAAGTAACGCAACGCAAAGTAACACAGCGCAAAGTAACACAATGCAGTACAAAAAAGGCAAAGTAACGCAACGCAAAGTAAAGCAACGCAAAGTAACGCAACGCAAAGTAACACAAGGCAAAGTAAAGCAACGGTAAGTAAAAGCAACACACTACAACACAAGGCAAAGTAACGCAATGCACTACGACACAACGCAAAGTAACACAAGGCAAAGTAACACAAGGCAAAGTAACACAAAGCACTACAACACAAGGCAAAGTAACGCAACCCAAAGTGACACAACGCAAAGGAACACAATGCAAAGTAAAGCAACGTTCTACAACACAAGGCATAGTAACGCAACGCCAAGTAACGCAACACATTACAACACAAGGTAAAGAAACGCAACGCAAAGTAACAATGCAAAGTAACAACGCAAAGTAACGCAAAACAACGCACTACAACGCATCGCACTAAAACACAAAGCAAAGTAACGCAACGCAAAGTAACGCTACGCAAAGTAACGCAACGCAAAGTAAAGCAACGCAAAGCAACGCAAAGTAACGCACTACAACAAAAGGCAAAGTAACGCAACGCAAAGTAACACAACGCAAAGTAACACAACGCAAAGTAACACAACGCAAAGTAACACAACGCAAAGTAACGCAACACATTACAACACAAGGCAAAGTAACGCAACGCACAGTAATGTAACGCAAAGTAAGACAATGCAAAGTAACGCAACACATTACAACACAAGGCAAAGTAATGCAACGCAAAGTAATGCAATGCAAAGTAACACAAGGCAAAGTAACACAACACACTACAACACAAGGCAAAGTAACGCAATGCAAAGTAACACACTGCTAAGTAACGCAATGTTCTACAACACAAGGCAAAGTAACTCAACGCAAAGTAACTCAATGCAAAGTAACACAACGCAAAGTAACGCAACGTTAAGTATCGCACCACACTACAACACAAGGCAAAGTTACGCAACGCACTACGACACAACACAAAGTGACTAATGCAAAGTAACACAACACACTACAACACAAGGCGAAGTAACGTAATGCAAAGTAACACACTGCTAAGTAACGCAACGTTCTACAACACAAGGCAAAGTAACTCAACGCAAAGTAATACAACGCAAAGTAACACAACGCAAAGTAACGCATTGCAAAAGTAATGCTACTTCCTACAACACAACGCAAAGTAACACAAGGCAAAGTAATGCAATGCAAAGTAATGCAACGCAAAGTAACACAACGCAAAGTAACACAACGCAAAGTAACGCAACGTTAAGTATCGCACCACACTACAACACAAGGTTAAGTAACGCAACGCACTACGACACAACGCAAAGTAACTAATACAAAGTAACACAAGGCAAAGTAACACAACACACTACAACACAAGGCGAAGTAACGCAACACGAAGTAACGCAACACGAAGTAACGCAACACAAAGTAACACACCGCTAAATAACGCAACGTTCTACAACACAAGGCAAAGTAACTCAACGCAAAGTAACACAACGCAAAGTAACACAATGCAAAGTAACGCAACGCAAAGTAACGCAACGCAAAGTAACGCAACGCAAAGTAACGCAACGCAAAGTAACGCAACGCAAAGTAACACAACGCAAAGTAACACAACGCAGTGCACTACAACACAACGCAAAGTAACACAACGCAAAGTAACACAACGCAAAGTAACACAATGCAAAGTAACGCAACTTTCTACAATACAAGGCAAAGTAATGCAACGCAAAGTAACGCAACGCAAAGTGATGCAACGCAAAGTAATGCAACGCAAAGTAAGACAATGCAAAGTAACGCAATGCAAAGTAATACAACGCAACGCAATACAACACAAGGCAAAGTAACACAAGGCAAAGTAACGCAACGCAAAGTAACGCAACGCAAAGTAACAATGCAAAGTAACGCAACGCAAAGTAACGCAACACATTACAACACAAGGCAAAGTAACGCAACGCAAAGTAAAGCAACGCAAAGTAACGCAACGCACTACAACACAATGCAAAGTAACGCAATGCAAAGTAAAACAACGCAAACTAACACATTGCAAAGTACCACGACACACTACACAAAAAGGCAAAGTAACGCAACACAAAGTAACACCGCAAAGTAACACAACGCAAACTAACACAACGCAAAGTAACGCAACACATTACAACACAAGGCAAAGTAATGCAACGCAAAGTAATGTAACACAAAGTAAGACAACGCAAAGTAATGCAACACATTACAACACAAGGCAAAGTAATGCAACGCAAAGTAACACAATGCAAAGTAACACAACGCAAAGTAACGCAACGTTAAGTATCGCACCACACTACAACACAAGGCAAAGTAACACAACACAAGGTAAAGTAACGCAACGCAAAGTAACTCAATGCAAAGTAACTCAATGCAAAGTAACACAACGCAAAGTAACGCAACGCAACGCAACGCACTTCAACACAGGGCAAAGTAACGCAATGCAGTACAACACAAGGCAAAGTAAGGCAACGCAAATTATCACAACGCAAAGTAATGCAACGCAAAGCACTACAACACAATGCAAAGTAACACAAGGCAAAGTAACAAAACGCAAAGTAACACAACGCAAAGTAACGCAACGTAAAGTAACAATGCAAAGTAACGCAACCAAAAGTAACACAAGGCAAAGTAACGCAACGCACTACAACACAATGCAAAGTAACGCAATGCAAAGTAAAACAACTCAAACTAACACATTGCAAAGTAACACGACGTACTACAAAAAAAGGCAAAGTAACGCAACGCAAAGTAACGCAATGCAAAGTAATGCAACGTGCTACAACACAACGCAAAGTAACACAACGTGAAGCATCGCACCACACTACAACACAAGGCAAAGTAACGCGACGCACTACGACACAACGCAAAGTAACTAATGCAAAGTAACACAAGGCAAAGTAACACAACACACTACAACACAAGGCAAAGTAACGCAACGCAAAGTAACACACCACTAAGTAACAAACCGCTAAGTAACGCAACGTTCTACAACACAAGGCAAAGTAACTCAAGCAAAGTAATACAACGCAAAGTAACACACCGCAAAGTAATGCGACGTTCTACAATACAAGGCAAAGTGACGCAACGCAAAGTAACTCAATGCAAAGTAACACAACGCAAAGTAACGCAACGCAACGCACTACAACACAGGGCAAAGTAACACAACGCGAAGTAACGCAACGTTCTACACTACAAGGTAAATTAACGCAACGCAAAGTAACGCAACGCAAAGTAACGCAACGCAAAGTAACATAATGCAAAGTAATGCAAAGCAAAGTAATGCAATGTAAATTAACACAACACAAACTAACGCATCTTTCTACAAAACAAGGAAAAGTAACGCAATGCAAAGTAACACAGCGCAAAGTAACACAATGCAGCACAAAAAAGGCAAAATAACGCAACGCAAAGTGACGCAACGCAAAGTAACGCACTGCAACAAAATGCAAAGTAACACAACGCAAAGTAACACAACGCAAAGGAACACAACGCAAAGGAAGACAATGCAAAGTAACGCAAAGTAACGCAACGCAAAGTAATGCAACGCAAAGTAATGCAACGCAAAGTAACGCAACCCATTACAACACAAGGTAAAGTAACACAACGCAAAGTAACACAACGCTAAATAACACAACACACTACAACACAAGGCAAAGTAACGCAACGCACTACGACACAACGCAAAGTAACTAATGCAAAGTAACACAACGCACTACAACACAAGGCAAAGTAACGCAACGCAAAGTAACACAACACAAAGTAATGCAACGCAAAGTAACAACGCAAAATAACAATGCAAAGTAAAAACGCAAAGTAAAAACGCAAAGTAACGCAAAACAACGCATTACAACGCATCGCACTTCAACGTAACGCAGTACAACGCATCACACTACAACACAATGCAAAGTAACGCAATGCAAAGTAACACAACGCAAAGTAACACAATGCAAGGTAACGCAAAGCAAAGTAACGCAACGCAAAGTAACACAACGCAAAGTAACACAACGCAAAGTAACGCAACACATTACAACACAAGGCAAAGTAACGCAACGCAAAGTAATGTAACGCAAAGTAAGACAACGCAAAGTAAGGCAACACATTACAACACAAGGCAAAGTAATGCAACGCAAAGTAATGCAATGCAAAGTAACACAACGCAAAGTAACGCAACGTTAAGTATCGCACCACACTACAACACAAGGCAAAGTAACGCAACGCACTACAACACAACGCAAAGTAAGTAATGAAAGTAACACAAGGCAAAGTAACACAACACACTACAACACAAGGCAAAGTAACGCAACGCAAAGTAACACACTGCTAAGTAACGCAACGTTCTACAACACAAGGCAAAGTAACTCAACGCAAAGTAATAAAACGCAAAGTAACACACCGCAAAGTAACGCAACGTTCTACAATACAAGGCAAAGTAACGCAACACAAAGTAACTCAATGCAAAGTAACACAACGCAATGTAACGCAACGCAAAGTAATGAAACGCAAAGCAATACAACACAAGGTAAAGTAACACAAGGCAAAGTGACACAAGGCAAAGTAACGTAACACAGTAAAACACAAGGCAAAGTAAGGCAACTCAAATTAACACATCGCAAAGTAATGCAACGCAACGCACTACAAAATAAAGCAAAGTAACACGAGGCAACGTAACATAACGCGAAGTAACGCAACGCAAAGTAACGCAACGCAAAGTAACGCAAGGCAAAGTAACGCAAGGCAAAGTAACGCAAGGCAAAGTAACGCAACGCACTACAACACAATGCAAAGTAACTAATGCAAAGTAACACAAGGCAAAGTAACACAACGCTAAGTAACGTAACGTTCTACAACACAAGGCAAAGTAACTCAACGCAAAGTAATACAACGCAAAGTAACACACCGCAAAGTAACGCAACGTTCTACAACACAACGCAAAGTAACGCAACGCAAAGTAACACAAGGCAAAGTAACACAACGCAAAGTAACACAACGCAAAGTAACACAACGCAGTGCACTACAACACAACGCAAAGTAACACAACGCAAAGTAATGCAACGCAAAGTATCGTAACGCACTACAACACAATGAAAAGTAACGTAATGCAAAGTAACACAACGCAAACTAACACAACGCAAAGTAACACAATGCAAAGTAACGCAAAGCAAAGTAACGCAATGCAAATTAACACAACACAAACTAACGCATCTTTCTACAAAACAAGGCAAAGTAACGCAACGCAAAGTAACACAGCGCAAAGTAACACAATGCAGTACAAAAAAGGCAAAGTAACGCAACGCAAAGTAAAGCAACGCAAAGTAACGCAACGCAAAGTAACACAAGGCAAAGTAAAGCAACGGTAAGTAAAAGCAACACACTACAACACAAGGCAAAGTAACGCAATGCACTACGACACAACGCAAAGTAACACAAGGCAAAGTAACACAAGGCAAAGTAACACAAAGCAGTACAACACAAGGCAAAGTAACGCAACCCAAAGTGACACAACGCAAAGGAACACAATGCAAAGTAAAGCAACGTTCTACAACACAAGGCATAGTAACGCAACGCCAAGTAACGCAACACATTACAACACAAGGTAAAGAAACGCAACGCAAAGTAACAATGCAAAGTAACAACGCAAAGTAACGCAAAACAACGCACTACAACGCATCGCACTAAAACACAAAGCAAAGTAACGCAACGCAAAGTAACGCTACGCAAAGTAACGCAACGCAAAGTAAAGCAACGCAAAGCAACGCAAAGTAACGCACTACAACAAAAGGCAAAGTAACGCAACGCAAAGTAACACAACGCAAAGTAACACAACGCAAAGTAACACAACGCAAAGTAACACAACGCAAAGTAACGCAACACATTACAACACAAGGCAAAGTAACGCAACGCACAGTAATGTAACGCAAAGTAAGACAATGCAAAGTAACGCAACACATTACAACACAAGGCAAAGTAATGCAACGCAAAGTAATGCAATGCAAAGTAACACAAGGCAAAGTAACACAACACACTACAACACAAGGCAAAGTAACGCAATGCAAAGTAACACACTGCTAAGTAACGCAATGTTCTACAACACAAGGCAAAGTAACTCAACGCAAAGTAACTCAATGCAAAGTAACACAACGCAAAGTAACGCAACGTTAAGTATCGCACCACACTACAACACAAGGCAAAGTTACGCAACGCACTACGACACAACACAAAGTGACTAATGCAAAGTAACACAACACACTACAACACAAGGCGAAGTAACGTAATGCAAAGTAACACACTGCTAAGTAACGCAACGTTCTACAACACAAGGCAAAGTAACTCAACGCAAAGTAATACAACGCAAAGTAACACAACGCAAAGTAACGCATTGCAAAAGTAATGCTACTTCCTACAACACAACGCAAAGTAACACAAGGCAAAGTAATGCAATGCAAAGTAATGCAACGCAAAGTAACACAACGCAAAGTAAAACAACGCAAAGTAACGCAACGTTAAGTATCGCACCACACTACAACACAAGGTTAAGTAACGCAACGCACTACGACACAACGCAAAGTAACTAATACAAAGTAACACAAGGCAAAGTAACACAACACACTACAACACAAGGCGAAGTAACGCAACACGAAGTAACGCAACACGAAGTAACGCAACACGAAGTAACGCAACACAAAGTAACACACCGCTAAGTAACGCAACGTTCTACAACACAAGGCAAAGTAACTCAACGCAAAGTAACACAACGCAAAGTAACACAATGCAAAGTAACGCAACGCAAAGTAACGCAACGCAAAGTAACGCAACGCAAAGTAACGCAACGCAAAGTAACACAACGCAAAGTAACACAACGCAGTGCACTACAACACAACGCAAAGTAACACAACGCAAAGTAACACAACGCAAAGTAACACAATGCAAAGTAACGCAACTTTCTACAATACAAGGCAAAGTAATGCAACGCAAAGTAACGCAACGCAAAGTGATGCAACGCAAAGTAATGCAACGCAAAGTAAGACAATGCAAAGTAACGCAATGCAAAGTAATACAACGCAACGCAATACAACACAAGGCAAAGTAACACAAGGCAAAGTAACGCAACGCAAAGTAACGCAACGCAAAGTAACAATGCAAAGTAACGCAACGCAAAGTAACGCAACACATTACAACACAAGGCAAAGTAACGCAACGCAAAGTAACGCAACGCAAAGTAACGCAACGCACTACAACACAATGCAAAGTAATGCAATGCAAAGTAAAACAACGCAAACTAACACATTGCAAAGTAACACGACACACTACACAAAAAGGCAAAGTAACGCAACACAAAGTAACACCGCAAAGTAACACAACGCAAACTAACACAACGCAAAGTAACGCAACACATTACAACACAAGGCAAAGTAATGCAACGCAAAGTAATGTAACACAAAGTAAGACAACGCAAAGTAACGCAACACATTACAACACAAGGCAAAGTAATGCAACGCAAAGTAACACAATGCAAAGTAACACAACGCAAAGTAACGCAACGTTAAGTATCGCACCACACTACAACACAAGGCAAAGTAACACAACACAAGGTAAAGTAACGCAACGCAAAGTAACTCAATGCAAAGTAACTCAATGCAAAGTAACACAACGCAAAGTAACGCAACGCAACGCAACGCACTTCAACACAGGGCAAAGTAACGCAATGCAGTACAACACAAGGCAAAGTAAGGCAACGCAAATTATCACAACGCAAAGTAATGCAACGCAAAGCACTACAACACAATGCAAAGTAACACAAGGCAAAGTAACACAACGCAAAGTAACACAACGCAAAGTAACGCAACGTAAAGTAACAATGCAAAGTAACGCAACCAAAAGTAACACAACGCAAAGTAACGCAACGCACTACAACACAATGCAAAGTAACGCAATGCAAAGTAAAACAACTCAAACTAACACATTGCAAAGTAACACGACGCACTACAAAAAAAGGCAAAGTAACGCAACGCAAAGTAACGCAATGCAAAGTAATGCAACGTGCTACAACACAACGCAAAGTAACACAACGTGAAGCATCGCACCACACTACAACACAAGGCAAAGTAACGCAACGCACTACGACACAACGCAAAGTAACTAATGCAAAGTAACACAAGGCAAAGTAACACAACACACTACAACACAAGGCAAAGTAACGCAACGCAAAGTAACACACCACTAAGTAACAAACCGCTAAGTAACGCAACGTTCTACAAGGCAAAGTAACTCAACGCAAAGTAATACAACGCAAAGTAACACACCGCAAAGTAATGCGACGTTCTACAATACAAGGCAAAGTGACGCAACGCAAAGTAACTCAATGCAAAGTAACACAACGCAAAGTAACGCAACGCAACGCACTACAACACAGGGCAAAGTAACACAACGCGAAGTAACGCAACGTTCTACACTACAAGGCAAATTAACGCAACGCAAAGTAACGCAACGCAAAGTAACGCAACGCAAAGTAACGCAACGCAAAGTAACATAATGCAAAGTAATGCAAAGCAAAGTAATGCAATGTAAATTAACACAACACAAACTAACGCATCTTTCTACAAAACAAGGAAAAGTAACGCAATGCAAAGTAACGCAATGCAAAGTAACACAGCGCAAAGTAACACAATGCAGCACAAAAAAGGCAAAGTAACGCAACGCAAAGTAACGCAACGCAAAGTAACGCAACGCAAAGTAACGCAACGCAAAGTAAGACAAGGCAAAGTAACGCAACGATAAGTAAAAGCAACACACTACAACACAAGGCAAAGTAACGCAATGTACTAGGATACAACGCAATGTAACACAACGCAAAGTAACACAAGGCAAAGTAACAGAAAGCACTACAACACAAGGCAAAGTAACGCAACGCAAAGTGACACAACGCAAAGGAACACAATGCAAAGTAACGCAACGCTAAGTAACGCAACGCAAAGTAACGCAATGCAAAGTAAAGCAACGTTCTACAACACAAGGCATAGTAACGGAACGCAAAGTAACGCAACACATTACAACACAAGGTAAAATAACGCAACGCAAAGTAACAATACAAAGTAACAACGCAAAGTAACGTAAAACAACGCATTACAACGCATCGCACTACAACGCAACGCACTACAACGCATCGCACTAAAACACAAAGCAAAGTAACGCAACGCAAAGTAACGCAGCGCAAAGTAACGCTACGCAAAGTAACGCACTACAACAAAAGGCAAAGTAACGCAACGCAAAGTAACACAACGCAAAGTAACACAATGCAAGGTAACGGAAAGCAAAGTAACCAACGCAAAATAACACAACACAAACTAACGCAACGCAAAGTAAAGCCACACATTACAACACAAGGTAAAGTAACGCAACGCAGAGTAACACAACACAAAGTAAATCAAAGCAAAGTAACAACGCAAAGTAACGCAAAACAACGCATCGCACTACGACGCAACGCATAACAAAGCATCGCACTACAACACAAAGCAAAGTAACGCAATGCAAAGTAACACAACGCAAAGTAACACAATGCAAAGTAATCCGACGCAAAGTACCGCAACGCAAAGTAACGCAACGCAAAGTAACACACCGCAAAGTAACGCAATGTTCTACAATACAAGGCAAAGTAATGCAACGCAAAGTAAGGCAACGCAAAGTAACACAACGCACTACAACACAGGGCAAAGTAACGCAATGCAAAGTAATGCAACGCAAAGTAATGCAACGCAAAGTAATACAATGCAAAGTAACACAATGCAAAGTAATGCAACGCAACACAATACAACACAAGGCAAAGTAACACAAGGCAAAGTAACGCAACGCAAAGTAACGCAACGCACTACAACACAATGCAAAGTAACGCAATGCAAAGTAAAACAACGCAAACTAACACATTGCAAAGTAACACGACGCACTACAAAAAAAGGCAAAGTAACGCAACGCAAATTACGCAACGCAAAGTAACGCAACACAAAGTAAAACAACGCAAAGTAACGTAACACATTACAATACAAGGCAAAGTAACGCAACACAAAGTAATGTAACGCAAAGTAAGACAACGCAAAGTAACGCAACACATTACAACACAAGGCAAAGCAATGCAACGCAAAGTAACGCAACGCAAAGTAATGCAACGCAAAGTAACACAACGCAAAGTAACGCAACGTTCTACAATACAAGGCAAAGTAACGCAACGCAAAGTAACTCAATGCAAAGTAACATAAGGCAAAGTAACGCAAAGCAACGCAACGCACTACAACACAGGGCAAAGTAACGCAACGCAAAGTAATGCAACGCAAAGTAAGACCACTCAAAGTAAGACAACGCAAAGTAACGCAACACATTACAACACAAGGCAAAGTAATGCAACGCAAAGTAATGCAATGCAAAGTAACACAACGCAAAGTAACACAACGCAAAGTAATGCAACGTTAAGTATCGCACCACACTACAACACAAGGCAAAGTAACTCAACGCAAAGTAATACAACGCAAAGTAACACACCGCAAAGTAACACACCGCAAAGTAACGCAACGTTCTACAATACAAGGCAAAGTAACGCAACGCAAAGTAACTCAATGCAAAGTAACACAACGCAAAGGCAAAGTAACTCAACGCAAAGTAATACAACGCAAAGTAACACACCGCAAAGTAATACAACGCAAAGTAACACACCGCAAAGTCACTCAATGCAAAGTAACACAACGCAAAGGCAAAGTAACTCAATCCAAAGTAACACAACGCAAAGTAACGCAACGCAACACAACGCAACGCACTACAACACAGGGCAAAGTAACGCAACGCAAAGTAACGCAACGCAAAGTAAGACAACGCAAAGTAACGCAATGAAAAGTAATGAAACGCAACGCAATACAGCACAAGGTAAAGTAACACAGGGCAAAGTAAGGCAACGCAAATTAACACATCGCAAAGTAATGCAACGCAACGCACTACAACACAACGCAAAGTAACACAAGGCAACGTAACATAACGCAAAGTAACGCAACGTTAAGCATCGCACCACACTACAACACAAGGCAAAGTAACGCAACGCACTACGGCACAACGCAAAGTAACACAATGCAAGGTAACGCAAAGCAAAGTAACGCAACGCAAAGTAACACAACGCAAAGTAACACAACGCAAAGTAACGCAAGGCAAAGTAACGCAACGCAAAGTAATGTAACGCAAAGTAAGACAACGCAAAGTAACGCAACACATTACAACACAAGGCAAAGTAATGCAACGCAAAGTAATGCAACGCAAAGTAACACAACGCAAAGTAACACAACGCAAAGTAACACAACGCAAAGTAACACAACGCAAAGTAACGCAACGTCAAGTAACGCACCACACTACAACACAAGGAAAAGTAACGCAACACACTACAACACAGGCCAAAGTAACGCAACGCAAAGTAATGCAACGCAAAGTAAGACAACACATTACAACACAAGGCAAACTAACGCAACGCAAAGTAACGCAACGCAAAGTAACGCAACGCAAAGTAACGCAATGCACTACAACACAATGCAAAGTAACGCAATGCAAAGTAAAACAACGCAAACTAACACATTGCAAAGTATCACAACGCACTACACAAAAAGGAAAAGTAACGCAACGCAAAGTAACACAACGCAAAGTAACGCAACGCAAAGTAATGTAACGCAAAGTAAGACAATGCAAAGTAACGCAACACATTACAACACAAGGCAAAGTAATGCAACGCAAAGTAATGTAATGCAAAGTAACACAACGCAAAGTAACGCAACGTTAAGTATCGCACCACACTACAACACAAGGCAAAGTAATGCAACGCACTACGACACAACGCAAAGTAACTAATGCAAAGTAACACAAGGTAAAGTAACACAACACACTACAACACAAGGCAAAGTAACTCAACGCAAAGTAATACAACGAAAAGTAACACACCGCAAAGTAACGCAACGTTCTACAATACAAGGGAAAGTAACGCAATGCAAAGGAACTCAATGCAAAGTAACACAACGCAAAGTAACGCAACGCAACGCACTACAACACAGGGCAAAGTAACACAACGCAAAGTAATGCAACGCAAAATAAGACAACGCAAAGTAACGCAATGCAAAGTAATGAAACGCGAAGCAATACAACACAAGGTAAAGTAACACAAGGCAAAGTAACGCAACACAGTAAAACACAAGGCAAAGTAAGGCAACGCAATTAACACATCGCAAAGTAATGCAAGGCAACGCACTACAACACAACGCAAAGTAACACAAGGAAACGTAACACAACGCAAAGTAACACAAGGAAAAGTAATGCAACGCAAAGTAATGCAACGCAAAGTAACACAACGCAAAGTAACACAACGCAAAGTAACGCAACGTTAAGTATCGCACCACACTACAACACAAGGTAAAGTAACGCAACGCACTACAACACAAGGCGAAATAACGCAACGCAAAGTAACACACCGCTAAGTAACGCAACGTTCTACAACACAAGGCAAAGTAACTCAACGCAAAGTAATACAACGCAAAGTAACACAACGCAAAGTAACGCAACGTTCTACAATACAAGGCAAAGTAACGCAACGCAAAGTAACTCAATGCAAAGTAACACAACGCAAAGTAACGCAACGCAACGCACTACAACACAGGGCATAGTAACACAACGCAAAGTAACACAACGCAAAGTAACACAATGCAAAGTAACGCAAAGCAAAGTAACGCAACGCACAATAACAAAACACAAACTAACGCAACTTTCTACAACACAAGGTAAAGTAACGCAACGCAGAGTAACACAACACAAAGTAATTCAAAGCAAAGTAACAACGCAAAGTAACAACGCAAAGTAACAACGCAAAGTAACGCAAAACAACGCATTACAACGCATTGCACTACAACGCAACGCACTAAAACGCATCGCACTACAACACAACGCAAAGTAACGCAACGTAGAGTAACGCAACGCAAAGTAACGCAACGCAAAGTAACGCACTACAACAAAAGGCAAAGTAACGCAATGCAAAGTAACACAACGCAAAGTAACACAATGCAAAGTAACCCAACGCAAAGTAATGCAACGCAAAGTAACGCAACGCAAAGTAACGCAACGCAAAGTAACGCAACACAAACTAATACAACGCAAAGTAACGCATCGCAAAGTAACGCAACGCAAAGTAATGCAAAGTAACACACCGCAAAGTAACACACCGCAAAGTAACACACCGCAAAGTAACACACCGCAAAGTAACGCAACGATCTACAATACAAGGCAAAGTAACGCAAAGTAACGCAACGCAAAGTAACGCAACGTACTACAACACAGGGCAAAGTAACGCAACGCAAAGTAACGCAACGCAAAGTAACGCAACGCAAAGTAACGCAAAGAAAAGTAACACAACGCAATGTAACACAACGCAAAGTAACGCAACGCACTACAACACAGGGCAAAGTAACGCAATGCAAAGTAATGGAACCCAAAGTAACGTAATGCAAAGTAATGCAACGCAACGCAATACAACACAAGGCAAAGTAACGCAACGCAAAGTAACGCAACGCAAAGTAAGGCAACGCAAAGTAATAATGCAAAGTAACGCAATGCAAAGTAACGCAACACATTACAACACAAGGCAAAGTAACGCAACGCACTACAACACAATGCAAAGTAACGCAATGCAAAGTAAAACAACGCAAACTAACACATTCCAAAGTACCACGACGCACTACAAAAAAAGGCAAAGTAACGCAACGCAAATTACGCAACGCAAAGAAACGCAACGCAAAGTAACGCAACGCAAAGTAAAATAACGCAAAGTAACGCAACACATTACAACACAAGGCAAAGTAATGCAACACAAAGTAATGAAATGCAAAGTAAGACAACGCAAAGTAACGCAACACATTACAACACAAGGCAAAGCAATGCAACGCAAAGTAATGCAACGCAAAGTAACACAACACAAAGTAACGCAACTTTCTACAATACAAGGCAAAGTAATGCAACGCAAAGTAACGCAACGCAAAGTAACGCAACGTTAAGTATCGCACCACACTACAACACAAGGCAAAGTAATACAACGCACTACGACACAACGCAAAGTAACTAATGCAAAGTAACACAAGGCAAAGTAACACAACACACTACAACACAAGGCAAAGTAACTCAACGCAAAGTAATACAACGAAAAGTAACACACCGCAAAGTAACGCAACGTTCTACAATACAAGGGAAAGTAACGCAATGCAAAGGAACTCAATGCAAAGTAACACAACGCAAAGTAACGCAACGCAACGCACTACAACACAGGGCAAAGTAACAAAACGCAAAGTAATGCAACGCAAAATAAGGCAACGCAAAGTAACGCAATGCAAAGTAATGAAACGCGAAGCAATACAACACAAGGTAAAGTAACGCAACACAGTAAAACACAAGGCAAAGTAAGGCAACGCAAATTAACACATCGCAAAGTAATGCAAGGCAACGCACTACAACACAACGCAAAGTAACACAAGGAAACGTAACACAACGCAAAGTAACACAAGGCAAAGTAATGCAACGCAAAGTAATGCAACACAAAGTAACACAACGCAAAGTAACACAACGCAAGGTAACGCAACGTTAAGTATCGCACCACACTACAACACAAGGCAAAGTAACGCAACGCACTACAACACAAGGCGAAATAACGCAATGCAAAGTAACACACCGCTAAGTAACGCAACGTTCTACAACACAAGGCAAAGTAACTCAACGCAAAGTAATACAACGCAAAGTAACACAACGCAAAGTAACGCAACGTTCTACAATACAAGGCAAAGTAACGCAACGCAAAGTAACTCAATGCAAAGTAACACAACGCAAAGTAACGCAACGCAACGCACTACAACACAGGGCATAGTAACACAACGCAAAGTAACACAACGCAAAGTAACACAATGCAAAGTAACGCAAAGCAAAGTAACACAACGCAAAGTAACGCAACGCAAAGTAACGCAACCCATTACAACACAAGTTAAAGTAGTGCAACGCAAAGTAACACAACACAAAGTAATGCAACGCAAAGTAACGACGCAAAGTAACAGCGCAAAGTAATGCAAAACAACGCATTACAATGTAACGCAAAGTAACGCAACGCAAACTAACGCAACGCTAAATAACGCAACACACTACAACACAAGGCAAAGTAACGCAACGCAAAGTAACGCAACGCAAAGTAACGCACTACAACAAAATGCAAAGTAACGCAACGCAAAGTAACACAACGCAAAGTAACGCTACGCAAAGTAACGCAACGCTAAGTAACGCAACACACTACAACACAAGGCAAAGTAACGCAATGCACTACGACACAACGCAAAGTAACTAATGCAAAGTAACACAAGGCAAAGTAACACAACGCACTACAAAACAAGACAAAGTAACACAAAATAACGCAACACAAAGTAACGCAACGCAAAATAACGCACTACAACAAAATGCAAAGTAACACAACGCAAAGGAACACAATGCAAAGTAACGGAACGCAAAGTAACGCAACGTTAAGTAACGCAACGTAAATTAACGCTACGCAAAGTAACACAACGCAAAGTAACACAACGCAAAGTAAGGCACTACATTACAACACAAGGTAAGGTAACGCAATGCAAAGTAACACAACTCAAGTAATGCAACGCAAAGTAACAACGCAAAGTAACAACGCAACGTTCTACAATACAAGGCTTAGCAATGCAATGCAAAGTAAAGCAACATATTACAACACAAGATAAGGTAACGCAACGCAAAGTAACACTAAGCAAAGTAAAACAACGCAAAGTAACACAATGCAAAGTAATGCAAAGCAAAATAACCAACGCAAAATAACACAACACAAACGAAGGCAACTTTCTACAACACGTTATCAAGGTAAAGTAACGCTACGCAAAGTAACACAACACAAAGTAATGCAACGCAAAGTAACAACGCAAAGTAACAACGCAAAGTAACAACGCAAAGGAACAACGCAAAGTAACGCAAAACAACGCATTACAACGTAACGCAAAGTAACGCTACGCAAAGTAACGCTACGCAAAGTAACGCAACGCAAAGTAACGCTACGCAAAGTAACACAAAATAACGCAACTTTCTACAACACAAGGCAAAGTATCGCAAAGCAAAGTAACACAACACAAAGTAATGCAAAGCAAAGTAACATCGCAAAGTAACAACGCAAAGTAACGCAAAACAACGCATCGCACTACAACGTAACGAACTTCAACGCAACGCACTACAAGGCATCGCACTACAACACAACGCAAAGTAACACAACGTAAAGTAACGCAATGCAAAGTAAAACTACGCAAAGTAAGACAACAAAAAGTAACGCAACGCAGAGTAACGCACTACAACAAAATACAAAGTAACGCAACGCAAAGTAACACAACGCAAAGTAACACAATGCAAAGTAAAAACGCAAAGTAACAACACAAAGTAACAGCGCAAAGAAATAACGCAAAGTAACAACGCAAAGTAACGCAAAACAACGCATTACAACGTAACGCAAAGTAACGCAACGCAAAGTAAAGCTATGCAAAGTAACGTAACGCAAAGTAACGCAACCCATTACAACACAAGTTAAAGTAGTGCAACGCAAAGTAACACAACACAAAGTAATGCAACGCAAAGTAACGACGCAAAGTAACATCGCAAAGTAATGCAAAACAACGCATTACAATGTAACGCAAAGTAACGCAACGCAAAGTAACGCAACGCTAAATAACGCAACACACTACAACACAAGGCAAAGTAACGCAACGCACAGTAACGCAACGCAAAGTAACGCACTACAACAAAATGCAAAGTAACGCAACGCAAAGTAACACAACGCAAAGTAACACAACGCAAAGTAACACAACGCAAAGTAACGCAACGCAAAGTAACGCAACGCAAAGTAATGCAACGCAAAGTAACGCAACGCAAAGTAACGCAAAGTAATGCAACGCAAAGTAACAACGCAAAGTAACAACGCAAAGTAACGCAAAACAACGCATTACAACGCATCGCACTACAACGCAACGCAAAATACCGCAACACAAAGTAACGCAACGCAGAGTAACGCACTACATCAAAATACAAAGTAACGCAACGCAAAGTAACACAACGCAAAGGAACACAATGCAAAGAAACGCAATGCAAAGTAACGCAACGCAAAGTGACGCAACCCATTACAACACAAGGCAAAGTAACGCAAGGTAAAGTAACGCAACGCAAAGTAACACAACACAAAGTAATGCAACGCAAAATAAAAACGCAAAATAAAAACGCAAAGTAACAACGCAAAGTAACAACGCAAAGTAACAACGCAAAGTAACAACGCAAAGTAACAACGTAAAGTAACGCAAAACAATGCATTACAACATGACGCAAAGTGACGCAACGCAAAGTAACTCAACGCAAAGTAAATCAACGCAAAGCAACGGTACGCAAAGTAACGCAACACAAAGTAACACAACCCATTAAAACACAAGATAAAGTAACGCAACACAAAGTAACACAAGACAAAGTAATGCAACGTAAAGTAACAACGCAAAGTAAATGCAAAGTAACGCAAAACAACGCATTACAACGCATCGCACTACAACACAACGCACTACAACGCATCGCACTACAACACAAAGCAAAGTAGAGCTACGCAAAGTAGCGCTACGCAAAGTAACGCAACGCAAAGTAACGCAAAGTAATGCAACGCAAAGTAACAACGCAAAGCAACAACGCAAAGTAACGCAAAACAACGCATTACAACGCATCGCACTACAACGCAACGCAAAATACCGCAACACAAAGTAACGCAACGCAGAGTAACGCACTACAACAAAATACAAAGTAACGCAACGCAAAGTAACGCAACGCAAAGTAACGCAACGCAAAGTAACACAACGTAAAGGAACACAATGCAAAGAAACGCAATGCAAAGTAACGCACCGCAAAGTGACGCAACCCATTACAACACAAGGCAAAGTAACGCAAGGTAAAGTAACGCAACGCAAAGTAACACAACACAAAGTAATGCAACGCAACGTAAAAACGCAAAGTAACAACGCAAAGTAAATACGCAAAGTAACAACGCAAAGTAACAACGTAAAGCAACGCTACGCAAAGTAACGCAACGCAAAGTAACACAACACAAAGTAATGCAACGCAAAGTAAAAACGCAAAGTAACAACGCAAAGTAACAACGCAAAGTAACAATGTAAAGTAACGCAAAACAACGCATTACAACATAACGCAAAGTAACGCAACGCAAAGTAACGCAACGCAAAGTAACGCAACGCAAAGTAACGCTACGCAAAGTAACGCAACACACTGCACCACAAGGCAAAGTAACGCAACGCACTACGAAACAACGTAAAGTAACTAATGCAAAGTAACACAAGGCAAAGTAACACAACGCACTACAACACAAGGCAAAGTAACGCAACGCAAAGTAACGCAACGCAAAGTGACACAACGCAAACGAACACAATGCAAAGTAACGCAACGCAAAGTAACACAAAGTAACGCAAAGTAATGCAACGCAAAGTAAAAACGCAAAGTAACAACGCGAAGTAACAACACAAAGTAACGCAAAACAACGCATTACAATGTAACGTAAAGTAACGCTACGCAAAGTAACGCAACACTAAATAACGCAACACACTACAACACAAGGCAAAGTAACGCAACGCACTACGACACAACGCAAAGTAACTAATGCAAAGTAACACAAGGCAAAGTAACACAACGCACTACAACACAAGTCAAAGTAACGCAACGCAAACGAACACAATGCAAAGTAACGCAACGCAAAGTAACACAACGCAAAGTTACGCAACGCAAAGTAACGCAACGCAAAGTAACGCAAAGTAATGCAACGCAAAGTAACAACGCAAAGTAACAACGCAAAGTAACGCAAAACAACGCATTACAACACATCGCACTACAACGCAACGCAAAATACCGCAACACAAAGTAACGCAATGCAGAGTAATGCACTACAACTAAATACAAAGTAACGCAAAGTAACAACGCAAAGTAACAACGCAAAGTAACGCAAAACAACGCATTACAATGTAACGTAAAGTAACGCTACGCAAAGTAACGCAACGCTAAATAACGCAACACACTACAACACAAGGCAAAGTAACGCAACGCACTACGACACAACGCAAAGTAACTAATGCAAAGTAACACAAGGCAAAGTAACACAACGCACTACAACACAAGTCAAAGTAACGCAACGCAAACGAACACAATGCAAAGTAACGCAACGTAAAGTAACGCAACGCAAAGTTACGCAACGCAAAGTAGCGCAACGCAAAGTAACGCAAAGTAATGCAACGCAAAGTAACAACGCAAAGAAACAACGCAAAGTAACGCAAAACAACGCAAAACAACGCATTACAACGCATCGCACTACAACGCAACGCAAAATACCGCAACACAAAGTAACGCAACCTAGAGTAACGCACTACAACAAAATACAAAGTAACGCAACGCAAAGTAACACAACGCAAAGGAACACAATGCAAAGAAACGCAATGCAAAGTAACGCAACGCAAAGTGACGCAACCCATTACAACACAAGGCAAAGTAACGCAAGGTAAAGTAACGCAACGCAAAGTAACACAACACAAAGTAATGCAACGCAAAATAAAAACGCAAAGTAACAACGCAAAGTAACAACGCAAAGTAACAACGTAAAGTAACGCAAAACAATGCATTACAACATAACGCAAAGTGACGCAACGCAAAGTAACTCAACGCAAAGTAAATCAACGCAAAGCAACGGTACGCAAAGTAACGCAACACAAAGTAACACAACCCATTAAAACACAAGATAAAGTAACGAAACGCAAAGTAACACAAGACAAAGTAATGCAACGTAAAGTAACAATGCAAAGTAAACGCAAAACAACGCATTACAACGCATCGCACTACAACACAACGCACTACAACGCATCGCACTACAACACAAAGCAAAGTAACGCTACGCAAAGTAACGCAACGCAAAGTAACGCAACGCAAAGTAACGCAAAGTAATGCAACGCAAAGTAACAACGCAAAGTAACAACGCAAAGTAACGAAAAACAACGCATTACAAGGCATCGCATTACAACGCATCGCACTACAACGCAACGCAAAATACCGCAACACAAAGTAACGCAACGCAGAGTAACGCACTACAACAAAATACAAAGTAACGCAACGCAAAGTAACACAACGCAAAGGAACACAATGCAAAGAAACGCAATGCAAAGTGACGCAACCCATTACAACACAAGGCAAAGTAACGCAAGGTAAAGTAACGCAACGCAAAGTAACACAACACAAAGTAATGCAACGCAAAATAAAAACGCAAAGTAACAACGCAAAGTAACAACGCAAAGTAACAACGCAAAGTAACAACGCGAAGTAACAACGCAAAGTAACGCAAAACAACGCATTACAATGTAACGTAAAGTAACGCTACGCAAAGTAACGCAACGCTAAATAACGCAACACACTACAACACAAGGCAAAGTAACGCAACGCACTACGACACAACGCAAAGTAACTAATGCAAAGTAACACAAGGCAAAGTAACACAACGCACTACAACACAAGTCAAAGTAACGCAACGCAAACGAACACAATGCAAAGTAACGCAACGTAAAGTAACGCAACGCAAAGTTACGCAACGCAAAGTAACGCAACGCAAAGTAACGCAAAGTAATGCAACGCAAAGTAACAACGCAAAGAAACAACGCAAAGTAACAGAAAACAACGCATTACAACGCATCGCACTACAACGCAACGCAAAATACCGCAACACAAAGTAACGCAACGCAGAGTAACGCACTACAACAAAATACAAAGTAACGCAACGCAAAGTAACACAACGCAAAGGAACACAATGCAAAGAAACGCAATGCAAAGTAACGCAACGCAAAGTGACGCAACCCATTACAACACAAGGCAAAGTAACGCAAGGTAAAGTAACGCAACGCAAAGTAACACAACACAAAGTAATGCAACGGAAAATAAAAACGCAAAGTAACAACGCAAAGTAACAACGCAAAGTAACAACGCAAAGTAACAACGTAAAGTAACGCAAAACAATGCTTTACAACATAACGCAAAGTGACGCAACGCAAAGTAACTCAACGCAAAGTAAATCAACGCAAAGCAACTGTACGCAAAGTAACGCAACACAAAGTAACACAACCCATTAAAACACAAGATAGAGTAACGCAACGCAAAGTAACACAAGACAAAGTAATGCAACGTAAAGTAACAACGCAAAGTAAACGCAAAGTAAACGCAAAGTAACGCAAAACAACGCATTACAACGCATCGCACTACAACACAACGCACTACAACGCATCGCACTACAACACAAAGCAAAGTAACGCTACGCAAAGTAACGCTACGCAAAGTAACGCTACGCAAAGTAACGCTACGCAAAGTAACGCTACGCAAAGTAACGCTATGCAAAGTAACCTACGCTAAGTAACGCAACACACTACAACACAATGCAAAGTAACGCAACGCACTACGACACAACGCAAAGTAACTAATGCAAAGTAACACAACGCAAAGGAACACAACGCAAAGGAACACAATGCAAAGTAACGCAACGCAATGCAAAGTAACGCAACGCAAAGTAACGCAACCTATTAAACCACAAGGTAAAGTAACGCAACGCAACGTAACACAAGACAAAGTAATGCAACGTAAAGTAACAACGCAAAGTAACAACGCAAAGTAACAACGCAAAGTTACAATGCAAAGTAAGGCAAAACAACGCATTACAACGCATCGCACTACAAAGCAACACACTACAACGCAACGCACTACAACGCATCGCACTACAACACAACGCAAAATAACGCAACGCAAAGTAACGCAACGCAAAGTGACACAACGCAAACGAACACAATGCAAAGTAACGCAACGCAAAGTAACGCAACACAAAGTAACGCAACACAAAGTAATGCAACGCAAAGTAACACAACACAAAGTAATGCAACGCAAAGCAACAACGCAAAGTAACAACGCAAAGTAACAACGCAAAGTAACGCAAAACAACGCATTACAACGTAACGCAAAGTAACGCAATGCAAAGTAACGCAACGCTAAATAACACAGCACATTACAACACAAGGCAAAGTAACGCAACGCACTACGACACAACGCAAAGTAACTAATTCAAAGTAACACAAGGCAAAGTAACGCAACAAACTGCAACACAAGGCAAAGTAACGCAATGCAAAGTGACATAACGCAAACGAACACAATGCAAAGTAACGCAAAGCAAAGTAACGCAACACAAAGTAACGCAACACAAAGTAATGCAACGCAAAGTAATGCAACGCAAAGTAACACAACACAAAGTAATGCAACGCAAAGTAACAACGCAAAGTAACAACGCAAAGTAACAACGCAAAGTAACAACGCAAAGTAACGTAAAACAACGCATTACAACGCATCGCATTACAACGCATCGCACTACAACGTAACGCATTACAACGCATCGCACTACAACACAATGCAAAGTAACGCAATGCAAAGTAACACAACGCAAAGTAACACAATGCAAAGTAACACAGCGCAAAGTAACACAATGCACTACAAAAAAGGCAAAGTAACGCAACGCAAAGTAACACAACGCAACGTAACGCAACGTAACGCAACGCAAAGTAACGCAACGCAAAGTAACGTACTACAACAAAATGCAAAGAAACGCAACGCAAAGTAAAACAACACAAAGTAACACAATGCAAAGTAACGCAAAGCAAAGTAACAAACGCAAAATAACACAACACAAACTAACGCAACTTTCTACAACACAAGACAAAGTAACGCAACGCAAAGTAACACAACACAAAGTAATGCAAAGCAAAGTAAGAACGCAAAGTAACAACGAAATGTAACGCAAAACAACGCATTACAACGCATCGCACTACAACACAACGCACTACAACGCATCGCACTACAACACAAAGCAAAGTAGAGCTACGCAAAGTAGCGCTACGCAAAGTAACGCAACGCAAAGTAACGCAAAGTAATGCAACGCAAAGTAACAACGCAAAGCAACAACGCAAAGTAACGCAAAACAACGCATTACAACGCATCGCACTACAACGCAACGCAAAATACCGCAACACAAAGTAACGCAACGCAGAGTAACGCACTACAACAAAATACAAAGTAACGCAACGCAAAGTAACGCAACGCAAAGTAACGCAACGCAAAGTAACACAACGTAAAGGAACACAATGCAAAGAAACGCAATGCAAAGTAACGCACCGCAAAGTGACGCAACCCATTACAACACAAGGCAAAGTAACGCAAGGTAAAGTAACGCAACGCAAAGTAACACAACACAAAGTAATGCAACGCAACGTAAAAACGCAAAGTAACAACGCAAAGTAAATACGCAAAGTAACAACGCAAAGTAACAACGTAAAGCAACGCTACGCAAAGTAACGCAACGCAAAGTAACACAACACAAAGTAATGCAACGCAAAGTAAAAACGCAAAGTAACAACGCAAAGTAACAACGCAAAGTAACAACGCAAAGTAACGCAAAACAACGCATTACAACATAACGCAAAGTAACGCAACGCAAAGTAACGCAACGCAAAGTAACGCAACGCAAAGTAACGCTACGCAAAGTAACGCAACACACTGCACCACAAGGCAAAGTAACGCAACGCACTACGAAACAACGTAAAGTAACTAATGCAAAGTAACACAAGGCAAAGTAACACAACGCACTACAACACAAGGCAAAGTAACGCAACGCAAAGTAACGCAACGCAAAGTGACACAACGCAAACGAACACAATGCAAAGTAACGCAACGCAAAGTAACACAAAGTAACGCAAAGTAATGCAACGCAAAGTAAAAACGCAAAGTAACAACGCGAAGTAACAACACAAAGTAACGCAAAACAACGCATTACAATGTAACGTAAAGTAACGCTACGCAAAGTAACGCAACACTAAATAACGCAACACACTACAACACAAGGCAAAGTAACGCAACGCACTACGACACAACGCAAAGTAACTAATGCAAAGTAACACAAGGCAAAGTAACACAACGCACTACAACACAAGTCAAAGTAACGCAACGCAAACGAACACAATGCAAAGTAACGCAACGCAAAGTAACACAACGCAAAGTTACGCAACGCAAAGTAACGCAACGCAAAGTAACGCAAAGTAATGCAACGCAAAGTAACAACGCAAAGTAACAACGCAAAGTAACGCAAAACAACGCATTACAACACATCGCACTACAACGCAACGCAAAATACCGCAACACAAAGTAACGCAATGCAGAGTAATGCACTACAACTAAATACAAAGTAACGCAAAGTAACAACGCAAAGTAACAACGCAAAGTAACGCAAAACAACGCATTACAATGTAACGTAAAGTAACGCTACGCAAAGTAACGCAACGCTAAATAACGCAACACACTACAACACAAGGCAAAGTAACGCAACGCACTACGACACAACGCAAAGTAACTAATGCAAAGTAACACAAGGCAAAGTAACACAACGCACTACAACACAAGTCAAAGTAACGCAACGCAAACGAACACAATGCAAAGTAACGCAACGTAAAGTAACGCAACGCAAAGTTACGCAACGCAAAGTAGCGCAACGCAAAGTAACGCAAAGTAATGCAACGCAAAGTAACAACGCAAAGAAACAACGCAAAGTAACGCAAAACAACGCAAAACAACGCATTACAACGCATCGCACTACAACGCAACGCAAAATACCGCAACACAAAGTAACGCAACCTAGAGTAACGCACTACAACAAAATACAAAGTAACGCAACGCAAAGTAACACAACGCAAAGGAACACAATGCAAAGAAACGCAATGCAAAGTAACGCAACGCAAAGTGACGCAACCCATTACAACACAAGGCAAAGTAACGCAAGGTAAAGTAACGCAACGCAAAGTAACACAACACAAAGTAATGCAACGCAAAATAAAAACGCAAAGTAACAACGCAAAGTAACAACGCAAAGTAACAACGTAAAGTAACGCAAAACAATGCATTACAACATAACGCAAAGTGACGCAACGCAAAGTAACTCAACGCAAAGTAAATCAACGCAAAGCAACGGTACGCAAAGTAACGCAACACAAAGTAACACAACCCATTAAAACACAAGATAAAGTAACGAAACGCAAAGTAACACAAGACAAAGTAATGCAACGTAAAGTAACAATGCAAAGTAAACGCAAAACAACGCATTACAACGCATCGCACTACAACACAACGCACTACAACGCATCGCACTACAACACAAAGCAAAGTAACGCTACGCAAAGTAACGCAACGCAAAGTAACGCAACGCAAAGTAACGCAAAGTAATGCAACGCAAAGTAACAACGCAAAGTAACAACGCAAAGTAACGAAAAACAACGCATTACAAGGCATCGCATTACAACGCATCGCACTACAACGCAACGCAAAATACCGCAACACAAAGTAACGCAACGCAGAGTAACGCACTACAACAAAATACAAAGTAACGCAACGCAAAGTAACACAACGCAAAGGAACACAATGCAAAGAAACGCAATGCAAAGTGACGCAACCCATTACAACACAAGGCAAAGTAACGCAAGGTAAAGTAACGCAACGCAAAGTAACACAACACAAAGTAATGCAACGCAAAATAAAAACGCAAAGTAACAACGCAAAGTAACAACGCAAAGTAACAACGCAAAGTAACAACGCGAAGTAACAACGCAAAGTAACGCAAAACAACGCATTACAATGTAACGTAAAGTAACGCTACGCAAAGTAACGCAACGCTAAATAACGCAACACACTACAACACAAGGCAAAGTAACGCAACGCACTACGACACAACGCAAAGTAACTAATGCAAAGTAACACAAGGCAAAGTAACACAACGCACTACAACACAAGTCAAAGTAACGCAACGCAAACGAACACAATGCAAAGTAACGCAACGTAAAGTAACGCAACGCAAAGTTACGCAACGCAAAGTAACGCAACGCAAAGTAACGCAAAGTAATGCAACGCAAAGTAACAACGCAAAGAAACAACGCAAAGTAACAGAAAACAACGCATTACAACGCATCGCACTACAACGCAACGCAAAATACCGCAACACAAAGTAACGCAACGCAGAGTAACGCACTACAACAAAATACAAAGTAACGCAACGCAAAGTAACACAACGCAAAGGAACACAATGCAAAGAAACGCAATGCAAAGTAACGCAACGCAAAGTGACGCAACCCATTACAACACAAGGCAAAGTAACGCAAGGTAAAGTAACGCAACGCAAAGTAACACAACACAAAGTAATGCAACGGAAAATAAAAACGCAAAGTAACAACGCAAAGTAACAACGCAAAGTAACAACGCAAAGTAACAACGTAAAGTAACGCAAAACAATGCTTTACAACATAACGCAAAGTGACGCAACGCAAAGTAACTCAACGCAAAGTAAATCAACGCAAAGCAACTGTACGCAAAGTAACGCAACACAAAGTAACACAACCCATTAAAACACAAGATAGAGTAACGCAACGCAAAGTAACACAAGACAAAGTAATGCAACGTAAAGTAACAACGCAAAGTAAACGCAAAGTAAACGCAAAGTAACGCAAAACAACGCATTACAACGCATCGCACTACAACACAACGCACTACAACGCATCGCACTACAACACAAAGCAAAGTAACGCTACGCAAAGTAACGCTACGCAAAGTAACGCTACGCAAAGTAACGCTACGCAAAGTAACGCTATGCAAAGTAACCTACGCTAAGTAACGCAACACACTACAACACAATGCAAAGTAACGCAACGCACTACGACACAACGCAAAGTAACTAATGCAAAGTAACACAACGCAAAGGAACACAACGCAAAGGAACACAATGCAAAGTAACGCAACGCAATGCAAAGTAACGCAACGCAAAGTAACGCAACCTATTAAACCACAAGGTAAAGTAACGCAACGCAACGTAACACAAGACAAAGTAATGCAACGTAAAGTAACAACGCAAAGTAACAACGCAAAGTAACAACGCAAAGTTACAATGCAAAGTAAGGCAAAACAACGCATTACAACGCATCGCACTACAAAGCAACACACTACAACGCAACGCACTACAACGCATCGCACTACAACACAACGCAAAATAACGCAACGCAAAGTAACGCAACGCAAAGTGACACAACGCAAACGAACACAATGCAAAGTAACGCAACGCAAAGTAACGCAACACAAAGTAACGCAACACAAAGTAATGCAACGCAAAGTAACACAACACAAAGTAATGCAACGCAAAGCAACAACGCAAAGTAACAACGCAAAGTAACAACGCAAAGTAACGCAAAACAACGCATTACAACGTAACGCAAAGTAACGCAATGCAAAGTAACGCAACGCTAAATAACACAGCACATTACAACACAAGGCAAAGTAACGCAACGCACTACGACACAACGCAAAGTAACTAATTCAAAGTAACACAAGGCAAAGTAACGCAACAAACTGCAACACAAGGCAAAGTAACGCAATGCAAAGTGACATAACGCAAACGAACACAATGCAAAGTAACGCAAAGCAAAGTAACGCAACACAAAGTAACGCAACACAAAGTAATGCAACGCAAAGTAATGCAACGCAAAGTAACACAACACAAAGTAATGCAACGCAAAGTAACAACGCAAAGTAACAACGCAAAGTAACAACGCAAAGTAACAACGCAAAGTAACGTAAAACAACGCATTACAACGCATCGCATTACAACGCATCGCACTACAACGTAACGCATTACAACGCATCGCACTACAACACAATGCAAAGTAACGCAATGCAAAGTAACACAACGCAAAGTAACACAATGCAAAGTAACACAGCGCAAAGTAACACAATGCACTACAAAAAAGGCAAAGTAACGCAACGCAAAGTAACACAACGCAACGTAACGCAACGTAACGCAACGCAAAGTAACGCAACGCAAAGTAACGTACTACAACAAAATGCAAAGAAACGCAACGCAAAGTAAAACAACACAAAGTAACACAATGCAAAGTAACGCAAAGCAAAGTAACAAACGCAAAATAACACAACACAAACTAACGCAACTTTCTACAACACAAGACAAAGTAACGCAACGCAAAGTAACACAACACAAAGTAATGCAAAGCAAAGTAAGAACGCAAAGTAACAACGAAATGTAACGCAAAACAACGCATTACAACGCATCGCACTACAACGCAACGCACTACAACGCATCGCACTACAACACAACGCAAAGTAACGCAACGCAAAGTAAAGCTACGCAAAGTAACACAAGGCAAAGCAACACAACGCAATACAACACAAGGAAAAGTAACACAACGCAAAGGAACACAATGTAAAGTAACGCAACGCAAAGTAACACAACACAAAGTAATGCAACGCAAACTAACAACGCAAAGTAACAACGCAAAGTAACGCAAAACAACGCATTACAACGTAACGCAAAGTAACGCAACCCATTACAACACAAGGTAAAGTAACGCAAGGTAAAGTAACGCAACGCAAAGTAACACAACACAAAGTAATGCAACGCAAACTAAAAACGCAAAGTAACAACGCAAACTAACAACGCAAACTAACAACGCAAAGTAACAACGCAAAGTAACAATGCAAAGTAACGCAAAACAACGCATTATAACGTAACGCAAAGTAACAAAACGCAAAGTAACGCAACGCAAAGTAGCGCAATGCAAAGTAACGTTACGCAAAGTAACGCAACGCGAAGTAACACAACCCATTAAAACACAAGGTAAAGTAACGCAACGCAAAGTAACACAAGACAAAGTAATGCAACGTAAAGTAACAACGCAAAGTAACAACGCAAAGTCACGCAAAACAACGCATTACAACGCATCGCACTACAACGCAACGCACTACAACGCATCGCACTACAACACAAAGCAAAGTAACGCTACGCAAAGTAACGCTACGCAAAGTAACACAATGCTAAGTAACGCAACACACTACGACACAACGCAAAGTAACTAATGCAAAGTAACACAACGCAAAGGAACACAATGCAAAGTAACGCAACGCAAAGTAACGCAATGCAAAGTAACGCAACGCAAAATAACGCAACCCATTAAAACACAAGGTAAAGTAACGCAACGCAACGTAATACAAGACAAAGTAATGCAACGTAAAGTAACAACGCAAAGTAAGAATGCAAAGTAACAACGCAAAGTTACAACGCAAAGTAAGGCAAAACAACGCATCACACTACAAAGAAACACACTACAACGCAACGCACTACAACACATCGCACTACAACACAACACAAAATAACGCAACGCAAAGTAATGCAACGCAAAGTAACGCAACGCAAAGTAACACAACGCAAAGTAACACAATGCAAAGTAAAAACGCAAAGTAACAACGCAAAGTAACAACGCAAAGAAATAACGCAAAGTAACAACGCAAAGTAACGCAAAACAACGCATTACAACGTAACGCAAAGTAACGCAACGCAAAGTAAAGCTACGCAAAGTAACGTAACGCAAAGTAACGCTACGCAAAGTAACACAACGCAAAGTAACGCAACGCAAAGTAACGCAACCCATTACAACACAAGTTAAAGTAGTGCAACGCAAAGTAACACAACACAAAGTAATGCAACGCAAAGTAACGACGCAAAGTAACAGCGCAAAGTAATGCAAAACAACGCATTACAATGTAACGCAAAGTAACGCAACGCAAACTAACGCAACGCTAAATAACGCAACACACTACAACACAAGGCAAAGTAACGCAACGCAAAGTAACACAACGCAAAGTAACGCTACGCAAAGTAATGCAACGCTAAGTAACGCAACACACTACAACACAAGGCAAAGTAACGCAATGCACTACCTCACAACGCAAAGTAACTAATGCAAAGTAACACAAGGCAAAGTAACACAACGCACTACAAAACAAGACAAAGTAACGCAAAATAACGCAACACAAAGTAACGCAACGCAAAATAACGCACTACAACAAAATGCAAAGTAACACAACGCAAAGGAACACAATGCAAAGTAACGCAACGCAAAGTAACGCAACGCAAAGTAACGCAACGCAAAGTAACGCAACGTTAAGTAACGCAACGTAAATTAACGCTACGCAAAGTATCACAACGCAAAGTAACACAACGCAAAGTAAGGCACTACATTACAACACAAGGTAAGGTAACGCAATGCAAAGTAACACAACTCAAGTAATGCAACGCAAAGTAACAACGCAAAGTAACAACGCAACGTTCTACAATACAAGGCATAGCAATGCAATGCAAAGTAAAGCAACACATTACAACACAAGATAAGGTAACGCAACGCAAAGTAACACTAAGCAAAGTAAAACAACGCAAAGTAACACAATGCAAAGTAACGCAAAGCAAAATAACCAACGCAAAATAACACAACACAAACGAAGGCAACTTTCTACAACACGTTATCAAGGTAAAGTAACGCTACGCAAAGTAACACAACACAAAGTAATGCAACGCAAAGTAACAACGCAAAGTAACAACGCAAAGGAACAACGCAAAGTAACGCAAAACAACGCATTACAACGTAACGCAAAGTAACGCTACGCAAAGTAACGCTACGCAAAGTAACGCTACGCAAAGTAACGCAACGCAAAGTAACGCTCCGCAAAGTAACACAAAATAACGCAACTTTCTACAACACAAGGCAAAGTATCGCAAAGCAAAGTAACACAACACAAAGTAATGCAAAGCAAAGTAACATCGCAAAGTAACATCGCAAAGTAACAACGCAAAGTAACGCAAAACAACGCATCGCACTACAACGTAACGAACTTCAACGCAACGCACTACAAGGCATCGCACTACAACACAACGCAAAGTAACACAACGTAAAGTAACGCAATGCAAAGTAAAACTACGCAAAGTAAGACAACAAAAAGTAACGCAACGCAGAGTAACGCACTACAACAAAATACAAAGTAACGCAACGCAAAGTAACACAACGCAAAGTAACACAATGCAAAGTAAAAACGCAAAGTAACAACGCAAAGTAACAGCGCAAAGAAATAACGCAAAGTAACAACGCAAAGTAACGCAAAACAACGCATTACAATGTAACGCAAAGTAACGCAACGCAAAGTAAAGCTATGCAAAGTAACGTAACGCAAAGTAACGCTACGCAAAGTAACGCAACGCAAAGTAACGCAACGCAAAGTAACGCAACCCATTACAACACAAGTTAAAGTAGTGCAACGCAAAGTAACACAACACAAAGTAATGCAACGCAAAGTAACGACGCAAAGTAACAGCGCAAAGTAATGCAAAACAACGCATTACAATGTAACGCAAAGTAACGCAACGCAAAGTAACGCAACGCTAAATAACGCAACACACTACAACACAAGGCAAAGTAACGCAACGCACAGTAACGCAACGCACAGTAACGCAACGCAAAGTAACGCACTACAACAAAATGCAAAGTAACGCAACGCAAAGTAACACAACGCAAAGTAACACAACGCAAAGTAACGCAACGCAAAGTAACGCAACGCAAAGTAACGCAACGCAAAGTAACGCACTACAACAAAATGCAAAGTAACGCAACGCAAAGTAACACAACGCAAAGTAACGCTATGCAAAGTAACGCAACGCTAAGTAACGCAACACACTACAAAACAAGGCAAAGTAACGCAACGCACTACGACACAACGCAAAGTAACTAATGCAAAGTAACACAAGGCAAAGTAACACAACGCACTACAAAACAAGACAAAGTAACGCAAAATAACGCAACACAAAGTAACGCAACGCAAAATAACGCACTACAACAAAATGCAAAGTAACACAACGCAAAGGAACACAATGCAAAGTAACGCAACGCAAAGTAACGCAACGTTAAGTAACGCAACGCAAATTAACGCTACGCAAAGTAACACAACGCAAAGTAACACAACGCAAAGTAAGGCACTACATTACAACACAAGGTAAGGTAACGCAATGCAAAGTAACACAACTCAAGTAATGCAACGCAAAGTAACAACGCAACGTACTACAATACAAGGCATAGCAATGCAATGCAAAGTAAAGCAACACATTACAACACAAGATAAGGTAACGCAACGCAAAGTAACGCAACGCAAAGTAACGCAACGCAAAGTAACGCAACGCAAAGTAACACAACGCAAAGTAACACAATGCAAAGTAACGCAAAGCAAAATAACCAACGCAAAATAACACAACACAAACGAAGGCAACTTTCTACAACACGTTATCAAGGTAAAGTAACGCAACGCAAAGTAACACAACACAAAGTAATGCAACGCAAAGTAACAACGCAAAGTAACAACGCAAAGTAACAACGCAAAGTAACGCAAACAAAACATTACAACGTAACGCAAAGTAACGCTACGCAAAGTAAAGCAACGCAAAGTAACGCTACGCAAAGTAACGCTACGCAAAGTAACACAAAATAACGCAACTTTCTACAACACAAGGCAAAGTATCGCAAAGCAAAGTAACACAACACAAAGTAATGCAAAGCAAAGTAACAACGCAAAGTAACGCAAAACAACGCATCGCACTACAACGTAACGCACTTCAACGCAACGCACTACAACGCATCGCACTACAACACAACGCAAAGTAACACAACGTAAAGTAACGCAATGCAAAGTAAAACTACGCAAAGTAAGACAACACAAAGTAACGCAACGCAGAGTAACGCACTACAACAAAATACAAAGTAACGCAACGCAAAGTAACACAACGCAAAGTAACGCAACGCTAAATAACGCAACACACTACAACACAAGGCAAAGTAACGCAACGCAAAGTAACGCAACGCAAAGTAACGCACTACAACAAAATGCAAAGTAACGCAACGCAAAGTAACGCTACGCAAAGTAACGCAACGCTAAGTAACGCAACACACTACAACACAAGGCAAAGTAACGCAACGCACTACGACACAACGCAAAGTAACTAATGCAAAGTAACACAAGGCAAAGTAACACAACGCACTACAAAACAAGACAAAGTAACGCAAAATAACGCAACACAAAGTAACGCAACGCAAAATAACACACTACAACAAAATGAAAAGTAACACAACGCAAAGGAACACAATGCAAAGTAACGCAACGCAAAGTAACGCAACCCATTACAACATAAGGTAAAGTAACGCAAAGCAAAGTAACACAACACAAAGTAACAACGCAAAGTAACAACGCAAAGTAACACAAAACAACGCATTAAAACGTAACGCAAAGTAAAGCAACGCAAAGTAAAGCTACGCAAAGTAACGCAACGCAAAGTAACGCTACGCAAAGTAACGCTACGCAAAGTAACACAACGCAAAGCAAAGTAACGCAACGCACTACGACACAACGCAAAGTAACTAATGCAAAGTAACACAAGGCAAAGTAACACAACGCACTACAACACAAGGCAAAGTAATGCAACGCAAAGTGACACAACGCAAACGAACACAATGCAAAGTAACGCAACGCAAAGTAACGCAACACAACGCATTACAACGTAACGCAAAGTAACACTACGCAAAATAACGCTACGCAAAGTAACGCTACGCAAAGTAACGCTACGCAATGTGACACAACGCAAACGAACACAATGCAAAGTAACGCAACGCAAAGTAACGCAAAGTAACGCAACGCAAAGTAATGCAACGCAAAGTAATGCAACGCAAAGTAATGCAACGCAAAGTAACAACGCAAAGTAAGAACGCAAAGAAACAACGCAAAGTAACAACGCAAAGTAACGCAAAACAACGCATTACAACGCATCGCACTACAACGCAACACACTACAACGCATCGCACTACAACAAAATGCAAAATAACGCAACGCAAAGAAACGCACTACAACAAAATGCAAAGTAACGCAACGCAAAGTAACGCAACGCAAAGTAACGCAACGCAAAGTAACGCAACGCAAATGAACACAATGCAAAGTAAAGCAACGCAAAGTAACGCAACGCAAAGTAACGCAACGCAAAGTAACGCAACGCAAAGTAACGCAACCCATTACAACACAAGGTAAAGTAACGCAACGCAAAGTAACACAACACAAAGTGATGCAACGCAAATTAACAACGCAAATTAACAACGCAAAGTAACAACGCGAAGTGACAACGCAAAACAATGCATTACAATGCATTACAACGTAACGCAAAGTAACGCAACGCAAAGTAACGCAACGCAAAGTAACGCAACGCAAAGAAACGCAACGCTA
Source organism: Pterois miles (assembly GCA_947000775.1). Taxonomy (NCBI): domain Eukaryota; kingdom Metazoa; phylum Chordata; class Actinopteri; order Perciformes; family Scorpaenidae; genus Pterois; species Pterois miles. The sequence continues at coordinate 3,296,833 of CAMQGK010000123.1, forward strand.
AATAACGCAACACACTACAACACAAGGCAAAGTAACGCAACGCACTACGACACAACGCAAAGTAACTAATGCAAAGTAACACAAGGCAAAGTAACACAACGCACTACAACACAAGGCAAAGTAATGCAACGCAAAGTGACACAACGCAAACGAACACAATGCAAAGTAACGCAACGCAAAGTAACGCAACACAACGCATTACAACGTAACGCAAAGTAACGCTACGCAAAGTAACGCTACGCAAAGTAACGCTACGCAAAATAACGCTAAGCAAAGTAACGCTACGCAAAGTAACGCTACGCAATGTGACACAACGCAAACGAACACAATGCAAAGTAACGCAACGCAAAGTAACGCAAAGTAACGCAACGCAAAGTAATGCAACGCAAAGTAATGCAACGCAAAGTAATGCAACGCAAAGTAACAACGCAAAGTAAGAACGCAAAGAAACAACGCAAAGTAACAACGCAAAGTAACAACGCAAAGTAACGCAAAACAACGCATTACAACGCATCGCACTACAACGCAACACACTACAACGCATCGCACTACAACAAAATGCAAAATAACGCAACGCAAAGTAACGCACTACAACAAAATGCAAAGTAACGCAACGCAAAGTAACGCAACGCAAAGTAACGCAACGCAAAGTAACGCAACGCAAATGAACACAATGCAAAGTAAAGCAACGCAAAGTAACGCAACGCAAAGTAACGCAACCCATTACAACACAAGGTAAAGTAACGCAACGCAAAGTAACACAACACAAAGTGATGCAACGCAAATTAACAACGCAAAGTAACAACGCGAAGTAACAACGCAAAGTAACGCAAAACAACGCATTACAATGTAACGTAAAGTAACACAACGCAAAGTAACGCAACGCTAAATAACGCAACACACTACAACACAAGGCAAAGTAACGCAATGCACTACGACACAACGCAAAGTAACTAATGCAAAGTAACACAAGGCAAAGCAACACAACGCACTACAACACAAGGCAAAGTAACGCAACGCAAACGAACACAATGCAAAGTAACGCAAAGTAATGCAACGCAAAGTAATGCAGCGCAAAGTAACGCAAAGTAATGCAACGCAAAGTAACGCAAAACAACGCATTACAACGAATCGCACTACAACGCAACGCAAAATACCGCAACACAAAGTAACGCAACGCAGAGTAACGCACTACAACAAAATACAAAGTAACGCAACGCAAAGTAACACAAAGCAAAGGAACACAATGCAAAGAAACGCAACGCAAAGTAACGCAACGCAAAGTAACGCAACCCATTACAACACAAGGCAAAGTAACGCAAGGTAAAGTAACACAACACAAAGTAATGCAACGCAAAGTAAAAACGCAAAGTAACAACGCAAAGTAACAACGCAAAGTAACGCAAAACAACGCATTACAACGTAACGCAAAGTAACGCAACGCAAAGTAACGCAACGCATTACAACGTAACGCAAAGTAACGCAACGCAAAGTAACGCAAACTAACGCACTACAACAAAATGCAAAGTAACGCAACGCAAAGTAAAACAACGCAAAGTAACGCAAAGTAAACGCAAAATAACACAACACAAACTAACGCAACTTTCTACAACACTAGGCAAAGTAACGCAACGCAAAGTGACACAACGCAAATGAACACAACGCAAAGTAACGCAACGCAAAGTAACGCAACGCAAAGTAACGCAACGCAAAGTAACGCTACACAAAGTAACACAATGCAAAGCAACACAACGCAAAGTAACGCACTACATTACAACACAAGGTAAGGTAACACAATGCAAAGTAACACAACACAAAGTAATGCAACGCAAAGTAACAACGCAAGGTAACAACGCAAAGTAACAACGTAAAGTAACAACGCAAAGTAACAATCCAAAGTAACGCAAAACAACGCATTACAACGCATCGCACTACAACGTAACGCAGTACAACGCATCTCACTACAACACAACACAAAGTAACGCAACACAAAGTAACGCAACACAAAGTAACGCAACGCAAAGTAACGCAACGCATTACAACGTAACGCAAAGTAACGCAACGCAAAGTAACGCAAACTAACGCACTACAACAAAATGCAAAGTAACGCAACGCAAAGTAAAACAACGCAAAGTAACGCAAAGTAAACGCAAAATAACACAACACAAACTAACGCAACTTTCTACAACACTAGGCAAAGTAACGCAACGCAAAGTGACACAACGCAAATGAACACAACGCAAAGTAACGCAACGCAAAGTAACGCAACGCAAAGTAACGCTACACAAAGTAACACAATGCAAAGTAACACAACGCAAAGTAACGCACTACATTACAACACAAGGTAAGGTAACACAATGCAAAGTAACACAACACAAAGTAATGCAACGCAAAGTAACAACGCAAGGTAACAACGCAAAGTAACAACGTAAAGTAACAACGCAAAGTAACAATCCAAAGTAACGCAAAACAACGCATTACAACGCATCGCACTACAACGTAACGCAGTACAACGCATCGCACTACAACACAACACAAAGTAACGCAACACAAAGTAACGCAACACAAAGTAACGCAACGCAAAGTAACGCAACGCATTACAACGTAACGCAAAGTAACGCAACGCAAAGTAACGCAAACTAACGCACTACAACAAAATGCAAAGTAACGCAACGCAAAGTAAAACAACGCAAAGTAACGCAAAGTAAACGCAAAATAACACAACACAAACTAACGCAACTTTCTACAACACTAGGCAAAGTAACGCAACGCAAAGTGACACAACGCAAATGAACACAACGCAAAGTAACGCAACGCAAAGTAACGCAACGCAAAGTAACGCAACGCAAAGTAACACAATGCAAAGTAACACAACGCAAAGTAACGCACTACATTACAACACAAGGTAAGGTAACACAATGCAAAGTAACACAACACAAAGTAATGCAACGCAAAGTAACAACGCAAGGTAACAACGCAAAGTAATAACGTAAAGTAACAACGCAAAGTAACAATCCAAAGTAACGCAAAACAACGCATTACAACGCATCGCACTACAACGTAACGCAGTACAACGCATCGCACTACAACACAACACAAAGTAACGCAACACAAAGTAACACAACGCAAAATAACACAACGCAAAATAACGCAACGCAAAGTAACGCACTACAACAAAATGCAAAGTAACGCAACACAAAGTAGCACAACACAAAGTAACACAATGCAAAGTAGAGCAAAGCAAAGTAACCAACGCAAGTTAACACAACGCAAAGTAACGCAACGCAAAGTAACGCAATGCAAAGTAAAACAACGGAAAGTAACACAATGCAAAGTCACGCAAAGCACTACAACACAAGGCAAAGCAACGCAACGCATTACAACACAAGGCAAAGTAACGCAAAACAAAGTAACAAAACGCAAAGTAACACAAGGCAAAGTAACACAACGCAAAGTAATGCAACGCAAAGTAACGCAACGCAAAGTAACAACGCAAAGTAACGCAAAACAACGCAGTACAACGCATCGCATACAACGCAACGCACTACAACGCATCGCACTACAACACAAAGCAAAGTAACGCTATGCAAAGTAACGCAACGCTAAGTAACGCAACACACTACAACACAAGGCAAAGTAACGCAACGCACTACGACACAACGCAAAGTAACTAATGCAAAGTAACACAACGCAAAGGAACACAATGCAAAGTAACGCAATGCAAAGTAACGCAATGCAAAGTAACGCAACGCAAAGTAACGCAAAGTAACGCAAAGTAACGCAACGCAAAGTAACGCAACCCATTAAAACACAAGGTAAAGTAACAACGCAAAGTAACAACGCAAAGTAACAACACAAGACAAAGTAACGCAACACAGTACAACCCAAGGCAAAGTAAGGCAACACAAATTAACACAACGCAAAGTAATGCAACGCAACTTACTATAACACAACGCAAAGTAACAAAAGGCAAAGTAACGCAACGCAAAGTAACGCAACGCAAAGTAACGCAACGCAAAATAATGCAATGTGCTACAACAAAAGGCAAAGTAACGCAATGCAAAATAACACAACACAAAGTAACACAATGCAAAGTAACGCAACGCAAAGTAACACAACCCAAAGTAATAAAAAGCAACGCACTACAACCAAAGGCAAAGTAAAACAACGCAAAGTAACGCAAAGCAAAGTAACCAACGCAAGATAACACAACACAAAGTAATGCAAAGCAAAGTAACAACGCAAAGTAACCACGCAAAGTAACCACGCAAAGTAACGCAAAACAACGCATCGCACTACAACGCAACGCACTACAACGCAACGCACTACAACGCATCGCACTACAACACAACACAAAGTAACGCAACGCAAAGTAACGCAACGCAAAGTAACGCTACTTAAAGTAACGCAACGCAAAGTAACGCACTACATTACAACACAAGGTAAGGTAACGCAATGCAAAGTAACACAACACAAAGTAATGCAACACAAAGTAACAACGCAAAGTAACAACGCAATGTTCTACAACACAAGGCATAGTAACGCAACGCAAAGTAAAGCAACACATTACAACACAAGGTAAGGTAACGCAACGCAAAGTAACACAACAAAAAATAATGCAACGCAAAGTAACAACGCAAAGTAACAACGCAAAGTAAAAACGCAAAGTAACAACGCATCGCACTACAACGTAACGCAGTACAACGCTTCGCACTACAACACAACGCAAAGTAATGCAACGCAAAGTAAGGCAACGCAAATTAACGCAACGCATAGTAACGCAACGCAAAGTAACGCAACGCAAAGTAACGCAACGCAAAGTAACACAACACAAAGTAACACAATGCAAAGTAACGTAAAGCAAAGTAACCAAGGCAAGATAACACAACACAAAGTAACGCAAAGCAAAGTAACCAACGCAAGATAACACAACACAAACTAATGCAACTTTCTACAACACAAGGCAAAGTAACGTAACACAAAGTAACAACGCAAAGTAACAACGCAAAGTAACAACGCAAAGTAACGCAAAACAACGCATCCCACTACAACGCAACGCACTTCAACGCAACGCACTACAACGCATCGCACTACAACACAACGCAAAGTAACGCAACGCAAAGTAACGCTACTTAAAGTAACGCAAGGCTAAGTAACGCACTACATTACAACACAAGGTAAGGTAACGCAATGCAAAGTAACACAACACAAAGTAATGCAATGCAAAGTAACAACGCAAAGTAACAACGCAATGTTCTACAACACAAGGCATAGTAACGCAACGCAAAGTAAAGCAACACATTACAACACAAGGTAAGGTAACGCAACGCAAAGTAACACAACAAAAAATAATGCAACGCAAAGTAACAACGCAAAGTAACAACGCAAAGTAACAACGCAAAGTAACAACGCATCGCACTACAACGTAACGCAGTACAACTCTTCGCACTACAACACAACGCAAAGTAATGCAACGCAAAGTAAGGCAACGCAAATTAACGCAACGCATAGTAACGCAACGCAAAGTAACGCAACGCAAAGTAACGCAACGCAAAGTAACGCAACGCAAAGTAACACAACACAAAGTAACACAATGCAAAGTAACGTAAAGCAAAGTAACCAAGGCAAGATAACACAACACAAAGTAACGCAAAGCAAAGTAACCAACGCAAGATAACGCAACACAAACTAATGCAACTTTCTACAACACAAGGCAAAGTAACGTAACACAAAGTAACAAAACACAAAGTAATGCAAAGCAAAGTAACAACGCAAAGTAACAACGCAAAGTAACAACGCAAAGTAACGCAAAACAACGCATCCCACTACAACGCAACGCACTTCAACGCAACGCACTACAACGCATCGCACTACAACACAACGCAAAGTAACGCAACGCAAAGTAACGCAACGCAAAGTAACGCAACGCAAAGTAACGCAACGCAAAGTAATGCTACGCAAAGTAACACAACGCAAAGTAACGCAACGCAAAGTAACGCACTACATTACAACACAAGGTAAGGTAACGCAATGCAAAGTAACACAACACAAAGTAATGCAACGCAAAGTAACAACGCAAAGTAACAACACAACGTTCTACAACACAAGGCATAGTAACGCAACGCAAAGTAAAGCAACACATTACAACACAAGGTAAGGTAACGCAACGCAAAGTAACACAACACAAAGTAATGCAACGCAAAGTAACAACACAAAGTAACAACGCAAAGTAACAACGCAAAGTAACTAACAAAGTAAGTGGGGGCGGCAGTAGCTGGTGGGGGCGGCAGTAGCTCAGTCTGTAGGGAGTTGGCTTGGGAACCGGAGGGTCTCCGGTTCAAGTCCCGACATGGACCAAAAACTGAGTGTGAACTGGTAGCTGGAGAGGTGCCAGTTTACCTCTTGGGCACTGCCGAGGTGCCCCTGAGCAAGGCACCAAACCCCCAACTGCTCAGGGCGCTTGTCAGGAACAGCCCCTTAACTCTGACGTCTCTCCATTAATGCATGTATGTGTGTTTCAGGTCTGCATGTACCATGTATGAGTTTAACAGAGTGTAAATTGAATTTCCCCATTGTGGGACTAATAAAGGTAGATCTTCTTCTTCTTCTTCTTCTTCTTCTACCAACGCAAAGTAACAACGCAAAGTAACGCAAAACAACGCATTACAAAGCATCACACTACAACGCAACGCACTACAACGCATCGCACTACAACACAACGTAAAGTAACGCAACGCACAGTAACGCAACGCACAGTAACGCAACGCAAAGTAACGCTAAGCAAAGTAACACAACGCAAAGTACTGCAACGCAAAGTAACGCACTACAACAAAATGCAAAGTAACGCAACGCAAAGTAACACAACGCAAAGTAACACAATGCAAAGTAACGCAAAGCAAAATAACCAACGCAAAATAACACAACACAAACTAAGGCAACTTTCTACAACACGTTTTCAAGGTAAAGTAACGCAACGCAAAGTAACACAACACAGAGTAATGCAACGCAAAGTAACAACGCAAAGAAACAACGCAAAGTAACAACGCAAAGTAACGCATTACAATGTAACGCAAAGTAACGCTACGCAAAGTAACGCTACGCAAAGTAACGCTACGCAAAGTAACGCAACGCAAAGTAATGCAACGCAAAGTAACTCAAAGTAACGCAAAGTAACGCAACGCAAAGTAATGCAACGCAAAGTAATGCAACGCAAAGTAACGCAACGTTCTACAACACAAGGCATAATAACGCAACGCAAAGTAACGCAAAGTAATGCAACGCAAAGTAACAACGCAAGGTAACGCAAAACAACGCATTACAACGCATCGCACTACAACGCAACGCAAAATACTGCAACACAAAGTAACGCAACGCAGAGTAACGCACTACAACAAAATACAAAGTAACGCAACGCAAAGTAACACAACGCAAAGAAATACAATGCAAAGTAACGCAACGCAAAGTAACGCAACGCAAAGTAACGCAACCCATTACAACACAAGGCAAAGTAACGCAATGTAAAGTAACGCAAAACAACGCATTACAACGCATCGCACTACAACGTAACGCAGTACAACGCATCACACTACAACACAACGCAAAGTAACGCAATGCAAAGTAACACAACGCAAAGTAACACAATGCAAGGTAACGCAAAGCAAAGTAACGCAACGCAAAGTAACACAACGCAAAGTAACACAACGCAAAGTAACGCAACACATTACAACACAAGGCAAAGTAACGCAACGCAAACTAATGTAACGCAAAGTAAGACAACGCAAAGTAAGGCAACACATTACAACACAAGGCAAAGTAATGCAACGCAAAGTAATGCAATGCAAAGTAACACAACGCAAAGTAACGCAACGTTAAGTATCGCACCACACTACAACACAAGGCAAAGTAACGCAACGCACTACAACACAACGCAAAGTAAGTAATGAAAGTAACACAAGGCAAAGTAACACAACACACTACAACACAAGGCAAAGTAACGCAACGCACTACAACACAACGCAAAGTAAGTAATGAAAGTAACACAACGCAAAGTAACACAACGCAAAGTAACACAACGCAAAGTAACACAACGCAAAGTAACGCAACGTTAAGTAACGCAACGTTAAGTAACGCACCACACTACAACACAAGGAAAAGTAACGCAACACACTACAACACAGGCCAAAGTAACGCAACGCAAAGTAATGCAACGCAAAGTAAGACAACGCAAAGTAACGCAACACATTACAACACAAGGCAAAGTAACACAAGGCAAAGTAACGCAACGCAAAGTAACGCAACACATTACAACACAAGGCAAACTAACGCAACGCAAAGTAACGCAACGCACTACAACACAATGCAAAGTAACGCAATGCAAAGTAAAACAACGCAAACTAACACATTGCAAAGTATCACAACGCACTACACAAAAAGGAAAAGTAACGCAACTCAAAGTAACACAACGCAAAGTAACGCAACGCAAAGTAATGTAACGCAAAGTAAGACAATGCAAAGTAACGCAACACATTACAACACAAGGCAAAGTAATGCAACGCAAAGTAATGTAATGCAAAGTAACACAACGCAAAGTAACGCAACGTTAAGTATCGCACCACACTACAACACAAGGCAAAGTAATGCAACGCACTACGACACAACGCAAAGTAACTAATGCAAAGTAACACAAGGCAAAGTAACACAACACACTACAACACAAGGCAAAGTAACTCAACGCAAAGTAATACAACGAAAAGTAACACACCGCAAAGTAACGCAACGTTCTACAATACAAGGGAAAGTAACGCAATGCAAAGGAACTCAATGCAAAGTAACACAACGCAAAGTAACGCAACGCAACGCACTACAACACAGGGCAAAGTAACACAACGCAAAGTAATGCAACGCAAAATAAGACAACGCAAAGTAACGCAATGCAAAGTAATGAAACGCGAAGCAATACAACACAAGGTAAAGTAACACAAGGCAAAGTAACGCAACACAGTAAAACACAAGGCAAAGTAAGGCAACGCAAATTAACACATCGCAAAGTAATGCAAGGCAACGCACTACAACACAACGCAAAGTAACACAAGGAAACGTAACACAACGCAAAGTAACACAAGGAAAAGTAATGCAACGCAAAGTAATGCAACGCAAAGTAACACAACGCAAAGTAACACAACGCAAAGTAACGCAACGTTAAGTATCGCACCACACTACAACACAAGGTAAAGTAACGCAACGCACTACAACACAAGGCGAAATAACGCAACGCAAAGTAACACACCGCTAAGTAACGCAACGTTCTACAACACAAGGCAAAGTAACTCAACGCAAAGTAATACAACGCAAAGTAACACAACGCAAAGTAACGCAACGTTCTACAATACAAGGCAAAGTAACGCAACGCAAAGTAACTCAATGCAAAGTAACACAACGCAAAGTAACGCAACGCAACGCACTACAACACAGGGCATAGTAACACAACGCAAAGTAACACAACGCAAAGTAACACAATGCAAAGTAACGCAAAGCAAAGTAACGCAACGCACAATAACACAACACAAACTAACGCAACTTTCTACAACACAAGGTAAAGTAACGCAACGCAGAGTAACACAACACAAAGTAATTCAAAGCAAAGTAACAACGCAAAGTAACAACGCAAAGTAACAACGCAAAGTAACGCAAAACAACGCATTACAACGCATCGCACTACAACGCAACGCACTAAAACGCATCGCACTACAACACAACGCAAAGTAACGCAACGTAGAGTAACGCAACGCAAAGTAACGCACTACAACAAAAGGCAAAGTAACGCAATGCAAAGTAACAAAACGCAAAGTAACACAATGCAAAGTAACCCAACGCAAAGTAATGCAACGCAAAGTAACGCAACGCAAAGTAACGCAACGCAAAGTAACGCAACACAAACTAATACAACGCAAAGTAACGCATCGCAAAGTAACGCAACGCAAAGTAATGCAAAGTAACACACCGCAAAGTAACACTCCGCAAAGTAACACACCGCAAAGTAACGCAACGATCTACAATACAAGGCAAAGTAACGCAACGCAAAGTAACGCAACGCAAAGTAACGCAACGCAAAGTAACGCAACGTACTACAACACAGGGCAAAGTAACGCAACGCAAAGTAACGCAACGCAAAGTAACGCAACGCAAAGTAACGCAAAGAAAAGTAACACAACGCAATGTAACACAACGCAAAGTAACGCAACGCACTACAACACAGGGCAAAGTAACGCAATGCAAAGTAATGGAACCCAAAGTAACGTAATGCAAAGTAATGCAACGCAACGCAATACAACACAAGGCAAAGTAACGCAACGCAAAGTAACGCAACGCAAAGTAATAATGCAAAGTAACGCAATGCAAAGTAACGCAACACATTACAACACAAGGCAAAGTAACGCAACGCACTACAACACAATGCAAAGTAACGCAATGCAAAGTAAAACAACGCAAACTAACACATTCCAAAGTAACACGACGCACTACAAAAAAAAGGCAAAGTAACGCAACGCAAATTACGCAACGCAAAGAAACGCAACGCAAAGTAACGCAACGCAAAGTAAAATAACGCAAAGTAACGCAACACATTACAACACAAGGCAAAGTAATGCAACACAAAGTAATGAAACGCAAAGTAAGACAACGCAAAGTAACGCAACAAATTACAACACAAGGCAAAGTAACTCAACGCAAAGTAATACAACGCAAAGTAACACAACGCAAAGTAACACAACGCAAAGTAACGCAACGTTCTACAATACAAGGCAAAGTAACGCAACGCAAAGTAACTCAATGCAAAGTAACACAACGCAAAGTAACGCAACGCAACGCACTACAACACAGGGCATAGTAACACAACGCAAAGTAACACAACGCAAAGTAACACAATGCAAAGTAACGCAAAGCAAAGTAACGCAACGCACAATAACACAACACAAACTAACGCAACTTTCTACAACACAAGGTAAAGTAACGCAACGCAGAGTAACACAACACAAAGTAATTCAAAGCAAAGTAACAACGCAAAGTAACAACGCAAAGTAACAACGCAAAGTAACGCAAAACAACGCATTACAACGCATCGCACTACAACGCAACGCACTAAAACGCATCGCACTACAACACAACGCAAAGTAACGCAAAGTAGAGTAACGCAACGCAAAGTAACGCACTACAACAAAAGGCAAAGTAACGCAATGCAAAGTAACACAACGCAAAGTAACACAATGCAAAGTAACCCAACGCAAAGTAACGCAACGCAAAGTAACGCAACGCAAAGTAACGCAACGCAAAGTAACGCAACACAAACTAATACAACGCAAAGTAACGCATCGCAAAGTAACGCAACGCAAAGTAATGCAAAGTAACACACCGCAAAGTAACACACCGCAAAGTAACACACCGCAAAGTAACGCAACGATCTACAATACAAGGCAAAGTAACGCAACGCAAAGTAACGCAACGCAAAGTAACGCAACGCAAAGTAACGCAACGTACTACAACACAGGGCAAAGTAACGCAACGCAAAGTAACGCAACGCAAAGTAACGCAACGCAAAGTAACGCAACGCAAAGTAACGCAACGCAAAGTAACGCAACGCAAAGTAACGCAAATAAAAGTAACACAACGCAATGTAACACAACGCAAAGTAACGCAACGCACTACAACACAGGGCAAAGTAACGCAATGCAAAGTAATGGAACGCAAAGTAACGTAATGCAAAGTAATGCAACGCAACGCAATACAACACAAGGCAAAGTAACGCAACGCAAAGTAACGCAACGCAAAGTAAGGCAACGCAAAGTAACGCAATGCAAAGTAACGCAACACATTACAACACAAGGCAAAGTAACGCAACGCACTACAACACAATGCAAAGTAACGCAATGCAAAGTAAAACAACGCAAACTAACACATTCCAAAGTAACACGACGCACTACAAAAAAAGGCAAAGTAACGCAACGCAAATTACGCAACGCAAAGAAACGCAACGCAAAGTAACGCAACGCAAAGTAAAATAACGCAAAGTAACGCAACACATTACAACACAAGGCAAAGTAATGCAACACAAAGTAATGAAACGCAAAGTAAGACAACGCAAAGTAACGCAACACATTACAACACAAGGCAAAGCAATGCAACGCAAAGTAATGCAACGCAAAGTAACACAACACAAAGTAACGCAACTTTCTACAATACAAGGCAAAGTAATGCAACGCAAAGTAACGCAACGCAAAGTAACGCAACGTTAAGTATCGCACCACACTACAACACAAGGCAAAGTAATACAACGCACTACGACACAACGCAAAGTAACTAATGCAAAGTAACACAAGGCAAAGTAACGCAACACACTACAACACAAGGCAAAGTAACTCAACGCAAAGTAATACAACGAAAAGTAACACACCGCAAAGTAACGCAACGTTCTACAATACAAGGGAAAGTAACGCAATGCAAAGGAACTCAATGCAAAGTAACACAACGCAAAGTAACGCAACGCAACGCACTACAACACAGGGCAAAGTAACAAAACGCAAAGTAATGCAACGCAAAATAAGGCAACGCAAAGTAACGCAATGCAAAGTAATGAAACGCGAAGCAATACAACACAAGGTAAAGTAACGCAACACAGTAAAACACAAGGCAAAGTAAGGCAACGCAAATTAACACATCGCAAAGTAATGCAAGGCAACGCACTACAACACAACGCAAAGTAACACAAGGAAACGTAACACAACGCAAAGTAACACAAGGCAAAGTAATGCAACGCAAAGTAATGCAACACAAAGTAACACAACGCAAAGTAACACAACGCAAAGTAACGCAACGTTAAGTATCGCACCACACTACAACACAAGGCAAAGTAACGCAACGCACTACAACACAAGGCGAAATAACGCAATGCAAAGTAACACACCGCTAAGTAACGCAACGTTCTACAACACAAGGCAAAGTAACTCAACGCAAAGTAATACAACGCAAAGTAACACAACGCAAAGTAACGCAACGTTCTACAATACAAGGCAAAGTAACGCAACGCAAAGTAACTCAATGCAAAGTAACACAACGCAAAGTAACGCAACGCAACGCACTACAACACAGGGCATAGTAACACAACGCAAAGTAACACAACGCAAAGTAACACAATGCAAAGTAACGCAAAGCAAAGTAACACAACGCAAAGTAACGCAACGCAAAGTAACGCAACCCATTACAACACAAGTTAAAGTAGTGCAACGCAAAGTAACACAACACAAAGTAATGCAACGCAAAGTAACGACGCAAAGTAACAGCGCAAAGTAATGCAAAACAACGCATTACAATGTAACGCAAAGTAACGCAACGCAAACTAACGCAACGCTAAATAACGCAACACACTACAACACAAGGCAAAGTAACGCAACGCAAAGTAACGCAACGCAAAGTAACGCACTACAACAAAATGCAAAGTAACGCAACGCAAAGTAACGCTACGCAAAGTAACGCAACGCTAAGTAACGCAACACACTACAACACAAGGCAAAGTAACGCAATGCACTACGACACAACGCAAAGTAACTAATGCAAAGTAACACAAGGCAAAGTAACACAACGCACTACAAAACAAGACAAAGTAACGCAAAATAACGCAACACAAAGTAACGCAACGCAAAATAACGCACTACAACAAAATGCAAAGTAACACAACGCAAAGGAACACAATGCAAAGTAACGCAACGCAAAGTAACGCAACGTTAAGTAACGCAACGTAAATTAACGCTACGCAAAGTAACACAACGCAAAGTAACACAACGCAAAGTAAGGCACTACATTACAACACAAGGTAAGGTAACGCAATGCAAAGTAACACAACTCAAGTAATGCAACGCAAAGTAACAACGCAAAGTAACAACGCAACGTTCTACAATACAAGGCTTAGCAATGCAATGCAAAGTAAAGCAACACATTACAACACAAGATAAGGTAACGCAACGCAAAGTAACACTAAGCAAAGTAAAACAACGCAAAGTAACACAATGCAAAGTAACGCAAAGCAAAATAACCAACGCAAAATAACACAACACAAACGAAGGCAACTTTCTACAACACGTTATCAAGGTAAAGTAACGCTACGCAAAGTAACACAACACAAAGTAATGCAACGCAAAGTAACAACGCAAAGTAACAACGCAAAGTAACAACGCAAAGTAACAACGCAAAGGAACAACGCAAAGTAACGCAAAACAACGCATTACAACGTAACGCAAAGTAACGCTACGCAAAGTAACGCTACGCAAAGTAACGCAACGCAAAGTAACGCTACGCAAAGTAACACAAAATAACGCAACTTTCTACAACACAAAGCAAAGTATCGCAAAGCAAAGTAACACAACACAAAGTAATGCAAAGCAAAGTAACATCGCAAAGTAACAACGCAAAGTAACGCAAAACAACGCATCGCACTACAACGTAACGAACTTCAACGCAACGCACTACAACGCATCGCACTACAACACAACGCAAAGTAACAAAGCGTAAAGTAACGCAATGCAAAGTAAAACTACGCAAAGTAAGACAACAAAAAGTAACGCAACGCAGAGTAACGCACTACAACAAAATACAAAGTAACGCAACGCAAAGTAACACAACGCAAAGTAACACAATGCAAAGTAAAAACGCAAAGTAACAACGCAAAGTAACAGCGCAAAGAAATAACGCAAAGTAACAACGCAAAGTAACGCAAAACAACGCATTACAACGTAACGCAAAGTAACGCAACGCAAAGTAAAGCTATGCAAAGTAACGTAACGCAAAGTAACGCTACGCAAAGTAACGCAACGCAAAGTAACGCAACGCAAAGTAACGCAACCCATTACAACACAAGTTAAAGTAGTGCAACGCAAAGTAACACAACACAAAGTAATGCAACGCAAAGTAACGACGCAAAGTAACAGCGCAAAGTAATGCAAAACAACGCATTACAATGTAACGCAAAGTAACGCAACGCAAAGTAACGCAACGCTAAATAACGCAACACACTACAACACAAGGCAAAGTAACGCAACGCACAGTAACGCAACGCACAGTAACGCAACGCAAAGTAACGCACTACAACAAAATGCAAAGTAACGCAACGCAAAGTAACACAACGCAAAGTAACACAACGCAAAGTAACGCAACGCAAAGTAACGCAACGCAAAGTAACGCAACGCAAAGTAACGCACTACAACAAAATGCAAAGTAACGCAACGCAAAGTAACACAACGCAAAGTAACGCTATGCAAAGTAACGCAACGCTAAGTAACGCAACACACTACAAAACAAGGCAAAGTAACGCAACGCACTACGACACAACGCAAAGTAACTAATGCAAAGTAACACAAGGCAAAGTAACACAACGCACTACAAAACAAGACAAAGTAACGCAAAATAACGCAACACAAAGTAACGCAACGCAAAATAACGCACTACAACAAAATGCAAAGTAACACAACGCAAAGGAACACAATGCAAAGTAACGCAACGTTAAGTAACGCAACGCAAATTAACGCTACGCAAAGTAACACAACGCAAAGTAACACAACGCAAAGTAAGGCACTACATTACAACACAAGGTAAGGTAACGCAATGCAAAGTAACACAACTCAAGTAATGCAACGCAAAGTAACAACGCAACGTTCTACAATACAAGGCATAGCAATGCAATGCAAAGTAAAGCAACACATTACAACACAAGATAAGGTAACGCAACGCAAAGTAACGCAACGCAAAGTAACGCAACGCAAAGTAACGCTAAGCAAAGTAACACAACGCAAAGTAGCTCAGTCCGTAAGGACTTGGGTTAGGATGTGGAGGACCCGGGTTCAAATCCCCCATGGACCAAGACCAACTGGTTGCTGGAGAGGTGCCAGTTTACCTCTTGGGCACTGCCGAGGTGCCCCTGAGCAAGGCACCAAACCCCCAACTGCTCTGGGCGCTTGTCAGGAGCAGCCCCCTCACTCTGACATCTCTCCATTGACATGTATATGTACTATGTGAACTGTACTGTGTGAACAACAGAGTGTAAAACTGAATTTCCCCACTGTGGGACTAATAAAGGAATATCTTTCTTTCTTTCTTCTTTCAAAGTAATGCAACGCAAAGTAACGACGCAAAGTAACAGCGCAAAGTAATGCAAAACAACGCATTACAATGTAACGCAAAGTAACGCAACGCAAAGTAACGCAACGCTAAATAACGCAACACACTACAACACAAGGCAAAGTAACGCAACGCAAAGTAACGCAACGCAAAGTAACGCACTACAACAAAATGCAAAGTAACGCAACGCAAAGTAACGCTACGCAAAGTAACGCAACGCTAAGTAACGCAACACACTACAACACAAGGCAAAGTAACGCAACGCACTACGACACAACGCAAAGTAACTAATGCAAAGTAACACAAGGCAAAGTAACACAACGCACTACAAAACAAGACAAAGTAACGCAAAATAACGCAACACAAAGTAACGCAACGCAAAATAACACACTACAACAAAATGAAAAGTAACACAACGCAAAGGAACACAATGCAAAGTAACGCAACGCAAAGTAACGCAACCCATTACAACATAAGGTAAAGTAACGCAAAGCAAAGTAACACAACACAAAGTAACAATGCAAAGTAACAACGCAAAGTAACAACGCAAAGTAACACAAAACAACGCATTAAAACGTAACGCAAAGTAAAGCAACGCAAAGTAAAGCTACGCAAAGTAACGCAACGCAAAGTAACGCTACGCAAAGTAACGCTACGCAAAGTAACACAACGCTACGCAAAGTAACGCAATGCAAAGTAACGCAACGCAAAGTAACGCAACGCAAAGTAATGCAACGCAAAGTAACGCAATGTTCTACAACACAAGGCATAGTAACGCGACGCAAAGTAACGCAACACATTACAATACAAGGTAAAGTAAAGCAAGGCAAAGTAACACAACACAAAGGAATGCAACGCAAAGTAACAACGCAAAGTAACAACGCAAAGTAACACCAACCAACGCATTAAAACGCATCGCACTACTACGTAACGCAGTACAACGCATCGCACTACAACGCATCGCACTACAACACAACGCAAAGTAACGCAACGCATAGTAACGCAACGCAAAGTAACGCAACGCAAAGTAACGCAACGCAAAGTAACGCACTACAACAAAATGCAAAGTAACGCAACGCAAAGTAACACAACGCAAAGTAACACAATGCAAAGTAATGCAACGCAAAGTAACAACGCAAAGTAACAACGCAAAGTAACAACGCAAAGTAACAACGCAAAGTAACGCAAAACAACGCATTACAACGTAACGCAAAGTAACGCTACGCAAAGTAACGCAACGCAAAGTAAACGCTACGCAAAGTAACGCTACGCAAAGTAACGCTACGCAAAGTAACGCTACGCAAAGTAACGCAAAGTAACGCAACGCAAAGTAACGCACTACAACAAAATGCAAAGTAACGCAACGCAAAGTGACACAACGCAAACGAACACAATGCAAAGTAACGCAACGCAAATTAACGCAAAGTAACGCAACGCAAAGTAATGCAACGCAAAGTAACAACGCAAAGTAAAAACGCAAAGAAACAACGCAAAGTAAGAACGCAAAGTAACAACGCAAAGTAACACAAAACAACGCATTACAACGCATCGCATTACAACGCAACGCACTACAACGCATCGCACTACAACACAACTCAAAATAACGCAACGCAAAGTATCGCAGTACAACAAAATGCAAAGTAACGCAATGCAAAGTAACGCAACGCAAAGTAACGCAACGCAAAGTAACGCAACGGAAAGTAACACAACGCAAAGGAACACAATGCAAAGTAAAGCAACGCAAAGTAACGCAACGCAAAGTAACGCAACGCAAAGTAACGCAACCCATTACAACACAAGGTAAAGTAACGCAGCGCAAAGTAATGCAACGCAAAGTAACAACGCAAAGTAACAACGCAAAGTAACGCAAAACAATGCATTACAATGCATTACAACGTAACGCAAAGTAACGCAACGCAAAGTAACGCAACGCAAAGTAACGCAACGCAAAGAAACGCAACGCTAAATAACGCAACACACTACAACACAAGGCAAAGTAACGCAACGCACTACGACACAACGCAAAGTAACTAATGCAAAGTAACACAAGGCAAAGTAACACAACGCACTACAACACAAGGCAAAGTAATGCAACGCAAAGTGACACAACGCAAACGAACACAATGCAAAGTAACGCAACGCAAAGTAACGCAACACAACGCATTACAACGTAACGCAAAGTAACGCTACGCAAAGTAACGCTACGCAAAGTAACGCTACGCAAAGTAACGCTACGCAATGTGACACAACGCAAACGAACACAATGCAAAGTAACGCAACGCAAAGTAACGCAAAGTAACGCAACGCAAAGTAATGCAACGCAAAGTAATGCAACGCAAAGTAATGCAACGCAAAGTAACAACGCAAAGAAAGAACGCAAAGAAACAACGCAAAGTAACAACGCAAAGTAACTCAAAACAACGCATTACAACGCATCGCACTACAACGCAACACACTACAACGCATCGCACTACAACAAAATGCAAAATAACGCAACGCAAAGTAACGCACTACAACAAAATGCAAAGTAACGCAACGCAAAGTAACGCAACGCAAAGTAACGCAACGCAAAGTAACGCAACGCAAATGAACACAATGCAAAGTAAAGCAACGCAAAGTAACGCAACGCAAAGTAACGCAACGCAAAGTAACGCAACCCATTACAACACAAGGTAAAGTAACGCAACGCAAAGTAACACAACACAAAGTGATGCAACGCAAATTAACAACGCAAAGTAACAACGCGAAGTGACAACGCAAAACAATGCATTACAATGCATTACAACGTAACGCAAAGTAACGCAACGCAAAGTAACGCAACGCAAAGTAACGCAACGCAAAGAAACGCAACGCTAAATAACGCAACACACTACAACACAAGGCAAAGTAACGCAACGCACTACGACACAACGCAAAGTAACTAATGCAAAGTAACACAAGGCAAAGTAACACAACGCACTACAACACAAGGCAAAGTAATGCAACGCAAAGTGACACAACGCAAACGAACACAATGCAAAGTAACGCAACGCAAAGTAACGCAACACAACGCATTACAACGTAACGCAAAGTAACGCTACGCAAAGTAACGCTACGCAAAGTAACGCTACGCAAAATAACGCTAAGCAAAGTAACGCTACGCAAAGTAACGCTACGCAATGTGACACAACGCAAACGAACACAATGCAAAGTAACGCAACGCAAAGTAACGGAAAGTAACGCAACGCAAAGTAATGCAACGCAAAGTAATGCAACGCAAAGTAATGCAACGCAAAGTAACAACGCAAAGTAAGAACGCAAAGAAACAACGCAAAGTAACAACGCAAAGTAACGCAAAACAACGCATTACAACGCATCGCACTACAACGCAACACACTACAACGCATCGCACTACAACAAAATGCAAAATAATGCAACGCAAAGTAACGCACTACAACAAAATGCAAAGTAACGCAACGCAAAGTAACGCAACGCAAAGTAACGCAACGCAAATGAACACAATGCAAAGTAAAGCAACGCAAAGTAACGCAACGCAAAGTAACGCAACCCATTACAACACAAGGTAAAGTAACGCAATGCAAAGTAACACAACACAAAGTGATGCAACGCAAATTAACAACGCAAAGTAACAACGCGAAGTAACAACGCAAAGTAACGCAAAACAACGCATTACAATGTAACGTAAAGTAACACAACGCAAAGTAACGCAACGCTAAATAACGCAACACACTACGACACAAGGCAAAGTAACGCAATGCACTACGACACAACGCAAAGTAACTAATGCAAAGTAACGCTACGCAATGTGACACAACGCAAACGAACACAATGCAAAGTAACGCAACGCAAAGTAACGCAAAGTAACGCAACGCAAAGTAATGCAACGCAAAGTAATGCAACGCAAAGTAACAACGCAAAGTAAGAACGCAAAGAAACAACGCAAAGTAACAACGCAAAGTAACGCAAAACAACGCATTACAACGCATCGCACTACAACGCAACACACTACAACGCATCGCACTACAACAAAATGCAAAATAACGCAACGCAAAGTAACGCACTACAACAAAATGCAAAGTAACGCAACGCAAAGTAACGCAACGCAAAGTAACGCAACGCAAAGTAACGCAACGCAAATGAACACAATGCAAAGTAAAGCAACGCAAAGTAACGCAACGCAAAGTAACGCAACCCATTACAACACAAGGTAAAGTAACGCAACGCAAAGTAACACAACACAAAGTGATGCAACGCAAATTAACAACGCAAAGTAACAACGCGAAGTAACAACGCAAAGTAACGCAAAACAACGCATTACAATGTAACGTAAAGTAACACAACGCAAAGTAACGCAACGCTAAATAACGCAACACACTACAACACAAGGCAAAGTAACGCAATGCACTACGACACAACGCAAAGTAACTAATGCAAAGTAACACAAGGCAAAGTAACACAACGCACTACAACACAAGGCAAAGTAACGCAACGCAAACGAACACAATGCAAAGTAACGCAAAGTAATGCAACGCAAAGTAATGCAGCGCAAAGTAACGCAAAGTAATGCAACGCAAAGTAATGCAAAACAACGCATTACAACGAATCGCACTACAACGCAACGCAAAATACCGCAACACAAAGTAACGCAACGCAGAGTAACGCACTACAACAAAATACAAAGTAACGCAACGCAAAGTAACACAAAGCAAAGGAACACAATGAAAAGAAACGCAACGCAAAGTAACGCAACGCAAAGTAACGCAACCCATTACAACACAAGGCAAAGTAACGCAAGGTAAAGTAACACAACACAAAGTAATGCAACGCAAAGTAAAAACGCAAAGTAACAACGCAAAGTAACAACGCAAAGTAACGCAAAACAACGCATTACAACGTAACGCAAAGTAACGCAACGCAAAGTAACGCAACGCATTACAACGTAACGCAAAGTAACGCAACGCAAAGTAACGCAAACTAACGCACTACAACAAAATGCAAAGTAACGCAACGCAAAGTAAAACAACGCAAAGTAACGCAAAGTAAACGCAAAATAACACAACACAAACTAACGCAACTTTCTACAACACTAGGCAAAGTAACGCAACGCAAAGTGACACAACGCAAATGAACACAACGCAAAGTAACGCAACGCAAAGTAACGCAACGCAAAGTAACGCAACGCAAAGTAACGCTACACAAAGTAACACAATGCAAAGCAACACAACGCAAAGTAACGCACTACATTACAACACAAGGTAAGGTAACACAATGCAAAGTAACACAACACAAAGTAATGCAACGCAAAGTAACAACGCAAGGTAACAACGCAAAGTAACAACGTAAAGTAACAACGCAAAGTAACAATCCAAAGTAACGCAAAACAACGCATTACAACGCATCGCACTACAACGTAACGCAGTACAACGCATCGCACTACAACACAACACAAAGTAACGCAACACAAAGTAACGCAACACAAAGTAAAGCAACGCAAAGTAACGCAACGCATTACAACGTAACGCAAAGTAACGCAACGCAAAGTAACGCAACGCAAAGTAACGCAAACTAACGCACTACAACAAAATGCAAAGTAACGCAACGCAAAGTAAAACAACGCAAAGTAACGCAAAGTAAACGCAAAATAACACAACACAAACTAACGCAACTTTCTACAACACTAGGCAAAGTAACGCAACGCAAAGTAACGCAACACAAAGTAACACAACGCAAAATAACGCAACGCAAAGTAACGCACTACAACAAAATGCAAAGTAACGCAACACAAAGTAACACAACACAAAGTAACACAATGCAAAGTAGAGCAAAGCAAAGTAACCAACGCAAGATAACACAACGCAAAGTAACGCAACGCAAAGTAACGCAATGCAAAGTAAAACAACGGAAAGTAACACAATGCAAAGTCACGCAAAGCACTACAACACAAGGCAAAGCAACGCAACGCATTACAACACAAGGCAAACTAACGCAAAACAAAGTAACAAAACGCAAAGTAACACAAGGCAAAGTAACACAACGCAAAGTAATGCAACGCAAAGTAACGCAACGCAAAGTAACAACGCAAAGTAACGCAAAACAACGCAGTACAACGCATCGCATACAACGCAACGCACTACAACGCATCGCACTACAAGACAAAGCAAAGTAACGCTATGCAAAGTAACGCAACGCTAAGTAACGCAACACACTACAACACAAGGCAAAGTAACGCAACGCACTACGACACAACGCAAAGTAACTAATGCAAAGTAACACAACGCAAAGGAACACAATGCAAAGTAACGCAATGCAAAGTAACGCAATGCAAAGTAACGCAATGCAAAGTAACGCAACGCAAAGTAACGCAAAGTAACGCAAAGTAACGCAACGCAAAGTAACGCAACCCATTAAAACACAAGGTAAAGTAACAACGCAAAGTAACAACGCAAAGTAACAACACAAGACAAAGTAACGCAACACAGTACAACCCAAGGCAAAGTAAGGCAACACAAATTAACACAACGCAAAGTAATGCAACGCAACTTACTATAACACAACGCAAAGTAACAAAAGGCAAAGTAACGCAACGCAAAGTAACGCAACGCAAAGTAACGCAACGCAAAATAATGCAATGTGCTACAACAAAAGGCAAAGTAACGCAATGCAAAATATCACAACACAAAGTAACACAATGCAAAGTAACGCAACGCAAAGTAACACAACCCAAAGTAATAAAAAGCAACGCACTACAACCCAAGGCAAAGTAAAACAACGCAAAGTAACGCAAAGCAAAGTAACCAACGCAAGATAACACAACACAAAGTAATGCAAAGCAAAGTAACAACGCAAAGTAACCACGCAAAGTAACCACGCAAAGTAACGCAAAACAACGCATCGCACTACAACGCAACGCACTACAACGCAACGCACTACAACGCATCGCACTACAACACAACACAAAGTAACGCAACGCAAAGTAACGCAACGCAAAGTAACGCTACTTAAAGTAACGCAACGCAAAGTAACGCACTACATTACAACACAAGGTAAGGTAACGCAATGCAAAGTAACACAACACAAAGTAATGCAACACAAAGTAACAACGCAAAGTAACAACGCAATGTTCTACAACACAAGGCATAGTAACGCAACGCAAAGTAAAGCAACACATTACAACACAAGGTAAGGTAACGCAACGCAAAGTAACACAACAAAAAATAATGCAACGCAAAGTAACAACGCAAAGTAACAACGCATCGCACTACAACGTAACGCAGTACAACGCTTCGCACTACAACACAACGCAAAGTAATGCAACGCAAAGTAAGGCAACGCAAATTAACGCAACGCATAGTAACGCAACGCAAAGTAACGCAACGCAAAGTAACGCAACGCAAAGTAACGCAACGCAAAGTAACACAACACAAAGTAACACAATGCAAAGTAACGTAAACCAAAGTAACCAAGGCAAGATAACACAACACAAAGTAACGCAAAGCAAAGTAACCAACGCAAGATAACACAACACAAACTAATGCAACTTTCTACAACACAAGGCAAAGTAACGTAACACAAAGTAACAACGCAAAGTAACAACGCAAAGTAACGCAAAACAACGCATCCCACTACAACGCAACGCACTTCAACGCAACGCACTACAACGCATCGCACTACAACACAACGCAAAGTAACGCAACGCAAAGTAACGCTACTTAAAGTAACGCAAGGCAAAGTAACGCACTACATTACAACACAAGGTAAGGTAACGCAATGCAAAGTAACACAACACAAAGTAATGCAATGCAAAGTAACAACGCAAAGTAACAACGCAATGTTCTACAACACAAGGCATAGTAACGCAACGCAAAGTAAAGCAACACATTACAACACAAGGTAAGGTAACGCAACGCAAAGTAACACAACAAAAAATAATGCAACGCAAAGTAACAACGCAAAGTAACAACGCAAAGTAACAACGCAAAGTAACAACGCATCGCACTACAACGTAACGCAGTACAACTCTTCGCACTACAACACATCGCAAAGTAATGCAACGCTAAGTAAGGCAACGCAAATTAACGCAACGCATAGTAACGCAACGCAAAGTAACGCAACGCAAAGTAACGCAACGCAAAGTAACACAACACAAAGTAACAAAATGCAAAGTAACGTAAAGCAAAGTAACCAAGGCAAGATAACACAACACAAAGTAACGCAAAGCAAAGTAACCAACGCAAGATAACGCAACACAAACTAATGCAACTTTCTACAACACAAGGCAAAGTAACGTAACACAAAGTAACAAAACACAAAGTAATGCAAAGCAAAGTAACAACGCAAAGTAACAACGCAAAGTAACGCAAAACAACGCATCCCACTACAACGCAACGCACTTCAACGCAACGCACTACAACGCATCGCACTACAACACAACGCAAAGTAACGCAACGCAAAGTAACGCAACGCAAAGTAACGCAACGCAAAGTAACGCAACGCAAAGTAATGCTACGCAAAGTAACACAACGCAAAGTAACGCAACGCAAAGTAACGCACTACATTACAACACAAGGTAAGGTAACGCAATGCAAAGTAACACAACACAAAGTAATGCAACGCAAAGTAACAACGCAAAGTAACAACGCAAAGTAACAACGTAACGTTCTACAAGAAGAGAAGAAGAAGAAGAAGATAGTCCTTTATTAGTCCCGCTAGGGGAAATTCAATTTTTTCACTCTGTTAACTTATACACACACATGCACAAACAGGTCCATATACATGCAACAATTGGAGAGATGTCAGAGTGAGGGGGCTGCTCCTGACAAGCGCCCCGAGCAGTTGGGGGTTTGGTGCCTTGCTCAGGGGCACCTCGGCAGTGCCCAAGAGGTAAACTGGCACCTCTCCAGCTACCAGTTCACACTCAGTTCTTGGTCCATGTCGGGACTTGAACCGGTGACCCTCCGGTTCCCAAGCCAACTCCCTACAGACTGAGCTACTGCCGCCCCCAACAACACAAGGCATAGTAACGCAACGCAAAGTAAAGCAACACATTACAACACAAGGTAAGGTAACGCAACGCAAAGTAACACAACACAAAGTAATGCAACGCAAAGTAACAACACAAAGTAACAACGCAAAGTAACAACGCAAAGTAACTAACAAAGTAAGTGGGGGCGGCAGTAGCTGGTGGGGGCGGCAGTAGCTCAGTCTGTAGGGAGTTGGCTTGGGAACCGGAGGGTCTCCGGTTCAAGTCCCGACATGGACCAAAAACTGAGTGTGAACTGGTAGCTGGAGAGGTGCCAGTTTACCTCTTGGGCACTGCCGAGGTGCCCCTGAGCAAGGCACCAAACCCCCAACTGCTCAGGGCGCTTGTCAGGAACAGCCCCTTAACTCTGACGTCTCTCCATTAATGCATGTATGTGTGTTTCAGGTCTGCATGTACCATGTTTGAGTTTAACAGAGTGTAAATTGAATTTCCCCATTGTGGGACTAATAAAGGTAGATCTTCTTCTTCTTCTTCTTCTTCTAACAACGCAAAGTAACAACGCAAAGTAACGCAAAACAACGCATTACAAAGCATCACACTACAACGCAACGCACTACAACGCATCGCACTACAACACAACGTAAAGTAACGCAACGCACAGTAACGCAACGCAAAGTAACGCTAAGCAAAGTAACACAACGCAAAGTACTGCAACGCAAAGTAACGCACTACAACAAAATGCAAAGTAACGCAACGCAAAGTAACACAACGCAAAGTAACACAATGCAAAGTAACGCAAAGCAAAATAACCAACGCAAAATAACACAACACAAACTAAGGCAACTTTCTACAACACGTTTTCAAGGTAAAGTAACGCAACGCAAAGTAACACAACACAGAGTAATGCAACGCAAAGTAACAACGCAAAGTAACGCAAAACAACGCATTACAACGTAACGCAAAGTAACGCAACGCAAAGTAAAGCTATGCAAAGTAACGTAACGCAAAGTAACGCTACGCAAAGTAACGCAACGCAAAGTAACGCAACGCAAAGTAACGCAACCCATTACAACACAAGTTAAAGTAGTGCAACGCAAAGTAACACAACACAAAGTAATGCAACGCAAAGTAACGACGCAAAGTAACAGCGCAAAGTAATGCAAAACAACGCATTACAATGTAACGCAAAGTAACGCAACGCAAAGTAACGCAACGCTAAATAACGCAACACAATACAACACAAGGCAAAGTAACGCAACGCACAGTAACGCAACGCACAGTAACGCAACGCAAAGTAACGCACTACAACAAAATGCAAAGTAACGCAACGCAAAGTAACACAACGCAAAGTAACACAACGCAAAGTAACGCAACGCAAAGTAACGCAACGCAAAGTAACGCAACGCAAAGTAACGCACTACAACAAAATGCAAAGTAACGCAACGCAAAGTAACACAACGCAAAGTAACGCTATGCAAAGTAACGCAACGCTAAGTAACGCAACACACTACAACACAAGGCAAAGTAACGCAACGCACTACGACACAACGCAAAGTAACTAATGCAAAGTAACACAAGGCAAAGTAACACAACGCACTACAAAACAAGACAAAGTAACGCAAAATAACGCAACACAAAGTAACGCAACGCAAAATAACGCACTACAACAAAATGCAAAGTAACACAACGCAAAGGAACACAATGCAAAGTAACGCAACGCAAAGTAACGCAACGTTAAGTAACGCAACGCAAATTAACGCTACGCAAAGTAGCACAACGCAAAGTAACACAACGCAAAGTAAGGCACTACATTACAACACAAGGTAAGGTAACGCAATGCAAAGTAACACAACTCAAGTAATGCAACGCAAAGTAACAACGCAACGTTCTACAATACAAGGCATAGCAATGCAATGCAAAGTAAAGCAACACATTACAACACAAGTTAAGGTAACGCAACGCAAAGTAACGCAACGCAAAGTAATGCAACGCAAAGTGATGCAACGCAAATTAAAAACGCAAAGTAACAACGCGAAGTAACAACGCAAAGTAACGCAAAACAACGCATTACAATGTAACGTAAAGTAACACAACGCAAAGTAACGCAACGCTAAATAACGCAACACACTACAACACAAGGCAAAGTAACGCAATGCACTACGACACAACGCAAAGTAACTAATGCAAAGTAACGCTACGCAATGTGACACAACGCAAACGAACACAATGCAAAGTAACGCAAAGTAACGCAACGCAAAGTAATGCAACGCAAAGTAATGCAACGCAAAGTAATGCAACGCAAAGTAACAACGCAAAGTAAGAACGCAAAGAAACAACGCAAAGTAACAACGCAAAGTAACGCAAAACAACGCATTACAACGCATCGCACTACAACGCAACACACTACAACGCATCGCACTACAACAAAATGCAAAATAACGCAACGCAAAGTAACGCACTACAACAAAATGCAAAGTAACGCAACGCAAAGTAACGCAACGCAAAGTAACGCAACGCAAAGTAACGCAACGCAAATGAACACAATGCAAAGTAAAGCAACGCAAAGTAACGCAACGCAAAGTAACGCAACCCATTACAACACAAGGTAAAGTAACGCAACGCAAAGTAACACAACACAAAGTGATGCAACGCAAATTAACAACGCAAAGTAACAACGCGAAGTAACAACGCAATGTAACGCAAAACAACGCATTACAATGTAACGTAAAGTAACACAACGCAAAGTAACGCAACGCTAAATAACGCAACACACTACAACACAAGGCAAAGTAACGCAATGCACTACGACACAACGCAAAGTAACTAATGCAAAGTAACACAAGGCAAAGTAACACAACGCACTACAACACAAGGCAAAGTAACGCAACGCAAACGAACACAATGCAAAGTAACGCAAAGTAATGCAACGCAAAGTAATGCAGCGCAAAGTAACGCAAAGTAATGCAACGCAAAGTAACGCAAAACAACGCATTACAACGAATCGCACTACAACGCAACGCAAAATACCGCAACACAAAGTAACGCAACGCAGAGTAACGCACTACAACAAAATACAAAGTAACGCAACGCAAAGTAACACAAAGCAAAGGAACACAATGCAAAGAAACGCAACGCAAAGTAACGCAACGCAAAGTAACGCAACCCATTACAACACAAGGCAAAGTAACGCAAGGTAAAGTAACACAACACAAAGTAATGCAACGCAAAGTAAAAACGCAAAGTAACAACGCAAAGTAACAACGCAAAGTAACAACGCAAAGTAACAACGCAAAGTAACGCAAAACAACGCATTACAACGTAACGCAAAGTAACGCAACGCATTACAACGTAACGCAAAGTAACGCAACGCAAAGTAACGCAAACTAACGCACTACAACAAAATGCAAAGTAACACAACGCAAAGTAAAACAACGCAAAGTAACGCAAAGTAAACGCAAAATAACACAACACAAACTAACGCAACTTTCTACAACACTAGGCAAAGTAACGCAACGCAAAGTGACACAACGCAAATGAACACAACGCAAAGTAACGCAACGCAAAGTAACGCAACACAAAGTAACGCAACGCAAAGTAACGCTACACAAAGTAACACAATGCAAAGCAACACAACGCAAAGTAACGCACTACATTACAACACAAGGTAAGGTAACACAATGCAAAGTAACACAACACAAAGTAATGCAACGCAAAGTAACAACGCAAGGTAACAACGCAAAGTAACAACGTAAAGTAACAACGCAAAGTAACAATCCAAAGTAACGCAAAACAACGCATTACAACGCATCGCACTACAACGTAACGCAGTACAACGCATCGCACTACAACACAACACAAAGTAACGCAACACAAAGTAACGCAACACAAAGTAACGCAACGCATTACAACGTAACGCAAAGTAACGCAACGCAAAGTAACGCAAACTAACGCACTACAACAAAATGCAAAGTAACGCAACGCAAAGTAAAACAACGCAAAGTAACGCAAAGTAAACGCAAAATAACACAACACAAACTAACGCAACTTTCTACAACACTAGGCAAAGTAACGCAACGCAAAGTAACGCAACACAAAGTAACACAACGCAAAATAACGCAACGCAAAGTAACGCACTACAACAAAATGCAAAGTAACGCAACACAAAGTAACACAACACAAAGTAACACAATGCAAAGTAGAGCAAAGCAAAGTAACCAACGCAAGATAACACAACGCAAAGTAACGCAACGCAAAGTAACGCAATGCAAAGTAAAACAACGGAAAGTAACACAATGCAAAGTCACGCAAAGCACTACAACACAAGGCAAAGCAACGCAACGCATTACAACACAAGGCAAAGTAACGCAAAACAAAGTAACAAAACGCAAAGTAACACAAGGCAAAGTAACACAACGCAAAGTAATGCAACGCAAAGTAACGCAACGCAAAGTAACAACGCAAAGTAACGCAAAACAACGCAGTACAACGCATCGCATACAACGCAACGCACTACAACGCATCGCACTACAACACAAAGCAAAGTAACGCTATGCAAAGTAACGCAACGCTAAGTAACGCAACACACTACAACACAAGGCAAAGTAACGCAACGCACTACGACACAACGCAAAGTAACTAATGCAAAGTAACACAACGCAAAGGAACACAATGCAAAGTAACGCAATGCAAAGTAACGCAATGCAAAGTAACGCAATGCAAAGTAACGCAACGCAAAGTAACGCAAAGTAACGCAAAGTAACGCAACGCAAAGTAACGCAACCCATTAAAACACAAGGTAAAGTAACAACGCAAAGTAACAACGCAAAGTAACAACACAAGACAAAGTAACGCAACACAGTACAACCCAAGGCAAAGTAAGGCAACACAAATTAACACAACGCAAAGTAATGCAACGCAACTTACTATAACACAACGCAAAGTAACAAAAGGCAAAGTAACGCAACGCAAAGTAACGCAACGCAAAGTAACGCAACGCAAAATAATGCAATGTGCTACAACAAAAGGCAAAGTAACGCAATGCAAAATAACACAACACAAAGTAACACAATGCAAAGTAACGCAACGCAAAGTAACACAACCCAAAGTAATAAAAAGCAACGCACTACAACCCAAGGCAAAGTAAAACAACGCAAAGTAACGCAAAGCAAAGTAACCAACGCAAGATAACACAACACAAAGTAATGCAAAGCAAAGTAACAACGCAAAGTAACCACGCAAAGTAACCACGCAAAGTAACGCAAAACAACGCATCGCACTACAACGCAACGCAAAGTAATGCAACGCAAAGTAACGCAACGCAAAGTAACACAACACAAAGTAACACAATGCAAAGTAACGTAAAGCAAAGTAACCAAGGCAAGATAACACAACACAAAGTAACGCAAAGCAAAGTAACCAACGCAAGATAACACAACACAAACTAATGCAACTTTCTACAACACAAGGCAAAGTAACGTAACACAAAGTAACAACGCAAAGTAACAACGCAAAGTAACGCAAAACAACGCATCCCACTACAACGCAACGCACTTCAATGCAACGCACTACAACGCATCGCACTACAACACAACGCAAAGTAACGCAACGCAAAGTAACGCAACGCAAAGTAACGCTACTTAAAGTAACGCAAGGCAAAGTAACGCACTACATTACAACACAAGGTAAGGTAACGCAATGCAAAGTAACACAACACAAAGTAATGCAATGCAAAGTAACAACGCAAAGTAACAACGCAATGTTCTACAACACAAGGCATAGTAACGCAACGCAAAGTAAAGCAACACATTACAACACAAGGTAAGGTAACGCAACGCAAAGTAACACAACAAAAAATAATGCAACGCAAAGTAACAACGCAAAGTAACAACGCAAAGTAACAACGCAAAGTAACAACGCAAAGTAACAACGCAAAGTAACAACGCATCGCACTACAACGTAACGCAGTACAACTCTTCGCACTACAACACAACGCAAAGTAATGCAACGCAAAGTAAGGCAACGCAAATTAACGCAACGCATAGTAACGCAACGCAAAGTAACGCAACGCAAAGTAACGCAACGCAAAGTAACGCTATGCAAAGTAACGCAACGCTAAGTAACGCAACACACTACAAAACAAGGCAAAGTAACGCAACGCACTACGACACAACGCAAAGTAACGCAACACAAAGTAACGCAACGCAAAGTAACGCAACCCATTACAACATAAGGTAAAGTAACGCAAAGCAAAGTAACACAACACAAAGTAACAACGCAAAGTAACAACGCAAAGTAACAACGCAAAGTAACACAAAACAACGCATTAAAACGTAACGCAAAGTAAAGCAACGCAAAGTAAAGCTACGCAAAGTAACGCAACGCAAAGTAACGCTACGCAAAGTAACGCTACGCAAAGTAACACAACGCAAAGCAAAGTAACGCAATGCAAAGTAACGCAACGCAAAGTAACGCAACGCAAAGTAACGCAACGCAAAGTAACACAATGTTCTACAACACAAGGCATAGTAACGCGACGCAAAGTAACGCAACACATTACAATACAAGGTAAAGTAAAGCAAGGCAAAGTAACACAACACAAAGGAATGCAACGCAAAGTAACAACGCAAAGTAACAACGCAAAGTAACACCAAACAACGCATTAAAACGCATCGCAATACTACGTAACGCAGTACAACGCATCGCACTACAACGCATCGCACTACAACACAACGCAAAGTAACGCAACGCATAGTAACGCAACGCAAAGTAACGCAACGCAAAGTAACGCAACGCAAAGTAACGCAACGCAAAGTAACGCACTACAACAAAATGCAAAGTAACGCAACGCAAAGTAACACAACGCAAAGTAACACAATGCAAAGTAATGCAACGCAAAGTAACAACGCAAAGTAACAACGCAAAGTAACAACGCAAAGTAACGCAAAACAACGCATTACAACGTAACGCAAAGTAACGCTACGCAAAGTAACGCAACGCAAAGTAACGCTACGCAAAGTAACGCTACGCAAAGTAACGCTACGCAAAGTAACGCAAAGTAACGCAACGCAAAGTAACGCACTACAACAAAATGCAAAGTAACGCAACGCAAAGTGACACAACGCAAACGAACACAATGCAAAGTAACGCAACGCAAATTAACGCAAAGTAACGCAAAGTAACGCAACGCAAAGTAATGCAACGCAAAGTAACAACGCAAAGTAAAAACGCAAAGAAACAACGCAAAGTAAGAACGCAAAGTAACAACGCAAAGTAACACAAAACAACGCATTACAACGCATCGCATTACAACGCAACGCACTACAACGCATCGCACTACAACACAACGCAAAATAACGCAACGCAAAGTATCGCAGTACAACAAAATGCAAAGTAACGCAACGCAAAGTAACGCAACGCAAAGTAACGCAACGCAAAGTAACGCAACGGAAAGTAACACAACGCAAAGGAACACAATGCAAAGTAAAGCAACGCAAAGTAACGCAACGCAAAGTAACGCAACGCAAAGTAACGCAACCCATTACAACACAAGGTAAAGTAACGCAGCGCAAAGTAATGCAACGCAAAGTAACAACGCAAAGTAACAACGCAAAGTAACAACGCAAAGTAACGCAAAACAATGCATTACAAAGCATTACAACGTAACGCAAAGTAACGCAACGCAAAGTAACGCAACGCAAAGTAACGCAATGCAAAGAAACGCAACGCTAAATAACGCAACACACTACAACACAAGGCAAAGTAACGCAACGCACTACGACACAACGCAAAGTAACTAATGCAAAGTAACACAAGGCAAAGTAACACAACGCACTACAACACAAGGCAAAGTAATGCAACGCAAAGTGACACAACGCAAACGAACACAATGCAAAGTAACGCAACGCAAAGTAACGCAACACAACGCATTACAACGTAACGCAAAGTAACGCTACGCAAAGTAACGCTACGCAAAGTAACGCTACGCAATGTGACACAACGCAAACGAACACAATGCAAAGTAACGCAACGCAAAGTAACGCAACGCAAAGTAACGCAAAGTAACGCAACGCAAAGTAATGCAACGCAAAGTAATGCAACGCAAAGTAATGCAACGCAAAGTAATGCAACGCAAAGTAACAACGCAAAGTAAGAACGCAAAGAAACAACGCAAAGTAACAACGCAAAGTAACAACGCAAAGTAACGCAAAACAACGCATTACAACGCATCGCACTACAACGCAACACACTACAACGCATCGCACTACAACAAAATGCAAAATAACGCAACGCAAAGTAACGCACTACAACAAAATGCAAAGTAAAGCAACGCAAAGTAACGCAACGCAAAGTAACGCAACGCAAAGTAACGCAACGCAAAGTAACGCAACGCAAATGAACACAATGCAAAGTAAAGCAACGCAAAGTAACGCAACGCAAAGTAACGCAACGCAAAGTAACGCAACGCAAAGTAACGCAACCCATTACAACACAAGGTAAAGTAACGCAACGCAAAGTAACACAACACAAAGTGATGCAACGCAAATTAACAACGCAAAGTAACAACGCGAAGTAACAACGCAAAACAATGCATTACAATGCATTACAACGTAACGCAAAGTAACGCAACGCAAAGTAACGCAACGCAAAGTAACGCAACGCAAAGAAACGCAACGCTAAATAACGCAACACACTAAAACACAAGGCAAAGTAACGCAACGCACTACGACACAACGCAAAGTAACTAATGCAAAGTAACACAAGGCAAAGTAACACAACGCACTACAACACAAGGCAAAGTAATGCAACGCAAAGTGACACAACGCAAACGAACACAATGCAAAGTAACGCAACGCAAAGTAACGCAACACAACGCATTACAACGTAACGCAAAGTAAAGCTACGCAAAGTAACGCTACGCAAAGTAACGCTACGCAAAATAACGCTACGCAAAGTAACGCTACGCAAAGTAACGCTACGCAATGTGACACAACGCAAACGAACACAATGCAAAGTAACGCAACGCAAAGTAACGCAAAGTAACGCAACGCAAAGTAATGCAACGCAAAGTAATGCAACGCAAAGTAATGCAACACAAAGTAACAACGCAAAGTAAGAACGCAAAGAAACAACGCAAAGTAACAACGCAAAGTAACGCAAAACAACGCATTACAACGCATCGCACTACAACGCAACACACTACAACGCATCGCACTACAACAAAATGCAAAATAACGCAACGCAAAGTAACGCACTACAACAAAATGCAAAGTAACGCAACGCAAAGTAACGCAACGCAAAGTAACGCAACGCAAAGTAACGCAACGCAAATGAACACAATGCAAAGTAAAGCAACGCAAAGTAACGCAACGCAAAGTAACGCAACCCATTACAACACAAGGTAAAGTAACGCAACGCAAAGTAACACAACACAAAGTGATGCAACGCAAATTAACAACGCAAAGTAACAACGCGAAGTAACAACGCAAAGTAACGCAAAACAACGCATTACAATGTAACGTAAAGTAACACAACGCAAAGTAACGCAACGCTAAATAACGCAACACACTACAAGACAAGGCAAAGTAACGCAATGCACTACGACACAACGCAAAGTAACTAATGCAAAGTAACGCTACGCAATGTGACACAACGCAAACGAACACAATGCAAAGTAACGCAACGCAAAGTAACGCAAAGTAACGCAACGCAA
This sequence comes from Pterois miles, assembly GCA_947000775.1. Taxonomy (NCBI): domain Eukaryota; kingdom Metazoa; phylum Chordata; class Actinopteri; order Perciformes; family Scorpaenidae; genus Pterois; species Pterois miles. Next base: position 3,331,680 of record CAMQGK010000123.1, read on the forward strand.
AGTAATGCAACGCAAAGTAATGCAACGCAAAGTAATGCAACGCAAAGTAACAACGCAAAGTAAGAACGCAAAGAAACAACGCAAAGTAACAACGCAAAGTAACGCAAAACAACGCATTACAACGCATCGCACTACAACGCAACACACTACAACGCATCGCACTACAACAAAATGCAAAATAACGCAACGCAAAGTAACGCACTACAACAAAATGCAAAGTAACGCAACGCAAAGTAACGCAACGCAAAGTAACGCAACGCAAAGTAACGCAACGCAAATGAACACAATGCAAAGTAAAGCAACGCAAAGTAACGCAACGCAAAGTAACGCAACCCATTACAACACAAGGTAAAGTAACGCAACGCAAAGTAACACAACACAAAGTGATGCAACGCAAATTAACAACGCAAAGTAACAACGCAAAGTAACAACGCAAAGTAACGCAAAACAACGCATTACAATGTAACGCAAAGTAACGCAACCCATTACAACACAAGGTAAAGTAACGCAACGCAAAGTAACACAACACAAAGTGATGCAACGCAAATTAACAACGCAAAGTAACAACGCAAAGTAACAACGCAAAGTAACGCAAAACAACGCATTACAATGTAACGTAAAGTAACACAACGCAAAGTAACGCAACGCTAAATAACGCAACACACTACAACACAAGGCAAAGTAACGCAATGCACTACGACACAACGCAAAGTAACTAATGCAAAGTAACACAAGGCAAAGTAACACAACGCACTACAACACAAGGCAAAGTAACGCAACGCAAACGAACACAATGCAAAGTAACGCAAAGTAATGCAACGCAAAGTAATGCAGCGCAAAGTAACGCAAAGTAATGCAACGCAAAGTAACGCAAAACAACGCATTACAACGAATCGCACTACAACGCAACGCAAAATACCGCAACACAAAGTAACGCAACGCAGAGTAACGCACTACAACAAAATACAAAGTAACGCAACGCAAAGTAACACAAAGCAAAGGAACACAATGCAAAGAAACGCAACGCAAAGTAACGCAACGCAAAGTAACGCAACGCAAAGTAACGCAACCCATTACAACACAAGGCAAAGTAACGCAAGGTAAAGTAACACAACACAAAGTAATGCAACGCAAAGTAAAAACGCAAAGTAACAACGCAAAGTAACAACGCAAAGTAACGCAAAACAACGCATTACAACGTAACGCAAAGTAACGCAACGCAAAGTAACGCAACGCATAACAACGTAACGCAAAGTAACGCAACGCAAAGTAACGCAAACTAACGCAAACTAACGCACTACAACAAAATGCAAAGTAACGCAACGCAAAGTAAAACAACGCAAAGTAACGCAAAGTAAACGCAAAACAACACAACACAAACTAACGCAACTTTCTACAACACTAGGCAAAGTAACGCAACGCAAAGTGACACAACGCAAATGAACACAACGCAAAGTAACGCAACGCAAAGTAACGCAACGCAAAGTAACGCAACGCAAAGTAACGCTACACAAAGTAACACAATGCAAAGCAACACAACGCAAAGTAACGCACTACATTACAACACAAGGTAAGGTAACACAATGCAAAGTAACACAACACAAAGTAATGCAACGCAAAGTAACAACGCAAGGTAACAACGCAAAGTAACAACGTAAAGTAACAACGCAAAGTAACAATCCAAAGTAACGCAAAACAACGCATTACAACGCATCGCACTACAACGTAACGCAGTACAACGCATCGCACTACAACACAACACAAAGTAACGCAACACAAAGTAACGCAACACAAAGTAACGCAACGCAAAGTAACGCAACGCATTACAACGTAACGCAAAGTAACGCAACGCAAAGTAACGCAAACTAACGCACTACAACAAAATGCAAAGTAACGCAACGCAAAGTAAAACAACGCAAAGTAACGCAAAGTAAACGCAAAATAACACAACACAAACTAACGCAACTTTCTACAACACTAAGCAAAGTAACGCAACGCAAAGTGACACAACGCAAATGAACACAACGCAAAACAACGCATTACAATGTAACGTAAAGTAACACAACGCAAAGTAACGCAACGCTAAATAACGCAACACACTACAAGACAAGGCAAAGTAACGCAATGCACTACGACACAACGCAAAGTAACTAATGCAAAGTAACGCTACGCAATGTGACACAACGCAAACGAACACAATGCAAAGTAACGCAACGCAAAGTAACGCAAAGTAACGCAACGCAAAGTAATGCAACGCAAAGTAATGCAACGCAAAGTAATGCAACGCAAAGTAACAACGCAAAGTAAGAACGCAAAGAAACAACGCAAAGTAACAACGCAAAGTAACGCAAAACAACGCATTACAACGCATCGCACTACAACGCAACACACTACAACGCATCGCACTACAACAAAATGCAAAATAACGCAACGCAAAGTAACGCACTACAACAAAATGCAAAGTAACGCAACGCAAAGTAACGCAACGCAAAGTAACGCAACGCAAAGTAACGCAACGCAAATGAACACAATGCAAAGTAAAGCAACGCAAAGTAACGCAACGCAAAGTAACGCAACCCATTACAACACAAGGTAAAGTAACGCAACGCAAAGTAACACAACACAAAGTGATGCAACGCAAATTAACAACGCAAAGTAACAACGCAAAGTAACAACGCAAAGTAACGCAAAACAACGCATTACAATGTAACGCAAAGTAACGCAACCCATTACAACACAAGGTAAAGTAACGCAACGCAAAGTAACACAACACAAAGTGATGCAACGCAAATTAACAACGCAAAGTAACAACGCAAAGTAACAACGCAAAGTAACGCAAAACAACGCATTACAATGTAACGTAAAGTAACACAACGCAAAGTAACGCAACGCTAAATAACGCAACACACTACAACACAAGGCAAAGTAACGCAATGCACTACGACACAACGCAAAGTAACTAATGCAAAGTAACACAAGGCAAAGTAACACAACGCACTACAACACAAGGCAAAGTAACGCAACGCAAACGAACACAATGCAAAGTAACGCAAAGTAATGCAACGCAAAGTAATGCAGCGCAAAGTAACGCAAAGTAATGCAACGCAAAGTAACGCAAAACAACGCATTACAACGAATCGCACTACAACGCAACGCAAAATACCGCAACACAAAGTAACGCAACGCAGAGTAACGCACTACAACAAAATACAAAGTAACGCAACGCAAAGTAACACAAAGCAAAGGAACACAATGCAAAGAAACGCAACGCAAAGTAACGCAACGCAAAGTAACGCAACGCAAAGTAACGCAACCCATTACAACACAAGGCAAAGTAACGCAAGGTAAAGTAACACAACACAAAGTAATGCAACGCAAAGTAAAAACGCAAAGTAACAACGCAAAGTAACAACGCAAAGTAACGCAAAACAACGCATTACAACGTAACGCAAAGTAACGCAACGCAAAGTAACGCAACGCATAACAACGTAACGCAAAGTAACGCAACGCAAAGTAACGCAAACTAACGCAAACTAACGCACTACAACAAAATGCAAAGTAACGCAACGCAAAGTAAAACAACGCAAAGTAACGCAAAGTAAACGCAAAACAACACAACACAAACTAACGCAACTTTCTACAACACTAGGCAAAGTAACGCAACGCAAAGTGACACAACGCAAATGAACACAACGCAAAGTAACGCAACGCAAAGTAACGCAACGCAAAGTAACGCAACGCAAAGTAACGCTACACAAAGTAACACAATGCAAAGCAACACAACGCAAAGTAACGCACTACATTACAACACAAGGTAAGGTAACACAATGCAAAGTAACACAACACAAAGTAATGCAACGCAAAGTAACAACGCAAGGTAACAACGCAAAGTAACAACGTAAAGTAACAACGCAAAGTAACAATCCAAAGTAACGCAAAACAACGCATTACAACGCATCGCACTACAACGTAACGCAGTACAACGCATCGCACTACAACACAACACAAAGTAACGCAACACAAAGTAACGCAACACAAAGTAACGCAACGCAAAGTAACGCAACGCATTACAACGTAACGCAAAGTAACGCAACGCAAAGTAACGCAAACTAACGCACTACAACAAAATGCAAAGTAACGCAACGCAAAGTAAAACAACGCAAAGTAACGCAAAGTAAACGCAAAATAACACAACACAAACTAACGCAACTTTCTACAACACTAAGCAAAGTAACGCAACGCAAAGTGACACAACGCAAATGAACACAACGCAAAGTAACGCAACGCAAAGTAACGCAACGCAAAGTAACGCTACACAAAGTAACACAATGCAAAGTAACACAACGCAAAGTAACGCACTACATTACAACACAAGGTAAGGTAACACAATGCAAAGTAACACAACACAAAGTAATGCAACGCAAAGTAACAACGCAAGGTAACAACGCAAAGTAATAACGTAAAGTAACAACGCAAAGTAACAATCCAAAGTAACGCAAAACAACGCATTACAACGCATCGCACTACAACGTAACGCAGTACAACGCATCGCACTACAACACAACACAAAGTAACGCAACACAAAGTAACACAACGCAAAATAATGCAACGCAAAGTAACGCACTACAACAAAATGCAAAGTAACACAACACAAAGTAACACAACACAAAGTAACACAATGCAAAGTAGAGCAAAGCAAAGTAACCAACGCAAGATAACACAACGCAAAGTAACGCAACGCAAAGTAACGCAATGCAAAGTAAAACAACGGAAAGTAACACAATGCAAAGTCACGCAAAGCACTACAACACAAGGCAAAGCAACGCAACGCATTACAACACAAGGCAAAGTAACGCAAAACAAAGTAACAAAACGCAAAGTAACACAAGGCAAAGTAACACAACGCAAAGTAATGCAACGCAAAGTAACAACGCAAAGTAACGCAAAACAACGCAGTACAACGCATCGCATACAACGCAACGCACTACAACGCATCGCACTACAACACAAAGCAAAGTAACGCTATGCAAAGTAACGCAACGCTAAGTAACGCAACACACTACAACACAAGGCAAAGTAACGCAACGCACTACGACACAACGCAAAGTAACTAATGCAAAGTAACACAACGCAAAGGAACACAATGCAAAGTAACGCAATGCAAAGTAACGCAATGCAAAGTAACGCAACGCAAAGTAACGCAAAGTAACGCAACGCAAAGTAACGCAACCCATTAAAACACAAGGTAAAGTAACAACGCAAAGTAACAACGCAAAGTAACAACACAAGACAAAGTAACGCAACACAGTACAACCCAAGGCAAAGTAAGGCAACACAAATTAACACAACGCAAAGTAATGCAACGCAACTTACTATAACACAACGCAAAGTAACAAAAGGCAAAGTAACGCAACGCAAAGTAACGCAACGCAAAATAATGCAATGTGCTACAACAAAAGGCAAAGTAACGCAACGCAAAGTAACACAACCCAAAGTAATAAAAAGCAACGCACTACAACCCAAGGCAAAGTAAAACAACGCAAAGTAACGCAAAGCAAAGTAACAACGCAAAGTAACCACGCAAAGTAACCACGCAAAGTAACGCAAAACAACGCATCGCACTACAACGCAACGCACTACAACGCAACGCACTACAACGCATCGCACTACAACACAACACAAAGTAACGCAACGCAAAGTAACGCAACGCAAAGTAACGCTACTTAAAGTAACGCAATGCAAAGTAAAGCAACACATTACAACACAAGGTAAGGTAACGCAACGCAAAGTAACACAACAAAAAATAATGCAACGCAAAGTAACAACGCAAAGTAACAACGCAAAGTAACAACGCATCGCACTACAACGTAACGCAGTACAACGCTTCGCACTACAACACAACGCAAAGTAACGCAACGCAAAGTAACGCAACGCAAAGTAACGCAACGCAAAGTAACACAACACAAAGTAACACAATGCAAAGTAACGTAAAGCAAAGTAACCAAGGCAAGATAACACAACACAAAGTAACGCAAAGCAAAGTAACCAACGCAAGATAACACAACACAAACTAATGCAACTTTCTACAACACAAGGCAAAGTAACGTAACACAAAGTAACAACGCAAAGTAACAACGCAAAGTAACGCAAAACAACGCATCCCACTACAACGCAACGCACTTCAACGCAACGCACTACAACGCATCGCACTACAACACAACGCAAAGTAACGCAACGCAAAGTAACGCTACTTAAAGTAACGCAAGGCTAAGTAACGCACTACATTACAACACAAGGTAAGGTAACGCAATGCAAAGTAACACAACACAAAGTAATGCAATGCAAAGTAACAACGCAAAGTAACAACGCAATGTTCTACAACACAAGGCATAGTAACGCAACGCAAAGTAAAGCAACACATTACAACACAAGGTAAGGTAACGCAATGCAAAGTAACACAACAAAAAATAATGCAACGCAAAGTAACAACGCAAAGTAACAACGCAAAGTAACAACGCAAAGTAACAACGCATCGCACTACAACGTAACGCAGTACAACTCTTCGCACTACAACACAACGCAAAGTAATGCAACGCAAAGTAAGGCAACGCAAATTAACGCAACGCATAGTAACGCAACGCAAAGTAACGCAACGCAAAGTAACGCAACGCAAAGTAACACAACACAAAGTAACACAATGCAAAGTAACGTAAAGCAAAGTAACCAAGGCAAGATAACACAACACAAAGTAACGCAAAGCAAAGTAACCAACGCAAGATAACGCAACACAAACTAATGCAACTTTCTACAACACAAGGCAAAGTAACGTAACACAAAGTAACAAAACACAAAGTAATGCAAAGCAAAGTAACAACGCAAAGTAACAACGCAAAGTAACGCAAAACAACGCATCCCACTACAACGCAACGCACTTCAACGCAACGCACTACAACGCATCGCACTACAACACAACGCAAAGTAACGCAACGCAAAGTAACGCAACGCAAAGTAACGCAACGCAAAGTAACGCAACGCAAAGTAACGCAACGCAAAGTAACGCAACGCAAAGTAATGCTACGCAAAGTAACACAACGCAAAGTAACGCAACGCAAAGTAACGCACTACATTACAACACAAGGTAAGGTAACGCAATGCAAAGTAACACAACACAAAGTAATGCAACGCAAAGTAACAACGCAAAGTAACAACACAACGTTCTACAACACAAGGCATAGTAACACAACACAAAGTAATGCAACGCAAAGTAACAACACAAAGTAACAACGCAAAGTAACAACGCAAAGTAACTAACAAAGTAAGTGGGGGCGGCAGTAGCTGGTGGGGGCGGCAGTAGCTCAGTCTGTAGGGAGTTGGCTTGGGAACCGGAGGGTCTCCGGTTCAAGTCCCGACATGGACCAAAAACTGAGTGTGAACTGGTAGCTGGAGAGGTGCCAGTTTACCTCTTGGGCACTGCCGAGGTGCCCCTGAGCAAGGCACCAAACCCCCAACTGCTCAGGGCGCTTGTCAGGAACAGCCCCTTAACTCTGACGTCTCTCCATTAATGCATGTATGTGTGTTTCAGGTCTGCATGTACCATGTATGAGTTTAACAGAGTGTAAATTGAATTTCCCCATTGTGGGACTAATAAAGGTAGATCTTCTTCTTCTTCTTCTTCTTCTAACAACGCAAAGTAACAACGCAAAGTAACGCAAAACAACGCATTACAAAGCATCACACTACAACGCAACGCACTACAACGCATCGCACTACAACACAACGTAAAGTAACGCAACGCACAGTAACGCAACGCAAAGTAACGCTAAGCAAAGTAACACAACGCAAAGTACTGCAACGCAAAGTAACGCACTACAACAAAATGCAAAGTAACGCAACGCAAAGTAAAACAACGCAAAGTAACACAATGCAAAGTAACGCAAAGCAAAATAACCAACGCAAAATAACACAACACAAACTAAGGCAACTTTCTACAACACGTTTTCAAGGTAAAGTAACGCAACGCAAAGTAACACAACACAGAGTAATGCAACGCAAAGTAACAACGCAAAGTAACGCAAAACAACGCATTACAACGTAACGCAAAGTAACGCAACGCAAAGTAAAGCTATGCAAAGTAACGTAACGCAAAGTAACGCTACGCAAAGTAACGCAACGCAAAGTAACGCAACGCAAAGTAACGCAACGCAAAGTAACGCAACCCATTACAACACAAGTTAAAGTAGTGCAACGCAAAGTAACACAACACAAAGTAATGCAACGCAAAGTAACGACGCAAAGTAACAGCGCAAAGTAATGCAAAACAATGCATTACAATGTAACGCAAAGTAACGCAACGCAAAGTAACGCAACGCTAAATAACGCAACACAATACAACACAAGGCAAAGTAACGCAACGCACAGTAACGCAACGCACAGTAACGCAACGCACAGTAACGCAACGCAAAGTAACGCACTACAACAAAATGCAAAGTAACGCAACCCAAAGTAACACAACGCAAAGTAACACAACGCAAAGTAACGCAACGCAAAGTAACGCAACGCAAAGTAACGCACTACAACAAAATGCAAAGTAACGCAACGCAAAGTAACACAACGCAAAGTAACGCTATGCAAAGTAACGCAACGCTAAGTAACGCAACACACTACAAAACAAGGCAAAGTAACGCAACGCACTACGACACAACGCAAAGTAACTAATGCAAAGTAACACAAGGCAAAGTAACACAACGCACTACAAAACAAGACAAAGTAACGCAAAATAACGCAACACAAAGTAACGCAACGCAAAATAACGCACTACAACAAAATGCAAAGTAACACAACGCAAAGGAACACAATGCAAAGTAACGCAACGCAAAGTAACGCAACGTTAAGTAACGCAACGCAAATTAACGCTACGCAAAGTAGCACAACGCAAAGTAACACAACGCAAAGTAAGGCACTACATTACAACACAAGGTAAGGTAACGCAATGCAAAGTAACACAACTCAAGTAATGCAACGCAAAGTAACAACGCAACGTTCTACAATACAAGGCATAGCAATGCAATGCAAAGTAAAGCAACACATTACAACACAAGATACGGTAACGCAACGCAAAGTAACGCAACGCAAAGTAACGCAACGCAAAGTAACGCTAAGCAAAGTAACACAACGCAAAGTAACACAATGCAAAGTAACGCAAAGCAAAATAACCAACGCAAAATAACACAACACAAACGAAGGCAACTTTCTACAACACGTTATCAAGGTAAAGTAACGCAACGCAAAGTAACACAACACAAAGTAATGCAAAGCAAAGTAACAACGCAAAGTAACGCAAAACAACGCATCGCACTACAACGTAACGCACTTCAACGCAACGCACTACAACGCATCGCACTACAACACAACGCAAAGTAACACAACGTAAAGTAACGCAATGCAAAGTAAAACTACGCAAAGTAAGACAACACAAAGTAACGCAACGCAGAGTAACGCACTACAACAAAATACAAAGTAACGCAACGCAAAGTAACACAACGCAAAGTAACACAATGCAAAGTAAAAACGCAAAGTAACAACGCAAAGTAACAACGCAAAGAAAGAACGCAAAGTAACAACGCAAAGTAACGCAAAACAACGCATTACAACGTAACGCAAAGTAACGCAAAGTAAAGCTACGCAAAGTAACGTAACGCAAAGTAACGCTACGCAAAGTAACACAACGCAAAGTAACGCAACGCAAAGTAACGCAACCCATTACAACACAAGTTAAAGTAGTGCAACGCAAAGTAACACAACACAAAGTAATACAACGCAAAGTAACGACGCAAAGTAACAGCGCAAAGTAATGCAAAACAACGCATTACAATGTAACGCAAAGTAACGCAACGCAAAGTAACGCAACGCTAAATAACGCAACACACTACAACACAAGGCAAAGTAACGCAACGCAAAGTAACGCAACGCAAAGTAACGCACTACAACAAAATGCAAAGTAACGCAACGCAAAGTAAAGCAACGCAAAGTAACGCTACGCAAAGTAACGCAACGCTAAGTAACGCAACACACTACAACACAAGGCAAAGTAACGCAACGCACTACGACACAACGCAAAGTAACTAATGCAAAGTAACACAAGGCAAAGTAACACAACGCACTACAAAACAAGACAAAGTAACGCAAAATAACGCAACACAAAGTAACGCAACGCAAAATAACACACTACAACAAAATGAAAAGTAACACAACGCAAAGGAACACAATGCAAAGTAACGCAACGTAAAGTAACGCAACACAAAGTAACGCAACGCAAAGTAACGCAACCCATTACAACATAAGGTAAAGTAACGCAAAGCAAAGTAACACAACACAAAGTAACAACGCAAAGTAACAACGCAAAGTAACAACGCAAAGTAACAACGCAAAGTAACACAAAACAACGCATTAAAACGTAACGCAAAGTAAAGCAACGCAAAGTAAAGCTACGCAAAGTAACGCAACGCAAAGTAACGCTACGCAAAGTAACGCTACGCAAAGTAACACAACGCAAAGCAAAGTAACGCAACGCAAAGTAACGCAACGCAAAGTAACGCAACGCAAAGTAATGCAACGCAAAGTAACACAATGTTCTACAACACAAGGCATAGTAACGCGACGCAAAGTAACGCAACACATTACAATACAAGGTAAAGTAAAGCAAGGCAAAGTAACACAACACAAAGGAATGCAACGCAAAGTAACAACGCAAAGTAACAACGCAAAGTAACACCAAAAAACGCATTAAAACGCATCGCACTACTACGTAACGCAGTACAACGCATCGCACTACAACGCATCGCACTACAACACAATGCAAAGTAACGCAACGCATAGTAACGCAACGCAAAGTAACGCAACGCAAAGTAACGCAACGCAAAGTAACGCAACGCAAAGTAACGCACTACAACAAAATGCAAAGTAACGCAACGCAAAGTAACACAACGCAAAGTAACACAATGCAAAGTAATGCAACGCAAAGTAACAACGCAAAGTAACAACGCAAAGTAACAACGCAAAGTAACAACGCAAAGTAACGCAAAACAACGCATTACAACGTAACGCAAAGTAACGCTACGCAAAGTAACGCAACGCAAAGTAAACGCTACGCAAAGTAACGCTACGCAAAGTAACGCTACGCAAAGTAACGCAAAGTAACGCAACGCAAAGTAACGCACTACAACAAAATGCAAAGTAACGCAACGCAAAGTGACACAACGCAAACGAACACAATGCAAAGTAACGCAACGCAAATTAACGCAAAGTAACGCAAAGTAACGCAACGCAAAGTAATGCAACGCAAAGTAACAACGCAAAGTAAAAACGCAAAGAAACAACGCAAAGTAAGAACGCAAAGTAACAACGCAAAGTAACACAAAACAACGCATTACAACGCATCGCATTACAACGCAACGCACTACAACGCATCGCACTACAACACAACGCAAAATAACGCAACGCAAAGTATCGCAGTACAACAAAATGCAAAGTAACGCAACGCAAAGTAACGCAACGCAAAGTAACGCAACGCAAAGTAACGCAACGGAAAGTAACACAACGCAAAGGAACACAATGCAAAGTAAAGCAACGCAAAGTAACGCAACGCAAAGTAACGCAACGCAAAGTAACGCAACCCATTACAACACAAGGTAAAGTAACGCAGCGCAAAGTAATGCAACGCAAAGTAACAACGCAAAGTAACAACGCAAAGTAACAACGCAAAGTAACGCAAAACAATGCATTACAATGCATTACAACGTAACGCAAAGTAACGCAACGCAAAGTAACGCAACGCAAAGTAACGCAATGCAAAGAAACGCAACGCTAAATAACGCAACACACTACAACACAAGGCAAAGTAACGCAACGCACTACGACACAACGCAAAGTAACTAATGCAAAGTAACACAAGGCAAAGTAACACAACGCACTACAACACAAGGCAAAGTAATGCAACGCAAAGTGACACAACGCAAACGAACACAATGCAAAGTAACGCAACGCAAAGTAACGCAACACAACGCATTACAACGTAACGCAAAGTAACGCTACGCAAAGTAACGCTACGCAAAGTAACGCTACGCAATGTGACACAACGCAAACGAACACAATGCAAAGTAACGCAACGCAAAGTAACGCAACGCAAAGTAACGCAAAGTAACGCAACGCAAAGTAATGCAACGCAAAGTAATGCAACGCAAAGTAATGCAACGCAAAGTAATGCAACGCAAAGTAACAACGCAAAGTAAGAACGCAAAGAAACAACGCAAAGTAACAACGCAAAGTAACAACGCAAAGTAACGCAAAACAACGCATTACAACGCATCGCACTACAACGCAACACACTACAACGCATCGCACTACAACAAAATGCAAAATAACGCAACGCAAAGTAACGCACTACAACAAAATGCAAAGTAAAGCAACGCAAAGTAACGCAACGCAAAGTAACGCAACGCAAAGTAACGCAACGCAAAGTAACGCAACGCAAAGTAACGCAACGCAAATGAACACAATGCAAAGTAAAGCAACGCAAAGTAACGCAACGCAAAGTAACGCAACGCAAAGTAACGCAACGCAAAGTAACGCAACCCATTACAACACAAGGTAAAGTAACGCAACGTAAAGTAACACAACACAAAGTGATGCAACGCAAATTAACAACGCAAAGTAACAACGCGAAGTAACAACGCAAAACAATGCATTACAATGCATTACAACGTAACGCAAAGTAACGCAACGCAAAGTAACGCAACGCAAAGAAACGCAACGCTAAATAACGCAACACACTAAAACACAAGGCAAAGTAACGCAACGCACTACGACACAACGCAAAGTAACTAATGCAAAGTAACACAAGGCAAAGTAACACAACGCACTACAACACAAGGCAAAGTAATGCAACGCAAAGTGACACAACGCAAACGAACACAATGCAAAGTAACGCAACGCAAAGTAACGCAACACAACGCATTACAACGTAACGCAAAGTAAAGCTACGCAAAGTAACGCTACGCAAAGTAACGCTACGCAATGTGACACAACGCAAACGAACACAATGCAAAGTAACGCAACGCAAAGTAACGCAAAGTAACGCAACGCAAAGTAATGCAACGCAAAGTAATGCAACGCAAAGTAATGCAACACAAAGTAACAACGCAAAGTAAGAACGCAAAGAAACAACGCAAAGTAACAACGCAAAGTAACGCAAAACAACGCATTACAACGCATCGCACTACAACGCAACACACTACAACGCATCGCACTACAACAAAATGCAAAATAACGCAACGCAAAGTAACGCACTACAACAAAATGCAAAGTAACGCAACGCAAAGTAACGCAACGCAAAGTAACGCAACGCAAAGTAACGCAACGCAAATGAACACAATGCAAAGTAAAGCAACGCAAAGTAACGCAACGCAAAGTAACGCAACCCATTACAACACAAGGTAAAGTAACGCAACGCAAAGTAACACAACACAAAGTGATGCAACGCAAATTAACAACGCAAAGTAACAACGCGAAGTAACAACGCAAAGTAACGCAAAACAACGCATTACAATGTAACGTAAAGTAACACAACGCAAAGTAACGCAACGCTAAATAACGCAACACACTACAAGACAAGGCAAAGTAACGCAATGCACTACGACACAACGCAAAGTAACTAATGCAAAGTAACGCTACGCAATGTGACACAACGCAAACGAACACAATGCAAAGTAACGCAACGCAAAGTAACGCAAAGTAACGCAACGCAAAGTAATGCAACGCAAAGTAATGCAACGCAAAGTAATGCAACGCAAAGTAACAACGCAAAGTAAGAACGCAAAGAAACAACGCAAAGTAACAACGCAAAGTAACGCAAAACAACGCATTACAACGCATCGCACTACAACGCAACACACTACAACGCATCGCACTACAACAAAATGCAAAATAACGCAACGCAAAGTAACGCACTACAACAAAATGCAAAGTAACGCAACGCAAAGTAACGCAACGCAAAGCAACGCAACGCAAAGTAACGCAACGCAAATGAACACAATGCAAAGTAAAGCAACGCAAAGTAACGCAACGCAAAGTAACGCAACCCATTACAACACAAGGTAAAGTAACGCAACGCAAAGTAACACAACACAAAGTGATGCAACGCAAATTAACAACGCAAAGTAACAACGCAAAGTAACAACGCAAAGTAACGCAAAACAACGCATTACAATGTAACGCAAAGTAACGCAACCCATTACAACACAAGGTAAAGTAACGCAACGCAAAGTAACACAACACAAAGTGATGCAACGCAAATTAACAACGCAAAGTAACAACGCAAAGTAACAACGCAAAGTAACGCAAAACAACGCATTACAATGTAACGTAAAGTAACACAACGCAAAGTAACGCAACGCTAAATAACGCAACACACTACAACACAAGGCAAAGTAACGCAATGCACTACGACACAACGCAAAGTAACTAATGCAAAGTAACACAAGGCAAAGTAACACAACGCACTACAACACAAGGCAAAGTAACGCAACGCAAACGAACACAATGCAAAGTAACGCAAAGTAATGCAACGCAAAGTAATGCAGCGCAAAGTAACGCAAAGTAATGCAACGCAAAGTAACGCAAAACAACGCATTACAACGAATCGCACTACAACGCAACGCAAAATACCGCAACACAAAGTAACGCAACGCAGAGTAACGCACTACAACAAAATACAAAGTAACGCAACGCAAAGTAACACAAAGCAAAGGAACACAATGCAAAGAAACGCAACGCAAAGTAACGCAACGCAAAGTAACGCAACGCAAAGTAACGCAACCCATTACAACACAAGGCAAAGTAACGCAAGGTAAAGTAACACAACACAAAGTAATGCAACGCAAAGTAAAAACGCAAAGTAACAACGCAAAGTAACAACGCAAAGTAACGCAAAACAACGCATTACAACGTAACGCAAAGTAACGCAACGCAAAGTAACGCAACGCATTACAACGTAACGCAAAGTAACGCAACGCAAAGTAACGCAAACTAACGCAAACTAACGCACTACAACAAAATGCAAAGTAACGCAACGCAAAGTAAAACAACGCAAAGTAACGCAAAGTAAACGCAAAACAACACAACACAAACTAACGCAACTTTCTACAACACTAGGCAAAGTAACGCAACGCAAAGTGACACAACGCAAATGAACACAACGCAAAGTAACGCAACGCAAAGTAACGCAACGCAAAGTAACGCAACGCAAAGTAACGCTACACAAAGTAACACAATGCAAAGCAACACAACGCAAAGTAACGCACTACATTACAACACAAGGTAAGGTAACACAATGCAAAGTAACACAACACAAAGTAATGCAACGCAAAGTAACAACGCAAGGTAACAACGCAAAGTAACAACGTAAAGTAACAACGCAAAGTAACAATCCAAAGTAACGCAAAACAACGCATTACAACGCATCGCACTACAACGTAACGCAGTACAACGCATCGCACTACAACACAACACAAAGTAACGCAACACAAAGTAACGCAACACAAAGTAACGCAACACAAAGTAACGCAACGCAAAGTAACGCAACGCATTACAACGTAACGCAAAGTAACGCAACGCAAAGTAACGCAAACTAACGCACTACAACAAAATGCAAAGTAACGCAACGCAAAGTAAAACAACGCAAAGTAACGCAAAGTAAACGCAAAATAACACAACACAAACTACTAAACTTTCTACAACACTAAGCAAAGTAACGCAACGCAAAGTGACACAACGCAAATGAACACAACGCAAAGTAACGCAACGCAAAGTAACGCAACGCAAAGTAACGCTACACAAAGTAACACAATGCAAAGTAACACAACGCAAAGTAACGCACTACATTACAACACAAGGTAAGGTAACACAATGCAAAGTAACACAACACAAAGTAATGCAACGCAAAGTAACAACGCAAGGTAACAACGCAAAGTAATAACGTAAAGTAACAACGCAAAGTAACAATCCAAAGTAACGCAAAACAACGCATTACAACGCATCGCACTACAACGTAACGCAGTACAACGCATCGCACTACAACACAACACAAAGTAACGCAACACAAAGTAACACAACGCAAAATAATGCAACGCAAAGTAACGCACTACAACAAAATGCAAAGTAACACAACACAAAGTAACACAACACAAAGTAACACAATGCAAAGTAGAGCAAAGCAAAGTAACCAACGCAAGATAACACAACGCAAAGTAACGCAACGCAAAGTAACGCAATGCAAAGTAAAACAACGGAAAGTAACACAATGCAAAGTCACGCAAAGCACTACAACACAAGGCAAAGCAACGCAACGCATTACAACACAAGGCAAAGTAACGCAAAACAAAGTAACAAAACGCAAAGTAACACAAGGCAAAGTAACACAACGCAAAGTAATGCAACGCAAAGTAACAACGCAAAGTAACGCAAAACAACGCAGTACAACGCATCGCATACAACGCAACGCACTACAACGCATCGCACTACAACACAAAGCAAAGTAACGCTATGCAAAGTAACGCAACGCTAAGTAACGCAACACACTACAACACAAGGCAAAGTAACGCAACGCACTACGACACAACGCAAAGTAACTAATGCAAAGTAACACAACGCAAAGGAACACAATGCAAAGTAACGCAATGCAAAGTAACGCAATGCAAAGTAACGCAACGCAAAGTAACGCAAAGTAACGCAACGCAAAGTAACGCAACCCATTAAAACACAAGGTAAAGTAACAACGCAAAGTAACAACGCAAAGTAACAACACAAGACAAAGTAACGCAACACAGTACAACCCAAGGCAAAGTAAGGCAACACAAATTAACACAACGCAAAGTAATGCAACGCAACTTACTATAACACAACGCAAAGTAACAAAAGGCAAAGTAACGCAACGCAAAGTAACGCAACGCAAAATAATGCAATGTGCTACAACAAAAGGCAAAGTAACGCAACGCAAAGTAACACAACCCAAAGTAATAAAAAGCAACGCACTACAACCCAAGGCAAAGTAAAACAACGCAAAGTAACGCAAAGCAAAGTAACAACGCAAAGTAACCACGCAAAGTAACCACGCAAAGTAACGCAAAACAACGCATCGCACTACAACGCAACGCACTACAACGCAACGCACTACAACGCATCGCACTACAACACAACACAAAGTAACGCAACGCAAAGTAACGCAACGCAAAGTAACGCTACTTAAAGTAACGCAACGCAAAGTAAAGCAACACATTACAACACAAGGTAAGGTAACGCAACGCAAAGTAACACAACAAAAAATAATGCAACGCAAAGTAACAACGCAAAGTAACAACGCAAAGTAACAACGCAAAGTAACAACGCATCGCACTACAACGTAACGCAGTACAACGCTTCGCACTACAACACAACGCAAAGTAACGCAACGCAAAGTAACGCAACGCAAAGTAACGCAACGCAAAGTAACACAACACAAAGTAACACAATGCAAAGTAACGTAAAGCAAAGTAACCAAGGCAAGATAACACAACACAAAGTAACGCAAAGCAAAGTAACCAACGCAAGATAACACAACACAAACTAATGCAACTTTCTACAACACAAGGCAAAGTAACGTAACACAAAGTAACAACGCAAAGTAACAACGCAAAGTAACGCAAAACAACGCATCCCACTACAACGCAACGCACTTCAACGCAACGCACTACAACGCATCGCACTACAACACAACGCAAAGTAACGCAACGCAAAGTAACGCTACTTAAAGTAACGCAAGGCTAAGTAACGCACTACATTACAACACAAGGTAAGGTAACGCAATGCAAAGTAACACAACACAAAGTAATGCAATGCAAAGTAACAACGCAAAGTAACAACGCAATGTTCTACAACACAAGGCATAGTAACGCAACGCAAAGTAAAGCAACACATTACAACACAAGGTAAGGTAACGCAACGCAAAGTAACACAACAAAAAATAATGCAACGCAAAGTAACAACGCAAAGTAACAACGCAAAGTAACAACGCAAAGTAACAACGCATCGCACTACAACGTAACGCAGTACAACTCTTCGCACTACAACACAACGCAAAGTAATGCAACGCAAAGTAAGGCAACGCAAATTAACGCAACGCATAGTAACGCAACGCAAAGTAACGCAACGCAAAGTAACGCAACGCAAAGTAACACAACACAAAGTAACACAATGCAAAGTAACGTAAAGCAAAGTAACCAAGGCAAGATAACACAACACAAAGTAACGCAAAGCAAAGTAACCAACGCAAGATAACGCAACACAAACTAATGCAACTTTCTACAACACAAGGCAAAGTAACGTAACACAAAGTAACAAAACACAAAGTAATGCAAAGCAAAGTAACAACGCAAAGTAACAACGCAAAGTAACGCAAAACAACGCATCCCACTACAACGCAACGCACTTCAACGCAACGCACTACAACGCATCGCACTACAACACAACGCAAAGTAACGCAACGCAAAGTAACGCAACGCAAAGTAACGCAACGCAAAGTAACGCAACGCAAAGTAACGCAACGCAAAGTAATGCTACGCAAAGTAACACAACGCAAAGTAACGCAACGCAAAGTAACGCACTACATTACAACACAAGGTAAGGTAACGCAATGCAAAGTAACACAACACAAAGTAATGCAACGCAAAGTAACAACGCAAAGTAACAACACAACGTTCTACAACACAAGGCATAGTAACACAACACAAAGTAATGCAACGCAAAGTAACAACACAAAGTAACAACGCAAAGTAACAACGCAAAGTAACTAACAAAGTAAGTGGGGGCGGCAGTAGCTGGTGGGGGCGGCAGTAGCTCAGTCTGTAGGGAGTTGGCTTGGGAACCGGAGGGTCTCCGGTTCAAGTCCCGACATGGACCAAAAACTGAGTGTGAACTGGTAGCTGGAGAGGTGCCAGTTTACCTCTTGGGCACTGCCGAGGTGCCCCTGAGCAAGGCACCAAACCCCCAACTGCTCAGGGCGCTTGTCAGGAACAGCCCCTTAACTCTGACGTCTCTCCATTAATGCATGTATGTGTGTTTCAGGTCTGCATGTACCATGTATGAGTTTAACAGAGTGTAAATTGAATTTCCCCATTGTGGGACTAATAAAGGTAGATCTTCTTCTTCTTCTTCTTCTTCTAACAACGCAAAGTAACAACGCAAAGTAACGCAAAACAACGCATTACAAAGCATCACACTACAACGCAACGCACTACAACGCATCGCACTACAACACAACGTAAAGTAACGCAACGCACAGTAACGCAACGCAAAGTAACGCTAAGCAAAGTAACACAACGCAAAGTACTGCAACGCAAAGTAACGCACTACAACAAAATGCAAAGTAACGCAACGCAAAGTAACACAACGCAAAGTAACACAATGCAAAGTAACGCAAAGCAAAATAACCAACGCAAAATAACACAACACAAACTAAGGCAACTTTCTACAACACGTTTTCAAGGTAAAGTAACGCAACGCAAAGTAACACAACACAGAGTAATGCAACGCAAAGTAACAACGCAAAGTAACGCAAAACAACGCATTACAACGTAACGCAAAGTAACGCAACGCAAAGTAAAGCTATGCAAAGTAACGTAACGCAAAGTAACGCTACGCAAAGTAACGCAACGCAAAGTAACGCAACGCAAAGTAACGCAACCCATTACAACACAAGTTAAAGTAGTGCAACGCAAAGTAACACAACACAAAGTAATACAACGCAAAGTAACGACGCAAAGTAACAGCGCAAAGTAATGCAAAACAATGCATTACAATGTAACGCAAAGTAACGCAACGCAAAGTAACGCAACGCTAAATAACGCAACACAATACAACACAAGGCAAAGTAACGCAACGCACAGTAACGCAACGCACAGTAACGCAACGCACAGTAACGCAACGCAAAGTAACGCACTACAACAAAATGCAAAGTAACGCAACCCAAAGTAACACAACGCAAAGTAACACAACGCAAAGTAACGCAACGCAAAGTAACGCAACGCAAAGTAATGCAACGCAAAGTAACGCACTACAACAAAATGCAAAGTAACGCAACGCAAAGTAACACAACGCAAAGTAACGCTATGCAAAGTAACGCAACGCTAAGTAACGCAACACACTACAAAACAAGGCAAAGTAACGCAACGCACTACGACACAACGCAAAGTAACTAATGCAAAGTAACACAAGGCAAAGTAACACAACGCACTACAAAACAAGACAAAGTAACGCAAAATAACGCAACACAAAGTAACGCAACGCAAAATAACGCACTACAACAAAATGCAAAGTAACACAACGCAAAGGAACACAATGCAAAGTAACGCAACGCAAAGTAACGCAACGTTAAGTAACGCAACGCAAATTAACGCTACGCAAAGTAGCACAACGCAAAGTAACACAACGCAAAGTAAGGCACTACATTACAACACAAGGTAAGGTAACGCAATGCAAAGTAACACAACTCAAGTAATGCAACGCAAAGTAACAACGCAACGTTCTACAATACAAGGCATAGCAATGCAATGCAAAGTAAAGCAACACATTACAACACAAGATACGGTAACGCAACGCAAAGTAACGCAACGCAAAGTAACGCAACGCAAAGTAACGCTAAGCAAAGTAACACAACGCAAAGTAACACAATGCAAAGTAACGCAAAGCAAAATAACCAACGCAAAATAACACAACACAAACGAAGGCAACTTTCTACAACACGTTATCAAGGTAAAGTAACGCAACGCAAAGTAACACAACACAAAGTAATGCAAAGCAAAGTAACAACGCAAAGTAACGCAAAACAACGCATCGCACTACAACACAACGCAAAGTAACACAACGTAAAGTAACGCAATGCAAAGTAAAACTACGCAAAGTAAGACAACACAAAGTAACGCAACGCAGAGTAACGCACTACAACAAAATACAAAGTAACGCAACGCAAAGTAACACAACGCAAAGTAACACAATGCAAAGTAAAAACGCAAAGTAACAACGCAAAGTAACAACGCAAAGAAAGAACGCAAAGTAACAACGCAAAGTAACGCAAAACAACGCATTACAACGTAACGCAAAGTAACGCAAAGTAAAGCTACGCAAAGTAACGTAACGCAAAGTAACGCTACGCAAAGTAACACAACGCAAAGTAACGCAACGCAAAGTAACGCAACCCATTACAACACAAGTTAAAGTAGTGCAACGCAAAGTAACACAACACAAAGTAATACAACGCAAAGTAACGACGCAAAGTAACAGCGCAAAGTAATGCAAAACAACGCATTACAATGTAACGCAAAGTAACGCAACGCAAAGTAACGCAACGCTAAATAACGCAACACACTACAACACAAGGCAAAGTAACGCAACGCAAAGTAACGCAACGCAAAGTAACGCACTACAACAAAATGCAAAGTAACGCAACGCAAAGTAACACAACGCAAAGTAACGCTACGCAAAGTAACGCAACGCTAAGTAACGCAACACACTACAACACAAGGCAAAGTAACGCAACGCACTACGACACAACGCAAAGTAACTAATGCAAAGTAACACAAGGCAAAGTAACACAACGCACTACAAAACAAGACAAAGTAACGCAAAATAACGCAACACAAAGTAACGCAACGCAAAATAACACACTACAACAAAATGAAAAGTAACACAACGCAAAGGAACACAATGCAAAGTAACGCAACGTAAAGTAACGCAACACAAAGTAACGCAACGCAAAGTAACGCAACCCATTACAACATAAGGTAAAGTAACACAAAGCAAAGTAACACAACACAAAGTAACAACGCAAAGTAACAACGCAAAGTAACAACGCAAAGTAACAACGCAAAGTAACACAAAACAACGCATTAAAACGTAACGCAAAGTAAAGCAACGCAAAGTAACGCAACGCAAAGTAACGCAACGCAAAGTAATGCAACGCAAAGTAACGCTACGCAAAGTAACACAACGCAAAGCAAAGTAACGCAATGCAAAGTAACGCAACGCAAAGTAACGCAACGCAAAGTAATGCAACGCAAAGTAACACAATGTTCTACAACACAAGGCATAGTAACGCGACGCAAAGTAACGCAACACATTACAATACAAGGTAAAGTAAAGCAAGGCAAAGTAACACAACACAAAGGAATGCAACGCAAAGTAACAACGCAAAGTAACAACGCAAAGTAACACCAAACAACGCATTAAAACGCATCGCAATACTACGTAACGCAGTACAACGCATCGCACTACAACGCATCGCACTACAACACAACGCAAAGTAACGCAAAGCATAGTAACGCAACGCAAAGTAACGCAACGCAAAGTAACGCAACGCAAAGTAACGCAACGCAAAGTAACGCAACGCAAAGTAACGCACTACAACAAAATGCAAAGTAACGCAACGCAAAGTAACACAACGCAAAGTAACACAATGCAAAGTAATGCAACGCAAAGTAACAACGCAAAGTAACAACGCAAAGTAACAACGCAAAGTAACAACGCAAAGTAACGCAAAACAACGCATTACAACGTAACGCAAAGTAACGCTACGCAAAGTAACGCAACGCAAAGTAAACGCTACGCAAAGTAACGCTACGCAAAGTAACGCTACGCAAAGTAACGCAAAGTAACGCAACGCAAAGTAACGCACTACAACAAAATGCAAAGTAACGCAACGCAAAGTGACACAACGCAAACGAACACAATGCAAAGTAACGCAACGCAAATTAACGCAAAGTAACGCAAAGTAACGCAACGCAAAGTAATGCAACGCAAAGTAACAACGCAAAGTAAAAACGCAAAGAAACAACGCAAAGTAACAACGCAAAGTAACACAAAACAACGCATTACAACGCATCGCATTACAACGCAACGCACTACAACGCATCGCACTACAACACAACGCAAAATAACGCAACGCAAAGTATCGCAGTACAACAAAATGCAAAGTAACGCAACGCAAAGTAACGCAACGCAAAGTAACGCAACGCAAAGTAACGCAACGCAAAGTAACGCAACGGAAAGTAACACAACGCAAAGGAACACAATGCAAAGTAAAGCAACGCAAAGTAACGCAACGCAAAGTAACGCAACGCAAAGTAACGCAACCCATTACAACACAAGGTAAAGTAACGCAGCGCAAAGTAATGCAACGCAAAGTAACAACGCAAAGTAACAACGCAAAGTAACAACGCAAAGTAACGCAAAACAATGCATTACAATGCATTACAACGTAACGCAAAGTAACGCAACGCAAAGTAACGCAACGCAAAGTAACGCAATGCAAAGAAACGCAACGCTAAATAACGCAACACACTACAACACAAGGCAAAGTAACGCAACGCACTACGACACAACGCAAAGTAACTAATGCAAAGTAACACAAGGCAAAGTAACACAACGCACTACAACACAAGGCAAAGTAATGCAACGCAAAGTGACACAACGCAAACGAACACAATGCAAAGTAAAGCAACGCAAAGTAACGCAACACAACGCATTACAACGTAACGCAAAGTAACGCTACGCAAAGTAACGCTACGCAAAGTAACGCTACGCAATGTGACACAACGCAAACGAACACAATGCAAAGTAACGCAACGCAAAGTAACGCAACGCAAAGTAACGCAAAGTAACGCAACGCAAAGTAATGCAACGCAAAGTAATGCAACGCAAAGTAATGCAACGCAAAGTAATGCAACGCAAAGTAACAACGCAAAGTAAGAACGCAAAGAAACAACGCAAAGTAACAACGCAAAGTAACAACGCAAAGTAACGCAAAACAACGCATTACAACGCATCGCACTACAACGCAACACACTACAACGCATCGCACTACAACAAAATGCAAAATAACGCAACGCAAAGTAACGCACTACAACAAAATGCAAAGTAAAGCAACGCAAAGTAACGCAACGCAAAGTAACGCAACGCAAAGTAACGCAACGCAAAGTAACGCAACGCAAAGTAACGCAACGCAAATGAACACAATGCAAAGTAAAGCAACGCAAAGTAACGCAACGCAAAGTAACGCAACGCAAAGTAACGCAACGCAAAGTAACGCAACCCATTACAACACAAGGTAAAGTAACGCAACGCAAAGTAACACAACACAAAGTGATGCAACGCAAATTAACAACGCAAAGTAACAACGCAAAGTAACAACGCGAAGTAACAACGCAAAACAATGCATTACAATGCATTACAACGTAACGCAAAGTAACGCAACGCAAAGTAACGCAACGCAAAGAAACGCAACGCTAAATAACGCAACACACTAAAACACAAGGCAAAGTAACGCAACGCACTACGACACAACGCAAAGTAACTAATGCAAAGTAACACAAGGCAAAGTAACACAACGCACTACAACACAAGGCAAAGTAATGCAACGCAAAGTGACACAACGCAAACGAACACAATGCAAAGTAACGCAACGCAAAGTAACGCAACACAACGCATTACAACGTAACGCAAAGTAAAGCTACGCAAAGTAACGCTACGCAAAGTAACGCTACGCAAAATAACGCTACGCAAAGTAACGCTACGCAAAGTAACGCTACGCAATGTGACACAACGCAAACGAACACAATGCAAAGTAACGCAACGCAAAGTAACGCAAAGTAACGCAACGCAAAGTAATGCAACGCAAAGTAATGCAACGCAAAGTAATGCAACACAAAGTAACAACGCAAAGTAAGAACGCAAAGAAACAACGCAAAGTAACAACGCAAAGTAACGCAAAACAACGCATTACAACGCATCGCACTACAACGCAACACACTACAACGCATCGCACTACAACAAAATGCAAAATAACGCAACGCAAAGTAACGCACTACAACAAAATGCAAAGTAACGCAACGCAAAGTAACGCAACGCAAAGTAACGCAACGCAAAGTAACGCAACGCAAATGAACACAATGCAAAGTAAAGCAACGCAAAGTAACGCAACGCAAAGTAACGCAACCCATTACAACACAAGGTAAAGTAACGCAACGCAAAGTAACACAACACAAAGTGATGCAACGCAAATTAACAACGCAAAGTAACAACGCGAAGTAACAACGCAAAGTAACGCAAAACAACGCATTACAATGTAACGTAAAGTAACACAGCGCAAAGTAACGCAACGCTAAATAACGCAACACACTACAAGACAAGGCAAAGTAACGCAATGCACTACGACACAACGCAAAGTAACTAATGCAAAGTAACGCTACGCAATGTGACACAACGCAAACGAACATAATGCAAAGTAACGCAACGCAAAGTAACGCAAAGTAACGCAACGCAAAGTAATGCAACGCAAAGTAATGCAACGCAAAGTAATGCAACGCAAAGTAACAACGCAAAGTAAGAACGCAAAGAAACAACGCAAAGTAACAACGCAAAGTAACGCAAAACAACGCATTACAACGCATCGCACTACAACGCAACACACTACAACGCATCGCACTACAACAAAATGCAAAATAACGCAACGCAAAGTAACGCACTACAACAAAATGCAAAGTAACGCAACGCAAAGTAACGCAACGCAAAGTAACGCAACGCAAAGTAACGCAACGCAAATGAACACAATGCAAAGTAAAGCAACGCAAAGTAACGCAACGCAAAGTAACGCAACCCATTACAACACAAGGTAAAGTAACGCAACGCAAAGTAACACAACACAAAGTGATGCAACGCAAATTAACAACGCAAAGTAACAACGCAAAGTAACAACGCAAAGTAACGCAAAACAACGCATTACAATGTAACGCAAAGTAACGCAACCCATTACAACACAAGGTAAAGTAACGCAACGCAAAGTAACACAACACAAAGTGATGCAACGCAAATTAACAACGCAAAGTAACAACGCAAAGTAACAACGCAAAGTAACGCAAAACAACGCATTACAATGTAACGTAAAGTAACACAACGCAAAGTAACGCAACGCTAAATAACGCAACACACTACAACACAAGGCAAAGTAACGCAATGCACTACGACACAACGCAAAGTAACTAATGCAAAGTAACACAAGGCAAAGTAACACAACGCACTACAACACAAGGCAAAGTAACGCAACGCAAACGAACACAATGCAAAGTAACGCAAAGTAATGCAACGCAAAGTAATGCAGCGCAAAGTAACGCAAAGTAATGCAACGCAAAGTAACGCAAAACAACGCATTACAACGAATCGCACTACAACGCAACGCAAAATACCGCAACACAAAGTAACGCAACGCAGAGTAACGCACTACAACAAAATACAAAGTAACGCAACGCAAAGTAACACAAAGCAAAGGAACACAATGCAAAGAAACGCAACGCAAAGTAACGCAACGCAAAGTAACGCAACGCAAAGTAACGCAACCCATTACAACACAAGGCAAAGTAACGCAAGGTAAAGTAACACAACACAAAGTAATGCAACGCAAAGTAAAAACGCAAAGTAACAACGCAAAGTAACAACGCAAAGTAACGCAAAACAACGCATTACAACGTAACGCAAAGTAACGCAACGCAAAGTAACGCAAACTAACGCAAACTAACGCACTACAACAAAATGCAAAGTAACGCAACGCAAAGTAAAACAACGCAAAGTAACGCAAAGTAAACGCAAAACAACACAACACAAACTAACGCAACTTTCTACAACACTAGGCAAAGTAACGCAACGCAAAGTGACACAACGCAAATGAACACAACGCAAAGTAACGCAACGCAAAGTAACGCAACGCAAAGTAACGCAACGCAAAGTAACGCTACACAAAGTAACACAATGCAAAGCAACACAACGCAAAGTAACGCACTACATTACAACACAAGGTAAGGTAACACAATGCAAAGTAACACAACACAAAGTAATGCAACGCAAAGTAACAACGCAAGGTAACAACGCAAAGTAACAACGTAAAGTAACAACGCAAAGTAACAATCCAAAGTAACGCAAAACAACGCATTACAACGCATCGCACTACAACGTAACGCAGTACAACGCATCGCACTACAACACAACACAAAGTAACGCAACACAAAGTAACGCAACACAAAGTAACGCAACACAAAGTAACGCAACGCAAAGTAACGCAACGCATTACAACGTAACGCAAAGTAACGCAACGCAAAGTAACGCAAACTAACGCACTACAACAAAATGCAAAGTAACGCAACGCAAAGTAAAACAACGCAAAGTAACGCAAAGTAAACGCAAAATAACACAACACAAACTAACGCAACTTTCTACAACACTAAGCAAAGTAACGCAACGCAAAGTGACACAACGCAAATGAACACAACGCAAAGTAACGCAACGCAAAGTAACGCAACGCAAAGTAACGCTACACAAAGTAACACAATGCAAAGTAACACAACGCAAAGTAACGCACTACATTACAACACAAGGTAAGGTAACACAATGCAAAGTAACACAACACAAAGTAATGCAACGCAAAGTAACAACGCAAGGTAACAACGCAAAGTAATAACGTAAAGTAACAACGCAAAGTAACAATCCAAAGTAACGCAAAACAACGCATTACAACGCATCGCACTACAACGTAACGCAGTACAACGCATCGCACTACAACACAACACAAAGTAACGCAACACAAAGTAACACAACGCAAAATAATGCAACGCAAAGTAACGCACTACAACAAAATGCAAAGTAACACAACACAAAGTAACACAACACAAAGTAACACAATGCAAAGTAGAGCAAAGCAAAGTAACCAACGCAAGATAACACAACGCAAAGTAACGCAACGCAAAGTAACGCAATGCAAAGTAAAACAACGGAAAGTAACACAATGCAAAGTCACGCAAAGCACTACAACACAAGGCAAAGCAACGCAACGCATTACAACACAAGGCAAAGTAACGCAAAACAAAGTAACAAAACGCAAAGTAACACAAGGCAAAGTAACACAACGCAAAGTAATGCAACGCAAAGTAACAACGCAAAGTAACGCAAAACAACGCAGTACAACGCATCGCATACAACGCAACGCACTACAACGCATCGCACTACAACACAAAGCAAAGTAACGCTATGCAAAGTAACGCAACGCTAAGTAACGCAACACACTACAACACAAGGCAAAGTAACGCAACGCACTACGACACAACGCAAAGTAACTAATGCAAAGTAACACAACGCAAAGGAACACAATGCAAAGTAACGCAATGCAAAGTAACGCAATGCAAAGTAACGCAACGCAAAGTAACGCAAAGTAACGCAACGCAAAGTAACGCAACCCATTAAAACACAAGGTAAAGTAACAACGCAAAGTAACAACGCAAAGTAACAACACAAGACAAAGTAACGCAACACAGTACAACCCAAGGCAAAGTAAGGCAACACAAATTAACACAACGCAAAGTAATGCAACGCAACTTACTATAACACAACGCAAAGTAACAAAAGGCAAAGTAACGCAACGCAAAGTAACGCAACGCAAAATAATGCAATGTGCTACAACAAAAGGCAAAGTAACGCAACGCAAAGTAACACAACCCAAAGTAATAAAAAGCAACGCACTACAACCCAAGGCAAAGTAAAACAACGCAAAGTAACGCAAAGCAAAGTAACAACGCAAAGTAACCACGCAAAGTAACCACGCAAAGTAACGCAAAACAACGCATCGCACTACAACGCAACGCACTACAACGCAACGCACTACAACGCATCGCACTACAACACAACACAAAGTAACGCAACGCAAAGTAACGCAACGCAAAGTAACGCTACTTAAAGTAACGCAACGCAAAGTAAAGCAACACATTACAACACAAGGTAAGGTAACGCAACGCAAAGTAACACAACAAAAAATAATGCAACGCAAAGTAACAACGCAAAGTAACAACGCAAAGTAACAACGCAAAGTAACAACGCATCGCACTACAACGTAACGCAGTACAACGCTTCGCACTACAACACAACGCAAAGTAACGCAACGCAAAGTAACGCAACGCAAAGTAACGCAACGCAAAGTAACACAACACAAAGTAACACAATGCAAAGTAACGTAAAGCAAAGTAACCAAGGCAAGATAACACAACACAAAGTAACGCAAAGCAAAGTAACCAACGCAAGATAACACAACACAAACTAATGCAACTTTCTACAACACAAGGCAAAGTAACGTAACACAAAGTAACAACGCAAAGTAACAACGCAAAGTAACGCAAAACAACGCATCCCACTACAACGCAACGCACTTCAACGCAACGCACTACAACGCATCGCACTACAACACAACGCAAAGTAACGCAACGCAAAGTAACGCTACTTAAAGTAACGCAAGGCTAAGTAACGCACTACATTACAACACAAGGTAAGGTAACGCAATGCAAAGTAACACAACACAAAGTAATGCAATGCAAAGTAACAACGCAAAGTAACAACGCAATGTTCTACAACACAAGGCATAGTAACGCAACGCAAAGTAAAGCAACACATTACAACACAAGGTAAGGTAACGCAACGCAAAGTAACACAACAAAAAATAATGCAACGCAAAGTAACAACGCAAAGTAACAACGCAAAGTAACAACGCAAAGTAACAACGCATCGCACTACAACGTAACGCAGTACAACTCTTCGCACTACAACACAACGCAAAGTAATGCAACGCAAAGTAAGGCAACGCAAATTAACGCAACGCATAGTAACGCAACGCAAAGTAACGCAACGCAAAGTAACGCAACGCAAAGTAACACAACACAAAGTAACACAATGCAAAGTAACGTAAAGCAAAGTAACCAAGGCAAGATAACACAACACAAAGTAACGCAAAGCAAAGTAACCAACGCAAGATAACGCAACACAAACTAATGCAACTTTCTACAACACAAGGCAAAGTAACGTAACACAAAGTAACAAAACACAAAGTAATGCAAAGCAAAGTAACAACGCAAAGTAACAACGCAAAGTAACGCAAAACAACGCATCCCACTACAACGCAACGCACTTCAACGCAACGCACTACAACGCATCGCACTACAACACAACGCAAAGTAACGCAACGCAAAGTAACGCAACGCAAAGTAACGCAACGCAAAGTAACGCAACGCAAAGTAACGCAACGCAAAGTAACGCAACGCAAAGTAATGCTACGCAAAGTAACACAACGCAAAGTAACGCAACGCAAAGTAACGCACTACATTACAACACAAGGTAAGGTAACGCAATGCAAAGTAACACAACACAAAGTAATGCAACGCAAAGTAACAACGCAAAGTAACAACACAACGTTCTACAACACAAGGCATAGTAACACAACACAAAGTAATGCAACGCAAAGTAACAACACAAAGTAACAACGCAAAGTAACAACGCAAAGTAACTAACAAAGTAAGTGGGGGCGGCAGTAGCTGGTGGGGGCGGCAGTAGCTCAGTCTGTAGGGAGTTGGCTTGGGAACCGGAGGGTCTCCGGTTCAAGTCCCGACATGGACCAAAAACTGAGTGTGAACTGGTAGCTGGAGAGGTGCCAGTTTACCTCTTGGGCACTGCCGAGGTGCCCCTGAGCAAGGCACCAAACCCCCAACTGCTCAGGGCGCTTGTCAGGAACAGCCCCTTAACTCTGACGTCTCTCCATTAATGCATGTATGTGTGTTTCAGGTCTGCATGTACCATGTATGAGTTTAACAGAGTGTAAATTGAATTTCCCCATTGTGGGACTAATAAAGGTAGATCTTCTTCTTCTTCTTCTTCTTCTAACAACGCAAAGTAACAACGCAAAGTAACGCAAAACAACGCATTACAAAGCATCACACTACAACGCAACGCACTACAACGCATCGCACTACAACACAACGTAAAGTAACGCAACGCACAGTAACGCAACGCAAAGTAACGCTAAGCAAAGTAACACAACGCAAAGTACTGCAACGCAAAGTAACGCACTACAACAAAATGCAAAGTAACGCAACGCAAAGTAACACAACGCAAAGTAACACAATGCAAAGTAACGCAAAGCAAAATAACCAACGCAAAATAACACAACACAAACTAAGGCAACTTTCTACAACACGTTTTCAAGGTAAAGTAACGCAACGCAAAGTAACACAACACAGAGTAATGCAACGCAAAGTAACAACGCAAAGTAACGCAAAACAACGCATTACAACGTAACGCAAAGTAACGCAACGCAAAGTAAAGCTATGCAAAGTAACGTAACGCAAAGTAACGCTACGCAAAGTAACGCAACGCAAAGTAACGCAACGCAAAGTAACGCAACCCATTACAACACAAGTTAAAGTAGTGCAACGCAAAGTAACACAACACAAAGTAATGCAACGCAAAGTAACGACGCAAAGTAACAGCGCAAAGTAATGCAAAACAATGCATTACAATGTAACGCAAAGTAACGCAACGCAAAGTAACGCAACGCTAAATAACGCAACACAATACAACACAAGGCAAAGTAACGCAACGCACAGTAACGCAACACACAGTAACGCAACGCACAGTAACGCAACGCAAAGTAACGCACTACAACAAAATGCAAAGTAACGCAACCCAAAGTAACACAACGCAAAGTAACACAACGCAAAGTAACACAACGCAAAGTAACGCAACGCAAAGTAACGCAACGCAAAGTAATGCAACGCAAAGTAACGCACTACAACAAAATGCAAAGTAACGCAACGCAAAGTAACACAACGCAAAGTAACGCTATGCAAAGTAACGCAACGCTAAGTAACGCAACACACTACAAAACAAGGCAAAGTAACGCAACGCACTACGACACAACGCAAAGTAACTAATGCAAAGTAACACAAGGCAAAGTAACACAACGCACTACAAAACAAGACAAAGTAACGCAAAATAACGCAACACAAAGTAACGCAACGCAAAATAACGCACTACAACAAAATGCAAAGTAACACAACGCAAAGGAACACAATGCAAAGTAACGCAACGCAAAGTAACGCAACGTTAAGTAACGCAACGCAAATTAACGCTACGCAAAGTAGCACAACGCAAAGTAACACAACGCAAAGTAAGGCACTACATTACAACACAAGGTAAGGTAACGCAATGCAAAGTAACACAACTCAAGTAATGCAACGCAAAGTAACAACGCAACGTTCTACAATACAAGGCATAGCAATGCAATGCAAAGTAAAGCAACACATTACAACACAAGATACGGTAACGCAACGCAAAGTAACGCAACGCAAAGTAACGCAACGCAAAGTAACGCTAAGCAAAGTAACACAACGCAAAGTAACACAATGCAAAGTAACGCAAAGCAAAATAACCAACGCAAAATAACACAACACAAACGAAGGCAACTTTCTACAACACGTTATCAAGGTAAAGTAACGCAACGCAAAGTAACACAACACAAAGTAATGCAAAGCAAAGTAACAACGCAAAGTAACGCAAAACAACGCATCGCACTACAACGTAACGCACTTCAACGCAACGCACTACAACGCATCGCACTACAACACAACGCAAAGTAACACAACGTAAAGTAACGCAATGCAAAGTAAAACTACGCAAAGTAAGACAACACAAAGTAACGCAACGCAGAGTAACGCACTACAACAAAATACAAAGTAACGCAACGCAAAGTAACACAACGCAAAGTAACACAATGCAAAGTAAAAACGCAAAGTAACAACGCAAAGTAACAACGCAAAGAAAGAACGCAAAGTAACAACGCAAAGTAACGCAAAACAACGCATTACAACGTAACACAAAGTAACGCAAAGTAAAGCTACGCAAAGTAACGTAACGCAAAGTAACGCTACGCAAAGTAACGCAACGCAAAGTAACGCAACCCATTACAACACAAGTTAAAGTAGTGCAACGCAAAGTAACACAACACAAAGTAATACAACGCAAAGTAACGACGCAAAGTAACAGCGCAAAGTAATGCAAAACAACGCATTACAATGTAACGCAAAGTAACGCAACGCAAAGTAACGCAACGCTAAATAACGCAACACACTACAACACAAGGCAAAGTAACGCAACGCAAAGTAACGCAACGCAAAGTAACGCACTACAACAAAATGCAAAGTAACGCAACGCAAAGTAAAGCAACGCAAAGTAACGCTACGCAAAGTAACGCTACGCAAAGTAACGCAACGCTAAGTAACGCAACACACTACAACACAAGGCAAAGTAACGCAACGCACTACGACACAACGCAAAGTAACTAATGCAAAGTAACACAAGGCAAAGTAACACAACGCACTACAAAACAAGACAAAGTAACGCAAAATAACGCAACACAAAGTAACGCAACGCAAAATAACACACTACAACAAAATGAAAAGTAACACAACGCAAAGGAACACAATGCAAAGTAACGCAACGTAAAGTAACGCAACACAAAGTAACGCAACGCAAAGTAACGCAACCCATTACAACATAAGGTAAAGTAACGCAAAGCAAAGTAACACAACACAAAGTAACAACGCAAAGTAACAACGCAAAGTAACAACGCAAAGTAACAACGCAAAGTAACACAAAACAACGCATTAAAACGTAACGCAAAGTAAAGCAACGCAAAGTAAAGCTACGCAAAGTAACGCAACGCAAAGTAACGCTACGCAAAGTAACGCTACGCAAAGTAACACAACGCAAAGCAAAGTAACGCAATGCAAAGTAACGCAACGCAAAGTAACGCAACGCAAAGTAATGCAACACAAAGTAACACAATGTTCTACAACACAAGGCATAGTAACGCGACGCAAAGTAACGCAACACATTACAATACAAGGTAAAGTAAAGCAAGGCAAAGTAACACAACACAAAGGAATGCAACGCAAAGTAACAACGCAAAGTAACAACGCAAAGTAACACCAAACAACGCATTAAAACGCATCGCACTACTACGTAACGCAGTACAACGCATCGCACTACAACGCATCGCACTACAACACAATGCAAAGTAACGCAACGCATAGTAACGCAACGCAAAGTAACGCAACGCAAAGTAACGCAACGCAAAGTAACGCAACGCAAAGTAACGCACTACAACAAAATGCAAAGTAACGCAACGCAAAGTAACACAACGCAAAGTAACACAATGCAAAGTAATGCAACGCAAAGTAACAACGCAGAGTAACAACGCAAAGTAACAACGCAAAGTAACAACGCAAAGTAACGCAAAACAACGCATTACAACGTAACGCAAAGTAACGCTACGCAAAGTAACGCAACGCAAAGTAAACGCTACGCAAAGTAACGCTACGCAAAGTAACGCTACGCAAAGTAACGCAAAGTAACGCAACGCAAAGTAACGCACTACAACAAAATGCAAAGTAACGCAACGCAAAGTGACACAACGCAAACGAACACAATGCAAAGTAACGCAACGCAAATTAACGCAAAGTAACGCAAAGTAACGCAACGCAAAGTAATGCAACGCAAAGTAATGCAACGCAAAGTAACAACGCAAAGTAAAAACGCAAAGAAACAACGCAAAGTAAGAACGCAAAGTAACAACGCAAAGTAACACAAAACAACGCATTACAACGCATCGCATTACAACGCAACGCACTACAACGCATCGCACTACAACACAACGCAAAATAACGCAACGCAAAGTATCGCAGTACAACAAAATGCAAAGTAACGCAACGCAAAGTAACGCAACGCAAAGTAACGCAACGCAAAGTAACGCAACGCAAAGTAACGCAACGCAAAGTAACGCAACGGAAAGTAACACAACGCAAAGGAACACAATGCAAAGTAAAGCAACGCAAAGTAACGCAACGCAAAGTAACGCAACGCAAAGTAACGCAACCCATTACAACACAAGGTAAAGTAACGCAGCGCAAAGTAATGCAACGCAAAGTAACAACGCAAAGTCACAACGCAAAGTAACGCAAAACAATGCATTACAATGCATTACAACGTAACGCAAAGTAACGCAACGCAAAGTAACGCAACGCAAAGTAACGCAATGCAAAGAAACGCAACGCTAAATAACGCAACACACTACAACACAAGGCAAAGTAACGCAACGCACTACGACACAACGCAAAGTAACTAATGCAAAGTAACACAAGGCAAAGTAACACAACGCACTACAACACAAGGCAAAGTAATGCAACGCAAAGTGACACAACGCAAACGAACACAATGCAAAGTAACGCAACGCAAAGTAACGCAACACAACGCATTACAACGTAACGCAAAGTAACGCTACGCAAAGTAACGCTACGCAAAGTAACGCTACGCAATGTGACACAACGCAAACGAACACAATGCAAAGTAACGCAACGCAAAGTAACGCAAAGTAACGCAACGCAAAGTAATGCAACGCAAAGTAATGCAACGCAAAGTAATGCAACGCAAAGTAACAACGCAAAGTAAGACCGCAAAGAAACAACGCAAAGTAAAAACGCAAAGTAACGCAAAACAACGCATTACAACGCATCGCACTACAACGCAACACACTACAACGCATCGCACTACAACAAAATGCAAAATAACGCAACGCAAAGTAACGCACTACAACAAAATGCAAAGTAACGCAACGCAAAGTAACGCAACGCAAAGTAACGCAACGCAAAGTAACGCAACGCAAATGAACACAATGCAAAGTAAAGCAACGCAAAGTAACGCAACGCAAAGTAACGCAACGCAAAGTAACGCAACGCAAAGTAACGCAACCCATTACAACACAAGGTAAAGTAACGCAACGCAAAGTAACACAACACAAAGTGATGCAACGCAAATTAACAACGCAAAGTAACAACGCGAAGTAACAACGCAAAACAATGCATTACAATGCATTACAACGTAACGCAAAGTAACGCAACGCAAAGTAACGCAACGCAAAGTAACGCAACGCAAAGAAACGCAACGCTAAATAACGCAACACACTAAAACACAAGGCAAAGTAACGCAACGCACTACGACACAACGCAAAGTAACTAATGCAAAGTAACACAAGGCAAAGTAACACAACGCACTACAACACAAGGCAAAGTAATGCAACGCAAAGTGACACAACGCAAACGAACACAATGCAAAGTAACGCAACGCAAAGTAACGCAACACAACGCATTACAACGTAACGCAAAGTAACGCTACGCAAAGTAACGCTACGCAAAGTAACGCTACGCAAAATAACGCTACGCAAAGTAACGCTACGCAAAGTAACGCTACGCAATGTGACACAACGCAAACGAACACAATGCAAAGTAACGCAACGCAAAGTAACGCAAAGTAACGCAACGCAAAGTAATGCAACGCAAAGTAATGCAACGCAAAGTAATGCAACGCAAAGTAACAACGCAAAGTAAGAACGCAAAGAAACAACGCAAAGTAACAACGCAAAGTAACGCAAAACAACGCATTACAACGCATCGCACTACAACGCAACACACTACAACGCATCGCACTACAACAAAATGCAAAATAACGCAACGCAAAGTAACGCACTACAACAAAATGCAAAGTAACGCAACGCAAAGTAACGCAACGCAAAGTAACGCAACGCAAAGTAACGCAACGCAAATGAACACAATGCAAAGTAAAGCAACGCAAAGTAACGCAACCCATTACAACACAAGGTAAAGTAACGCAACGCAAAGTAACACAACACAAAGTGATGCAACGCAAATTAACAACGCCAAGTAACAACGCGAAGTAACAACGCAAAGTAACGCAAAACAACGCATTACAATGTAACGTAAAGTAACACAACGCAAAGTAACGCAACGCTAAATAACGCAACACACTACAATACAAGGCAAAGTAACGCAATGCACTACGACACAACGCAAAGTAACTAATGCAAAGTAACGCTACGCAATGTGACACAACGCAAACGAACACAATGCAAAGTAACGCAACGCAAAGTAACGCAAAGTAACGCAACGCAAAGTAATGCAACGCAAAGTAATGCAACGCAAAGTAATGCAACGCAAAGTAACAACGCAAAGTAAGAACGCAAAGAAACAACGAAAAGTAACAACGCAAAGTAACGCAAAACAACGCATTACAACGCATCGCACTACAACGCAACACACTACAACGCATCGCACTACAACAAAATGCAAAATAACGCAACGCAAAGTAACGCACTACAACAAAATGCAAAGTAACGCAACGCAAAGTAACGCAACGCAAAGTAACGCAACGCAAAGTAACGCAACGCAAATGAACACAATGCAAAGTAAAGCAACGCAAAGTAACGCAACGCAAAGTAACGCAACCCATTACAACACAAGGTAAAGTAACGCAACGCAAAGTAACACAACACAAAGTGATGCAACGCAAATTAACAACGCAAAGTAACAACGCAAAGTAACAACGCAAAGTAACGCAAAACAACGCATTACAATGTAACGTAAAGTAACACAACGCAAAGTAACGCAACCCATTACAACACAAGGTAAAGTAACGCAACGCAAAGTAACACAACACAAAGTGATGCAACGCAAATTAACAACGCAAAGTAACAACGCAAAGTAACAACGCAAAGTAACGCAAAACAACGCATTACAATGTAACGTAAAGTAACACAACGCAAAGTAACGCAACGCTAAATAACGCAACACACTACAACACAAGGCAAAGTAACGCAATGCACTACGACACAACGCAAAGTAACTAATGCAAAGTAACACAAGGCAAAGTAACACAACGCACTACAACACAAGGCAAAGTAACGCAACGCAAACGAACACAATGCAAAGTAACGCAAAGTAATGCAACGCAAAGTAATGCAGCGCAAAGTAACGCAAAGTAATGCAACGCAAAGTAACGCAAAACAACGCATTACAACGAATCGCACTACAACGCAACGCAAAATACCGCAACACAAAGTAACGCAACGCAGAGTAACGCACTACAACAAAATACAAAGTAACGCAACGCAAAGTAACACAAAGCAAAGGAACACAATGCAAAGAAACGCAACGCAAAGTAACGCAACGCAAAGTAACGCAACCCATTACAACACAAGGCAAAGTAACGCAAGGTAAAGTAACACAACACAAAGTAATGCAACGCAAAGTAAAAACGCAAAGTAACAACGCAAAGTAACAACGCAAAGTAACGCAAAACAACGCATTACAACGTAACGCAAAGTAACGCAACGCAAAGTAACGCAACGCATTACAACGTAACGCAAAGTAACGCAAAGCAAAGTAACGCAAACTAACGCACTACAACAAAATGCAAAGTAACGCAACGCAAAGTAAAACAACGCAAAGTAACGCAAAGTAAACGCAAAATAACACAACACAAACTAACGCAACTTTCTACAACACTAGGCAAAGTAACGCAACGCAAAGTGACACAACGCAAATGAACACAACGCAAAGTAACGCAACGCAAAGTAACGCAACGCAAAGTAACGCAACGCAAAGTAACGCTACACAAAGTAACACAATGCAAAGCAACACAACGCAAAGTAACGCACTACATTACAACACAAGGTAAGGTAACAATGCAAAGTAACACAACACAAAGTAATGCAACGCAAAGTAACAACGCAAGGTAACAACGCAAAGTAACAACGTAAAGTAACAACGCAAAGTAACAATCCAAAGTAACGCAAAACAACGCATTACAACGCATTGCACTACAACGTAACGCAGTACAACGCATCGCACTACAACACAACACAAAGTAACGCAACACAAAGTAACGCAACGCAAAGTAACGCAACGCATTACAACGTAACGCAAAGTAACACAACGCAAAGTAACGCAAACTAACGCACTACAACAAAATGCAAAGTAACGCAACGCAAAGTAAAACAACGCAAAGTAACGCAAAGTAAACGCAAAATAACACAACACAAACTAACGCAACTTTCTACAACACTAGGCAAAGTAACGCAACGCAAAGTGACACAACGCAAATGAACACAACGCAAAGTAACGCAACGCAAAGTAACGCAACGCAAAGTAACGCTGCACAAAGTAACACAATGCAAAGTAACACAACGCAAAGTAACGCACTACATTACAACACAAGGTAAGGTAACACAATGCAAAGTAACACAACACAAAGTAATGCAACGCAAAGTAACAACGCAAGGTAACAACGCAAAGTAATAACGTAAAGTAACAACGCAAAGTAACAATCCAAAGTAACGCAAAACAACGCATTACAACGCATCGCACTACAACGTAACGCAGTACAACGCATCGCACTACAACACAACACAAAGTAACGCAACACAAAGTAACACAACGCAAAATAACGCAACGCAAAGTAACGCACTACAACAAAATGCAAAGTAATGCAACACAAAGTAACACAACACAAAGTAACACAATGCAAAGTAGAGCAAAGCAAAGTAACCAACGCAAGATAACACAACGCAAAGTAACGCAACGCAAAGTAACGCAATGCAAAGTAAAACAACGGAAAGTAACACAATGCAAAGTCACGCAAAGCACTACAACACAAGGCAAAGCAACGCAACGCATTACAACACAAGACAAAGTAACGCAAAACAAAGTAACAAAACGCAAAGTAACACAAGGCAAAGTAACACAACGCAAAGTAATGCAACGCAAAGTAACGCAACGCAAAGTAACAACGCAAAGTAACGCAAAACAACGCAGTACAACGCATCGCATACAACGCAACGCACTACAACGCATCGCACTACAACACAAAGCAAAGTAACGCTATGCAAAGTAACGCAACGCTAAGTAACGCAACACACTACAACACAAGGCAAAGTAACGCAACGCACTACGACACAACGCAAAGTAACTAATGCAAAGTAACACAACGCAAAGGAACACAATGCAAAGTAACGCAATGCAAAGTAACGCAATGCAAAGTAACGCAACGCAAAGTAACGCAAAGTAACGCAAAGTAACGCAACGCAAAGTAACGCAACCCATTAAAACACAAGGTAAAGTAACAACGCAAAGTAACAACGCAAAGTAACAACACAAGACAAAGTAACGCAACACAGTACAACCCAAGGCAAAGTAAGGCAACACAAATTAACACAACGCAAAGTAATGCAACGCAACTTACTATAACACAACGCAAAGTAACAAAAGGCAAAGTAACGCAACGCAAAGTAACGCAACGCAAAATAATGCAATGTGCTACAACAAAAGGCAAAGTAACGCAATGCAAAATAACACAACACAAAGTAACACAATGCAAAGTAACGCAACGCAAAGTAACACAACCCAAAGTAATAAAAAGCAACGCACTACAACCCAAGGCAAAGTAAAACAACGCAAAGTAACGCAAAGCAAAGTAACCAACGCAAGATAACACAACACAAAGTAATGCAAAGCAAAGTAACAACGCAAAGTAACCACGCAAAGTAACCACGCAAAGTAACGCAAAACAACGCATCGCACTACAACGCAACGCACTACAACGCAACGCACTACAACGCATCGCACTACAACACAACACAAAGTAACGCAACACAAAGTAACGCAACGCAAAGTAACGCAACGCAAAGTAACGCTACTTAAAGTAACGCAACGCAAAGTAACGCACTACATTACAACACAAGGTAAGGTAACGCAATGCAAAGTAACACAACACAAAGTAATGCAACACAAAGTAACAACGCAAAGTAACAACGCAATGTTCTACAACACAAGGCATAGTAACGCAACGCAAAGTAAAGCAACACATTACAACACAAGGTAAGGTAACGCAACGCAAAGTAACACAACAAAAAATAATGCAACGCAAAGTAACAACGCAAAGTAACAACGCAAAGTAACAACGCAAAGTAACAACGCATCGCACTACAACGTAACGCAGTACAACGCTTCGTACTGGAACACAACGCAAAGTAATGCAACGCAAAGTAAGGCAACGCAAATTAACGCAACGCATAGTAACGCAACGCAAAGTAACGCAACGCAAAGTAACGCAACGCAAAGTAACACAACACAAAGTAACACAATGCAAAGTAACGTAAAGCAAAGTAACCAAGGCAAGATAACACAACACAAAGTAACGCAAAGCAAAGTAACCAACGCAAGATAACACAACACAAACTAATGCAAATTTCTACAACACAAGGCAAAGTAACGTAACACAAAGTAACAACGCAAAGTAACAACGCAAAGTAACGCAAAACAACGCATCCCACTACAACGCAACGCACTTCAACGCAACGCACTACAACGCATCGCACTACAACACAACGCAAAGTAACGCAACGCAAAGTAACGCTACTTAAAGTAACGCAAGGCTAAGTAACGCACTACATTACAACACAAGGTAAGGTAACGCAATGCAAAGTAACACAACACAAAGTAATGCAATGCAAAGTAACAACGCAAAGTAACAACGCAATGTTCTACAACACAAGGCATAGTAACGCAACGCAAAGTAAAGCAACACATTACAACACAAGGTAAGGTAACGCAACGCAAAGTAACACAACAAAAAATAATGCAACGCAAAGTAACAACGCAAAGTAACAACGCAAAGTAACAACGCATCGCACTACAACGTAACGCAGTACAACTCTTCGCACTACAACACAACGCAAAGTAATGCAACGCAAAGTAAGGCAACGCAAATTAACGCAACGCATAGTAACGCAACGCAAAGTAACGCAACGCAAAGTAACGCAACGCAAAGTAACGCAACGCAAAGTAACACAACACAAAGTAACACAATGCAAAGTAACGTAAAGCAAAGTAACCAAGGCAAGATAACACAACACAAAGTAACGCAAAGCAAAGTAACCAACGCAAGATAACGCAACACAAACTAATGCAACTTTCTACAACACAAGGCAAAGTAACGTAACACAAAGTAACAAAACACAAAGTAATGCAAAGCAAAGTAACAACGCAAAGTAACAACGCAAAGTAACGCAAAACAACGCATCCCACTACAACGCAACGCACTTCAACGCAACGCACTACAACGCATCGCACTACAACACAACGCAAAGTAACGCAACGCAAAGTAACGCAACGCAAAGTAACGCAACGCAAAGTAACGCAACGCAAAGTAACGCAACGCAAAGTAATGCTACGCAAAGTAACACAACGCAAAGTAACGCAACGCAAAGTAACGCACTACATTACAACACAAGGTAAGGTAACGCAATGCAAAGTAACACAACACAAAGTAATGCAACGCAAAGTAACAACGCAAAGTAACAACACAACGTTCTACAACACAAGGCATAGTAACGCAACGCAAAGTAAAGCAACACATTACAACACAAGGTAAGGTAACGCAACGCAAAGTAACACAACACAAAGTAATGCAACGCAAAGTAACAACACAAAGTAACAACGCAAAGTAACAACGCAAAGTAACTAACAAAGTAAGTGGGGGCGGCAGTAGCTGGTGGGGGCGGCAGTAGCTCAGTCTGTAGGGAGTTGGCTTGGGAACCGGAGGGTCTCCGGTTCAAGTCCCGACATGGACCAAAAACTGAGTGTGAACTGGTAGCTGGAGAGGTGCCAGTTTACCTCTTGGGCACTGCCGAGGTGCCCCTGAGCAAGGCACCAAACCCCCAACTGCTCAGGGCGCTTGTCAGGAACAGCCCCTTAACTCTGACGTCTCTCCATTAATGCATGTATGTGTGTTTCAGGTCTGCATGTACCATGTATGAGTTTAACAGAGTGTAAATTGAATTTCCCCATTGTGGGACTAATAAAGGTAGATCTTCTTCTTCTTCTTCTTCTTCTAACAACGCAAAGTAACAACGCAAAGTAACGCAAAACAACGCATTACAAAGCATCACACTACAACGCAACGCACTACAACGCATCGCACTACAACACAACGTAAAGTAACGCAACGCACAGTAACGCAACGCAAAGTAACGCTAAGCAAAGTAACACAACGCAAAGTACTGCAACGCAAAGTAACGCACTACAACAAAATGCAAAGTAACGCAACGCAAAGTAACACAACGCAAAGTAACACAATGCAAAGTAACGCAAAGCAAAATAACCAACGCAAAATAACACAACACAAACTAAGGCAACTTTCTACAACACGTTTTCAAGGTAAAGTAACGCAACGCAAAGTAACACAACACAGAGTAATGCAACGCAAAGTAACAACGCAAAGAAACAACGCAAAGTAACAACGCAAAGTAACGCATTACAATGTAACGCAAAGTAACGCTACGCAAAGTAACGCTACGCAAAGTAACGCTATGCAAAGTAACGCAACGCAAAGTAATGCAACGCAAAGTAACTCAAAGTAACGCAAAGTAACGCAACGCAAAGTAATGCAACGCAAAGTAATGCAACGCAAAGTAACGCAACGTTCTACAACACAAGGCATAATAACTCAACGCAAAGTAACGCAAAGTAATGCAACGCAAAGTAACAACGCAAGGTAACGCAAAACAACGCATTACAACGCATCGCACTACAACGCAACGCAAAATACTGCAACGCAAAGTAACGCAACGCAAAGTAACGTACTACAACAAAATGCAAAGAAACGCAACGCAAAGTAAAACAACACAAAGTAACACAATGCAAAGTAACGCAAAGCAAAGTAACAAACGCAAAATAACACAACACAAACTAACGCAACTTTCTACAACACAAGGCAAAGTAACGCAACGCAAAGTAACACAACACAAAGTAATGCAAAGCAAAGTAAGAACGCAAAGTAACAACGAAATGTAACGCAAAACAACGCATTACAACGCATCGCACTACAACGCAACGCACTACAACGCATCGCACTACAACACAACGCAAAGTAACGCAACGCAAAGTAAAGCTACGCAAAGTAACACAAGGCAAAGCAACACAACGCACTACAACACAAGGAAAAGTAACACAAGGTAAAGTAACGCAAGGTAAAGTAACGCAACGCAAAGTAACACAACACAAAGTAATGCAACGCAAACTAAAAACGCAAAGTAACAACGCAAACTAACAACGCAAACTAACAACGCAAAGTAACAATGCAAAGTAACAATGCAAAGTAACGCAAAACAACGCATTATAACGTAACGCAAAGTAACAAAACGCAAAGTAACGCAACGCAAAGTAGCGCAATGCAAAGTAACGTTACGCAAAGTAACGCAACGCGAAGTAACACAACCCATTAAAACACAAGGTAAAGTAACGCAACGCAAAGTAACACAAGACAAAGTAATGCAACGTAAAGTAACAACGCAAAGTAACAACGCAAAGTCACGCAAAACAACGCATTACAACGCATCGCACTACAACGCAACGCACTACAACGCATCGCACTACAACACAAAGCAAAGTAACGCTACGCAAAGTAACGCTACGCAAAGTAACACAATGCTAAGTAACGCAACACACTACGACACAACGCAAAGTAACTAATGCAAAGTAACACAACGCAAAGGAACACAATGCAAAGTAACGCAACGCAAAGTAACGCAATGCAAAGTAACGCAACGCAAAATAACGCAACCCATTAAAACACAAGGTAAAGTAACGCAACGCAACGTAATACAAGACAAAGTAATGCAACGCAGAGTAACAACGCAAAGTTACAACGCAAAGTAAGGCAAAACAACGCATCACACTACAAAGAAACACACTACAACGCAACGCACTACAACACATCGCACTACAACACAACACAAAATAACGCAACGCAAAGTAATGCAACGCAAAGTAACGCAACGCAAAGTAACACAATGCAAAGTAAAAACGCAAAGTAACAACGCAAAGTAACAACGCAAAGAAATAACGCAAAGTAACAACGCAAAGTAACAACGCAAAGTAACGCAAAACAACGCATTACAACGTAACGCAAAGTAACGCAACGCAAAGTAAAGCTACGCAAAGTAACGTAACGCAAAGTAACGCTACGCAAAGTAACACAACGCAAAGTAACGCAACGCAAAGTAACACAACCCATTACAACACAAGTTAAAGTAGTGCAACGCAAGGTAACACAACACAAAGTAATGCAACG
Source organism: Pterois miles (assembly GCA_947000775.1). NCBI lineage: Eukaryota > Metazoa > Chordata > Actinopteri > Perciformes > Scorpaenidae > Pterois > Pterois miles. Next base: position 3,376,659 of record CAMQGK010000123.1, read on the forward strand.
CAAAGTAACGACGCAAAGTAACAGCGCAAAGTAATGCAAAACAACGCATTACAATGTAACGCAAAGTAACGCAACGCAAACTAACGCAACGCTAAATAACGCAACACACTACAACACAAGGCAAAGTAACGCAACGCAAAGTAACGCAACGCAAAGTATCACAACGCAAAGTAACACAACGCAAAGTAAGGCACTACATTACAACACAAGGTAAGGTAACGCAATGCAAAGTAACACAACTCAAGTAATGCAACGCAAAGTAACAACGCAAAGTAACAACGCAACGTTCTACAATACAAGGCTTAGCAATGCAATGCAAAGTAAAGCAACACATTACAACAAAAGATAAGGTAACGCAACGCAAAGTAACACTAAGCAAAGTAAAACAACGCAAAGTAACACAATGCAAAGTAACGCAAAGCAAAATAACCAACGCAAAATAACACAACACAAACGAAGGCAACTTTCTACAACACGTTATCAAGGTAAAGTAACGCTACGCAAAGTAACACAACACAAAGTAATGCAACGCAAAGTAACAACGCAAAGTAACAACGCAAAGTAACAACGCAAAGGAACAACGCAAAGTAACGCAAAACAACGCATTACAACGTAACGCAAAGTAACGCTACGCAAAGTAACGCTACGCAAAGTAACGCTACGCAAAGTAACGCTACGCAAAGTAACGCTACGCAAAGTAACACAAAATAACGCAACTTTCTACAACACAAAGCAAAGTATCGCAAAGCAAAGTAACACAACACAAAGTAATGCAAAGCAAAGTAACATCGCAAAGTAACAACGCAAAGTAACGCAAAACAACGCATCGCACTACAACGTAACGAACTTCAACGCAACGCACTACAACGCATCGCACTACAACACAACGCAAAGTAACACAACGTAAAGTAACGCAATGCAAAGTAAAACTACGCAAAGTAAGACAACAAAAAGTAACGCAACGCAGAGTAACGCACTACAACAAAATACAAAGTAACGCAACGCAAAGTAACACAACGCAAAGTAACACAATGAAAGTAAAAACGCAAAGTAACAACGCAAAATAACAGCGCAAAGAAATAACGCAAAGTAACAACGCAAAGTAACGCAAAACAACGCATTACAACGTAACGCAAAGTAACGCAACGCAAAGTAAAGCTATGCAAAGTAACGTAACGCAAAGTAACGCTACGCAAAGTAACGCAACGCAAAGTAACGCAACGCAAAGTAACGCAACGCAAAGTAACGCAACCCATTACAACACAAGTTAAAGTAGTGCAACGCAAAGTAACACAACACAAAGTAATGCAACGCAAAGTAACGACACAAAGTAACAGCGCAAAGTAATGCAAAACAACGCATTACAATGTAACGCAACGCTAAATAACGCAACACACTACAACACAAGGCAAAGTAACGCAACGCACAGTAACGCAACGCACAGTAACGCAACGCAAAGTAACGCACTACAACAAAATGCAAAGTAACGCAACGCAAAGTAACACAACGCAAAGTAACACAACGCAAAGTAACGCAACGCAAAGTAACGCAACGCAAAGTAACGCAACGCAAAGTAACGCACTACAACAAAATGCAAAGTAACGCAACGCAAAGTAACACAACGCAAAGTAACGCTATGCAAAGTAACGCAACGCTAAGTAACGCAACACACTACAAAACAAGGCAAAGTAACGCAACGCACTACGACACAACGCAAAGTAACTAATGCAAAGTAACACAAGGCAAAGTAACACAACGCACTACAAAACAAGACAAAGTAACGCAAAATAACGCAACACAAAGTAACGCAACGCAAAATAACGCACTACAACAAAATGCAAAGTAACACAACGCAAAGGAACACAATGCAAAGTAACGCAACGTTAAGTAACGCAACGCAAATTAACGCTACGCAAAGTAACACAACGCAAAGTAACACAACGCAAAGTAAGGCACTACATTACAACACAAGGTAAGGTAACGCAATGCAAAGTAACACAACTCAAGTAATGCAACGCAAAGTAACAACGCAACGTTCTACAATACAAGGCATAGCAATGCAATGCAAAGTAAAGCAACACATTACAACACAAGATAAGGTAACGCAACGCAAAGTAACGCAACGCAAAGTAACGCAACGCAAAGTAACGCTAAGCAAAGTAACACAACGCAAAGTAACACAATGCAAAGTAACGCAAAGCAAAATAACCAACGCAAAATAACACAACACAAACGAAGGCAACTTTCTACAACACGTTATCAAGGTAAAGTAACGCAACGCAAAGTAACACAACACAAAGTAATGCAACGCAAAGTAACAACGCAAAGTAACAACGCAAAGTAACAACGTAAAGTAACAACGCAAAGTAACGCAAACAAAACATTACAACGTAACGCAAAGTAACGCTACGCAAAGTAACGCAACGCAAAGTAACGCTACGCAAAGTAACGCTACGCAAAGTAACACAAAATAACGCAACTTTCTACAACACAAGGCAAAGTATCGCAAAGCAAAGTAACACAACACAAAGTAATGCAAAGCAAAGTAACAACGCAAAGTAACGCAAAACAACGCATCGCACTACAACGTAACGCACTTCAACGCAACGCACTACAACGCATCGCACTACAACACAACGCAAAGTAACACAACGTAAAGTAAAGCAATGCAAAGTAAAACTACGCAAAGTAAGACAACACAAAGTAACGCAACGCAGAGTAACGCACTACAACAAAATACAAAGTAACGCAACGCAAAGTAACACAACGCAAAGTAACACAATGCAAAGTAAAAACGCAAAGTAACAACGCAAAGTAACAACGCAAAGAAATAACGCAAAGTAACAACGCAAAGTAACGCAAAACAACGCATTACAACGTAACGCAAAGTAACGCAACGCAAAGTGAAGCTACGCAAAGTAACGTAACGCAAAGTAACGCTACGCAAAGTAACACAACGCAAAGTAACGCAACGCAAAGTAACGCAACCCATTACAACACAAGTTAAAGTAGTGCAACGCAAAGTAACACAACACAAAGTAATGCAACGCAAAGTAACGACGCAAAGTAACAGCGCAAAGTAATGCAAAACAACGCATTACAATGTAACGCAAAGTAACGCAACGCAAAGTAACACAACGCTAAATAACGCAACACACTACAACACAAGGCAAAGTAACGCAACGCAAAGTAACGCAACGCAAAGTAACGCACTACAACAAAATGCAAAGTAACGCAACGCAAAGTAACGCTACGCAAAGTAACGCAACGCTAAGTAACGCAACACACTACAACACAAGGCAAAGTAACGCAACGCACTACGACACAACGCAAAGTAACTAATGCAAAGTAACACAAGGCAAAGTAACACAACGCACTACAAAACAAGACAAAGTAACGCAAAATAACGCAACACAAAGTAACGCAACGCAAAATAACACACTACAACAAAATGAAAAGTAACACAACGCAAAGGAACACAATGCAAAGTAACGCAACGCAAAGTAACGCAACCCATTACAACATAAGGTAAAGTAACGCAAAGCAAAGTAACACAACACAAAGTAACAACGCAAAGTAACAACGCAAAGTAACAACGCAAAGTAACACAAAACAACGCATTAAAACGTAACGCAAAGTAAAGCAACGCAAAGTAAAGCTACGCAAAGTAACGCAACGCAAAGTAACGCTACGCAAAGTAACGCTACGCAAAGTAACACAACGCAAAGCAAAGTAACGCAATGCAAAGTAACGCAACGCAAAGTAATGCAACGCAAAGTAACACAATGTTCTACAACACAAGGCATAGTAACGCGACGCAAAGTAACGCAACACATTACAATACAAGGTAAAGTAAAGCAAGGCAAAGTAACACAACACAAAGGAATGCAACGCAAAGTAACAACGCAAAGTAACAACGCAAAGTAACACCAAACAACGCATTAAAACGCATCGCACTACTACGTAACGCAGTACAACGCATCGCACTACAACGCATCGCACTACAACACAACGCAAAGTAACGCAACGCATAGTAACGCAACGCAAAGTAACGCAACGCAAAGTAACGCAACGCAAAGTAACGCACTACAACAAAATGCAAAGTAACGCAACGCAAAGTAACAACGCAAAGTAACAACGCAAAGTAACAACGCAAAGTAACAACGCAAAGTAACAGCGCAAAGTAACGCAAAACAACGCATTACAACGTAACGCAAAGTAACGCTACGCAAAGTAACGCAACGCAAAGTAAACGCTACGCAAAGTAACGCTACGCAAAGTAACGCGACGCAAAGTAACGCAAAGTAACGCAACGCAAAGTAACGCACTACAACAAAATGCAAAGTAACGCAACGCAAAGTGACACAACGCAAACGAACACAATGCAAAGTAACGCAACGCAAATTAACGCAAAGTAACGCAAAGTAACGCAACGCAAAGTAATGCAACGCAAAGTAACAACACAAAGTAAAAACGCAAAGAAACAACGCAAAGTAAGAACGCAAAGTAACAACGCAAAGTAACACAAAACAACGCATTACAACGCATCGCATTACAACGCAACGCACTACAACGCATCGCACTACAACACAACTCAAAATAACGCAACGCAAAGTATCGCAGTAAAACAAAATGCAAAGTAACGCAATGCAAAGTAACGCAACGCAAAGTAACGCAACGCAAAGTAACGCAACGGAAAGTAACACAACGCAAAGGAACACAATGCAAAGTAAAGCAACGCAAAGTAACGCAACGCAAAGTAACGCAACCCATTACAACACAAGGTAAAGTAACGCAGCGCAAAGTAATGCAACGCAAAGTAACAACGCAAAGTAACAACGCAAAGTAACGCAAAACAATGCATTACAATGCATTACAACGTAACGCAAAGTAACGCAACGCAAAGTAACGCAACGCAAAGTAACGCAACGCAAAGAAACGCAACGCTAAATAACGCAACACACTACAACACAAGGCAAAGTAACGCAACGCACTACGACACAACGCAAAGTAACTAATGCAAAGTAACACAAGGCAAAGTAACACAACGCACTACAACACAAGGCAAAGTAATGCAACGCAAAGTGACACAACGCAAACGAACACAATGCAAAGTAACGCAACGCAAAGTAACGCAACACAACGCATTACAACGTAATGCAAAGTAACGCTACGCAAAGTAACGCTACGCAAAGTAACGCTACGCAAAATAACGCTACGCAAAGTAACGCTACGCAAAGTAACGCTACGCAATGTGACACAACGCAAACGAACACAATGCAAAGTAACGCAACGCAAAGTAACGCAAAGTAACGCAACGCAAAGTAATGCAACGCAAAGTAATGCAACGCAAAGTAATGCAACGCAAAGTAATGCAACGCAAAGTAACAACGCAAAGTAAGAACGCAAAGAAACAACGCAAAGTAACAACGCAAAGTAACGCAAAACAACGCATTACAACGCATCGCACTACAACGCAACACACTACAACGCATCGCACTACAACAAAATGCAAAATAACGCAACGCAAAGTAACGCACTACAACAAAATGCAAAGTAACGCAACGCAAAGTAAAGCAACGCAAAGTAACGCAACGCAAAGTAACGCAACGCAAATGAACACAATGCAAAGTAAAGCAACGCAAAGTAACGCAACGCAAAGTAACGCAACGCAAAGTAACGCAACCCATTACAACACAAGGTAAAGTAACACAACACAAAGTAACACAACACAAAGTGATGCAACGCAAATTAACAACGCAAAGTAACAACGCGAAGTGACAACGCAAAACAATGCATTACAATGCATTACAACGTAACGCAAAGTAACGCAACGCAAAGTAACGCAACGCAAAGTAACGCAACGCAAAGTAACGCAACGCAAAGAAACGCAACGCTAAATAACGCAACACACTACAACACAAGGCAAAGTAACGCAACGCACTACGACACAACACAAAGTAACTAATGCAAAGTAACACAAGGCAAAGTAACACAACGCACTACAACACAAGGCAAAGTAATGCAACGCAAAGTGACACAACACAAACGAACACAATGCAAAGTAACGCAACGCAAAGTAACGCAACACAACGCATTACAACGTAACGCAAAGTAACGCTACGCAAAGTAACGCTACGCAAAGTAACGCTACGCAAAATAACGCTAAGCAAAGTAACGCTACGCAAAGTAACGCTACGCAATGTGACACAACGCAAACGAACACAATGCAAAGTAACGCAACGCAAAGTAACGCAAAGTAACGCAACGCAAAGTAATGCAACGCAAAGTAATGCAACGCAAAGTAATGCAACGCAAAGTAACAACGCAAAGTAAGAACGCAAAGAAACAACGCAAAGTAACAACGCAAAGTAACGCAAAACAACGCATTACAACGCATCGCACTACAACGCAACACACTACAACGCATCGCACTACAAAAAAATGCAAAATAACGCAACGCAAAGTAACGCACTACAACAAAATGCAAAGTAACGCAACGCAAAGTAACGCAACGCAAAGTAACGCAACGCAAAGTAACGCAACGCAAATGAACACAATGCAAAGTAAAGCAACGCAAAGTAACGCAACGCAAAGTAACGCAACCCATTACAACACAAGGTAAAGTAACGCAACGCAAAGTAACACAACACAAAGTGATGCAACGCAAATTAACAACGCAAAGTAACAACGCGAAGTAACAACGCAAAGTAACGCAAAACAACGCATTACAATGTAACGTAAAGTAACACAACGCAAAGTAACGCAACGCTAAATAACGCAACACACTACGACACAAGGCAAAGTAACGCAATGCACTACGACACAACGCAAAGTAACTAATGCAAAGTAACGCTACGCAATGTGACACAACGCAAACGAACACAATGCAAAGTAACGCAACGCAAAGTAACGCAAAGTAACGCAACGCAAAGTAATGCAACGCAAAGTAATGCAACGCAAAGTAATGCAACGCAAAGTAACAACGCAAAGTAAGAACGCAAAGAAACAACGCAAAGTAACAACGCAAAGTAACGCAAAACAACGCATTACAACGCATCGCACTACAACGCAACACACTACAACGCATCGCACTACAACAAAATGCAAAATAACGCAACGCAAAGTAACGCACTACAACAAAATGCAAAGTAACGCAACGCAAAGTAACGCAACGCAAAGTAACGCAACGCAAATGAACACAATGCAAAGTAAAGCAACGCAAAGTAACGCAACGCAAAGTAACGCAACCCATTACAACACAAGGTAAAGTAACGCAACGCAAAGTAACACAACACAAAGTGATGCAACGCAAATTAACAACGCAAAGTAACAACGCGAAGTAACAACGCAAAGTAACGCAAAACAACGCATTACAATGTAACGTAAAGTAACACAACGCAAAGTAACGCAACGCTAAATAACGCAACACACTACAACACAAGGCAAAGTAACGCAATGCACTACGACACAACGCAAAGTAACTAATGCAAAGTAACACAAGGCAAAGTAACACAATGCACTACAACACAAGGCAAAGTAACGCAACGCAAACGAACACAATGCAAAGTAACGCAAAGTAATGCAACGCAAAGTAATGCAGCGCAAAGTAACGCAAAGTAATGCAACGCAAAGTAACGCAAAACAACGCATTACAACGAATCGCACTACAACGCAACGCAAAATACCGCAACACAAAGTAACGCAACGCAGAGTAACGCACTACAACAAAATACAAAGTAACGCAACGCAAAGTAACACAAAGCAAAGGAACACAATGCAAAGAAACGCAACGCAAAGTAACGCAACGCAAAGTAACGCAACCCATTACAACACAAGGCAAAGTAACGCAAGGTAAAGTAACACAACACAAAGTAATGCAACGCAAAGTAAAAACGCAAAGTAACAACGCAAAGTAACAACGCAAAGTAACGCAAAACAACGCATTACAACGTAACGCAAAGTAACGCAACGCAAAGTAACGCAACGCATTACAACGTAACGCAAAGTAACGCAACGCAAAGTAACGCAAACTAACGCACTACAACAAAATGCAAAGTAACACAACGCAAAGTAAAACAACGCAAAGTAACTTAAAGTAAACGCAAAATAACACAACACAAACTAACGCAACTTTCTACAACACTAGGCAAAGTAACGCAACGCAAAGTGACACAACGCAAATGAACACAACGCAAAGTAACGCAACGCAAAGTAACGCAACGCAAAGTAACGCAACGCAAAGTAACGCTACACAAAGTAACACAATGCAAAGCAACACAACGCAAAGTAACGCACTACATTACAACACAAGGTAAGGTAACACAATGCAAAGTACCACAACACAAAATAATGCAACGCAAAGTAACAACGCAAGGTAACAACGCAAAGTAACAACATAAAGTAACAACGCAAAGTAACAATCCAAAGTAACGCAAAACAACGCATTACAACGCATCGCACTACAACGTAACGCAGTACAACGCATCGCACTACAACACAACACAAAGTAACGCAACACAAAGTAACGCAACACAAAGTAACGCAACGCAAAGTAACGCAACGCATTACAACGTAACGCAAAGTAACGCAACGCAAAGTAACGCAAACTAACGCACTACAACAAAATGCAAAGTAACGCAACGCAAAGTAAAACAACGCAAAGTAACGCAAAGTAAACGCAAAATAACACAACACAAACTAACGCAACTTTCTACAACACTAGGCAAAGTAACGCAACGCAAAGTGACACAACGCAAATGAACACAACGCAAAGTAACGCAACGCAAAGTAACGCAACGCAAAGTAACGCTACACAAAGTAACACAATGCAAAGTAACACAACGCAAAGTAACGCACTACATTACAACACAAGGTAAGGTAACACAATGCAAAGTAACACAACACAAAGTAATGCAACGCAAAGTAACAACGCAAGGTAACAACGCAAAGTAATAACGTAAAGTAACAACGCAAAGTAACAATCCAAAGTAACGCAAAACAACGCATTACAACGCATCGCACTACAACGTAACGCAGTACAACGCATCGCACTACAACACAACACAAAGTAACGCAACACAAAGTAACGCAACGCAAAATAACGCAACGCAAAGTAACGCACTACAACAAAATGCAAAGTAACGCAACACAAAGTAACACAACACAAAGTAACACAATGCAAAGTAGAGCAAAGCAAAGTAACCAACGCAAGATAACACAACGCAAAGTAACGCAACGCAAAGTAACGCAATGCAAAGTAAAACAACGGAAAGTAACACAATGCAAAGTCACGCAAAGCACTACAACACAAGGCAAAGCAACGCAACGCATTACAACACAAGGCAAAGTAACGCAAAACAAAGTAACAAAACGCAAAGTAACACAAGGCAAAGTAACACAACGCAAAGTAATGCAACGCAAAGTAACAACGCAAAGTAACGCAAAACAACGCAGTACAACGCATCGCATACAACGCAACGCACTACAACGCATCGCACTACAACACAAAGCAAAGTAACGCTATGCAAAGTAACGCAACGCTAAGTAACGCAACACACTACAACACAAGGCAAAGTAACGCAACGCACTACGACACAATGCAAAGTAACTAATGCAAAGTAACACAACGCAAAGGAACACAATGCAAAGTAACGCAATGCAAAGTAACGCAATGCAAAGTAACGCAACGCAAAGTAACGCAAAGTAACGCAAAGTAACGCAACGCAAAGTAACGCAACCCATTAAAACACAAGGTAAAGTAACAACGCAAAGTAACAACGCAAAGTAACAACACAAGACAAAGTAACGCAACACAGTACAACCCAAGGCAAAGTAAGGCAACACAAATTAACACAACGCAAAGTAATGCAACGCAACTTACTATAACACAACGCAAAGTAACAAAAGGCAAAGTAACGCAACGCAAAGTAACGCAACGCAAAGTAACGCAACGCAAAATAATGCAATGTGCTACAACAAAAGGCAAAGTAACGCAATGCAAAATAACACAACACAAAGTAACACAATGCAAAGTAACGCAACGCAAAGTAACACAACCCAAAGTAATAAAAAGCAACGCACTACAACCCAAGGCAAAGTAAAACAACGCAAAGTAACGCAAAGCAAAGAAACAACGCAAAGTAACCACGCAAAGTAACCACGCAAAGTAACGCAAAACAACGCATCGCACTACAACGCAACGCACTACAACGCAACGCACTACAACGCATCGCACTACAACACAACACAAAGTAACGCAACGCAAAGTAACGCAACGCAAAGTAACGCTACTTAAAGTAACGCAACGCAAAGTAAAGCAACACATTACAACACAAGGTAAGGTAACGCAACGCAAAGTAACACAACAAAAAATAATGCAACGCAAAGTAACAACGCAAAGTAACAACGCATCGCACTACAACGTAACGCAGTACAACGCTTCGCACTACAACACAACGCAAAGTAATGCAACGCAAAGTAAGGCAACGCAAATTAACGCAACGCATAGTAACGCAACGCAAAGTAACGCAACGCAAAGTAACGCAACGCAAAGTAACACAACACAAAGTAAGACAATGCAAAGTAACGTAAAGCAAAGTAACCAAGGCAAGATAACACAACACAAAGTAACGCAAAGCAAAGTAACCAACGCAAGATAACACAACACAAACTAATGCAACTTTCTACAACACAAGGCAAAGTAACGTAACACAAAGTAACAACGCAAAGTAACAACGCAAAGTAACGCAAAACAACGCAACCCACTACAACGCAACGCACTTCAACACAACGCACTACAACGCATCGCACTACAACACAACGCAAAGTAACGCAACGCAAAGTAACGCTACTTAAAGTAACGCAAGGCTAAGTAACGCACTACATTACAACACAAGGTAAGGTAACGCAATGCAAAGTAACACAACACAAAGTAATGCAATGCAAAGTAACAACGCAAAGTAACAACGCAATGTTCTACAACACAAGGCATAGTAACGCAACGCAAAGTAAAGCAACACATTACAACACAAGGTAAGGTAACGCAACGCAAAGTAACACAACAAAAAATAATGCAACGCAAAGTAACAACGCAAAGTAACAACGCAAAGTAACAACGCAAAGTAACAACGCATCGCACTACAACGTAACGCAGTACAACTCTTCGCACTACAACACAACGCAAAGTAATGCAACGCAAAGTAAGGCAACGCAAATTAACGCAACGCATAGTAACGCAACGCAAAGTAACGCAACGCAAAGTAACGCAACGCAAAGTAACGCAACGCAAAGTAACACAACACAAAGTAACACAATGCAAAGTAACGTAAAGCAAAGTAACCAAGGCAAGATAACACAACACAAAGTAACGCAAAGCAAAGTAACCAACGCAAGATAACGCAACACAAACTAATGCAACTTTCTACAACACAAGGCAAAGTAACGTAACACAAAGTAACAAAACACAAAGTAATGCAAAGCAAAGTAACAACGCAAAGTAACAACGCAAAGTAACGCAAACCAACGCATCCCACTACAACGCAACGCACTTCAACGCAACGCACTACAACGCATCGCACTACAACACAACGCAAAGTAACGCAACGCAAAGTAACGCAACGCAAAGTAACGCAACGCAAAGTAACGCAACGCAAAGTAACGCAACGCAAAGTAACGCAACGCAAAGTAATGCTACGCAAAGTAACACAACGCAAAGTAACGCAACGCAAAGTAACGCACTACATTACAACACAAGGTAAGGTAGCGCAATGCAAAGTAACACAACACAAAGTAATGCAACGCAAAGTAACAACGCAAAGTAACAACACAACGTTCTACAACACAAGGCATAGTAACACAACACAAAGTAATGCAACGCAAAGTAACAACACAAAGTAACAACGCAAAGTAACAACGCAAAGTAACTAACAAAGTAAGTGGGGGCGGCAGTAGCTGGTGGGGGCGGCAGTAGCTCAGTCTGTAGGGAGTTGGCTTGGGAACCGGAGGGTCTCCGGTTCAAGTCCCGACATGGACCAAAAACTGAGTGTGAACTGGTAGCTGGAGAGGTGCCAGTTTACCTCTTGGGCACTGCCGAGGTGCCCCTGAGCAAGGCACCAAACCCCCAACTGCTCAGGGCGCTTGTCAGGAACAGCCCCTTAACTCTGACGTCTCTCCATTAATGCATGTATGTGTGTTTCAGGTCTGCATGTACCATGTATGAATTTAACAGAGTGTAAATTGAATTTCCCCATTGTGGGACTAATAAAGGTAGATCTTCTTCTTCTTCTTCTTCTTCTAACAACGCAAAGTAACAACGCAAAGTAACGCAAAACAACGCATTACAAAGCATCACACTACAACGCAACGCACTACAACGCATCGCACTACAACACAACGTAAAGTAACGCAACGCACAGTAACGCAACGCAAAGTAACGCTAAGCAAAGTAACACAACGCAAAGTACTGCAACGCAAAGTAACGCACTACAACAAAATGCAAAGTAACGCAACGCAAAGTAACACAACGCAAAGTAACACAATGCAAAGTAACGCAAAGCAAAATAACCAACGCAAAATAACACAACACAAACTAAGGCAACTTTCTACAACACGTTTTCAAGGTAAAGTAACGCAACGCAAAGTAACACAACACAGAGTAATGCAACGCAAAGTAACAACGCAAAGAAACAACGCAAAGTAACAACGCAAAGTAACGCATTACAATGTAACGCATTACAATGTAACGCAAAGTAACGCTACGCAAAGTAACGCTACGCAAAGTAACGCTATGCAAAGTAACGCAACGCAAAGTAATGCAACGCAAAGTAACTCAAAGTAACGCAAAGTAACGCAACGCAAAGTAATGCAACGCAAAGTAATGCAACGCAAAGTAACGCAACGTTCTACAACACAAGGCATAATAACTCAACGCAAAGTAACGCAAAGTAATGCAACGCAAAGTAACAACGCAAGGTAACGCAAAACAACGCATTACAACGCATCGCACTACAACGCAACGCAAAATACTGCAACACAAAGTAACGCAACGCAGAGTAACGCACTACAACAAAATACAAAGTAACGCAACGCAAAGTAACACAACGCAAAGAAATACAATGCAAAGTAACGCAACGCAAAGTAACGCAACGCAAAGTAACGCAACCCATTACAACACAAGGCAAAGTAACGCAATGTAAAGTAACGCAAAACAACGCATTACAACGCATCGCACTACAACGTAACGCAGTACAACGCATCACACTACAACACAACGCAAAGTAACGCAATGCAAAGTAACACAACGCAAAGTAACACAATGCAAGGTAACGCAAAGCAAAGTAACGCAACGCAAAGTAACACAACGCAAAGTAACACAACGCAAAGTAACGCAACACATTACAACACAAGGCAAAGTAACGCAACGCAAAGTAATGTAACGCAAAGTAAGACAACGCAAAGTAAGGCAACACATTACAACACAAGGCAAAGTAATGCAACGCAAAGTAATGCAATGCAAAGTAACACAACGCAAAGTAACGCAACGTTAAGTATCGCACCACACTACAACACAAGGCAAAGTAACGCAACGCACTACAACACAACGCAAAGTAAGTAATGAAAGTAACACAAGGCAAAGTAACACAACACACTACAACACAAGGCAAAGTAACGCAACGCAAAGTAACACACTGCTAAGTAACGCAACGTTCTACAACACAAGGCAAAGTAACTCAACGCAAAGTAATACAACGCAAAGTAACACACCGCAAAGTAACGCAACGTTCTACAATACAAGGCAAAGTAACGCAACACAAAGTAACTCAATGCAAAGTAACACAACGCAATGTAACGCAACGCAAAGTAATGAAACGCAAAGCAATACAACACAAGGTAAAGTAACACAAGGCAAAGTGACACAAGGCAAAGTAACGTAACACAGTAAAACACAAGGCAAAGTAAGGCAACTCAAATTAACACATCGCAAAGTAATGCAACGCAACGCACTACAAAATAAAGCAAAGTAACACGAGGCAACGTAACATAACGCGAAGTAACGCAACGCAAAGTAACGCAACGCAAAGTAACGCAACGCAAAGTAACGCAACGCACTACAACACAATGCAAAGTAACTAATGCAAAGTAACACAAGGCAAAGTAACACAACGCTAAGTAACGTAACGTTCTACAACACAAGGCAAAGTAACTCAACGCAAAGTAATACAACGCAAAGTAACACACCGCAAAGTAACGCAACGTTCTACAACACAACGCAAAGTAACGCAACGCAAAGTAATGCAACGCAAAGTATCGTAACGCACTACAACACAATGAAAAGTAACGTAATGCAAAGTAACACAACGCAAACTAACACAACGCAAAGTAAAACAATGCAAAGTAACGCAAAGCAAAGTAACGCAATGCAAATTAACACAACACAAACTAACGCATCTTTCTACAAAACAAGGCAAAGTAACGCAACGCAAAGTAACACAGCGCAAAGTAACACAATGCAGTACAAAAAAGGCAAAGTAACGCAACGCAAAGTAAAGCAACGCAAAGTAACGCAACGCAAAGTAACACAAGGCAAAGTAAAGCAACGGTAAGTAAAAGCAACACACTACAACACAAGGCAAAGTAACGCAATGCACTACGACACAACGCAAAGTAACACAAGGCAAAGTAACACAAGGCAAAGTAACACAAAGCACTACAACACAAGGCAAAGTAACGCAACCCAAAGTGACACAACGCAAAGGAACACAATGCAAAGTAACGCAACGCTAAGTAACGCAACGCTAAGTAACGCAACGCAAAGTAACGCAATGCAAAGTAAAGCAACGTTCTACAACACAAGGCATAGTAACGCAACGCCAAGTAACGCAACACATTACAACACAAGGTAAAGAAACGCAACGCAAAGTAACAATGCAAAGTAACAACGCAAAGTAACGCAACGCAAAGTAACGCAACGCAAAGTAACGCAACCCATTACAACACAAGGTAAAGTAATGCAACGCAAAGTAACGACGCAAAGTAACAACGCAAAGTAACGCAAAACAACGCACTACAACAAAATGCAAAGTAACGCAATGCAAAGTAACAAAATGCAAAGGAACACAACGCAAAGGAAGACAATGCAAAGTAACGCAAAGTAACGCAACGCAAAGTCACGCAACGCAAAGTCACGCAACCCATTACAACACAAGGTAAAGTAACGCAACGCAAAGTAACGCAAAACAACGCATTACAACGTAACGCAAAGTAACGCAACGCTAACTAACGCAATACACTACAACACAAGGCAAAGTAACGCAACGCACTACGACACAACGCAATGTAACAAATGCAAAGTAACACAAGGCAAATTAACACAACCCACTACAACACAAGACAAAGTAACGCAACGCAAAGTGACACAACGCAAACGAACACAATGCAAAGTAACGCAACGCAAAGTAACGCAACACAAAGTAACGCAAAGCAAAGTAACACAATGCAAAGTAAGGCAACCCAAAGTAAAGCAACACATTACAACACAAGACAAAGTAAGGCAATGCAAAGTAACGCAACGCAAAGTAACACAACCCAAAGTAACAAAACGCAACGCACTACAACCCAAGGCAAAGTAAAACAACGCAAAGTAACGCAACACATTACAACACAACGTAAAGTAACACAACGCAAAGTAACACAATGCAAAGAAACACAACGCAAAGTAACAACGCAAAGTAACAACGCAAACTAACGCAACTTTCTACAACACAAGGCAAAGTAACGCAACGCAGTACAACACAACGCAAAGTAACGCAACTCAAAGTAACAAAAGGCCAAGTAACACAACGCACTACAAAACAAGGCAAAGTAATGCAACGCAAGGCAATACAACACAAGGTAAAGTAACACAAGGCAAAGTAACACAACACAAAGTAACGCAACACAGTACAACACAAGGCAAAGTAAGGCAACACAAATTAACACAACGCAAAGTAATGCAACGCAACTTACTATAACACAACGCAAAGTAACAAAAGGCAAAGTTACACAACGCAAAGTAACGCAACGCAAAGTCACGCAACGCAAAGTAATGCAATGTGCTACAACAAAAGGCAAAGTAACGCAATGCAAAATAACACAACACAAAGTAACACAATGCAAAGTAAGGCAACGCATAGTAACGCAACACATTACAACACAAGACAAAGTAAGGCAACGCAAAGTGACACGACGCAAAGTAACGTAACCCAAAGTAACGATGCAAAGTAACGCAACGCGTAGTAACGCAACACATTACAACACAAGGCAAAGTAACGCAATGCACTACAACACTATGCAAAGTAACGCAGCGCAAAGTAACACAACACAAACTAACGCAACGGACTACGACACAACGCAAAGTAACACAACCCAAAGAAACACAACGCAACGCAATACAACACAAGGCAAAGTAAAACAACGCAAAGTAACGCAACACATTACAACAGAAGGTAAAGTAACGCAATGGAGAGTAACACAACGCAAAGTAACGCAACGCAAAGTAACACAAGGTAAAGTAACACAAGGCAAAGTAACACAATGCAAAGTAACGCAAAGCAAAGTAATGCAAAACAAAGAAACACAACGCAAAGTAACACAAGGCAAAGTAACACAACGCAAAGTAACGCAACTCAAAGTAACACAACTCAAAGTAACACAGTGCAATAGAACAAAAGGCAAAGTAACGCAACGCAAAGTAACACAACGCAAAGTAACACATGCAAAGTAACACAATGCAAAGTAACGCAAAGCAAAGTAACGCAACTCAAAGTAACACAAGGCAAAGTAACACAACGCAAATTAATGCAACACGACGCATTACAACACAACGCAATGTAACACAACACAAAGTAACGCAACACAACAAACTCCAACACAAGGCAAAGTAAAACAACAGAACGTAACAAAATGCAAAGTAAAGCAATGCAAAGAAACGCAACGCAAAGTAACGCAACGCAAAGTAATGCAACACAAAGTAACACAACGCAAAGTAACGCAACGCAAATTAACGCAACGCACCAGAACACAATGCAAAGTAACGCAACGCAAAGTAACGCAACGCAAAGTAACACATCGTAAAGTAATACAACGCACTAGAACAAAAGGCAAAGTGACGCAACACAAAGTAATACAACGCAAAGTAACACAATGCAAAGTAACGCAAAGCAAAGTAACCAACGCAAAGTAACCAACGCAAAGTAACCAACGCAAAGTAACGCAACGCTAAGTAAAGCAACACACTACAACACAAGGCAAAGTAACACAACGCACTACAACACAAGGCAAAGTAACCAACGCAAAGTAACGCAACGCTAAGTAACGCAACGCTAAGTAACGCAACGCTAAGTAACGCAACGCTAAGTAACGCAACGCTAAGTAACGCAGCACACTACAACACAAGGCAACGCAATGGAACACAATGCAAAGTAACAAGGCAAAGTAACGCAACACATTACAACATAAGGTAAATTAACGCAACGCAAAGTAACGCAACGCAAAGTAACGCAACGCAAAATAACGCACTACATTAAAACACAAGGTAAGGTAAGGCAATGTAAAGTAACACAACACAAAGTAATGCAACGCAAAGTAACAACGCAAAGTAACAACGCAAAGTAACAACGCAACGTTCTACAACACAAGGCATAGCAACGCAACGCAAAGTACAGCAACACATTACAACACAAGGTAATGTAACGCAACGCAAAGTAATGCAACGCAAAGTAACGCAACGCAAAGTAACGCAACGCAAAGTAACGCTAAGCAAAGTAACACAACGCAAAGTACTGCAACGCAAAGTAATGCACTACAACAAAATGCAGAGTAACGCAACGCAAAGTAACACAACGCAAAGTAACACAACACAAAGTAACACAACACAAAGTAACGCAAAGCAAAGTAACCAATGCAAGATAACACAACAGAAAATAACGCAACTTTCTACAACACAAGGCAAAGTATTGCAAAGCAAAGTAACACAAAACAAAGTAATGCAAAGCAAAGTAACAACGCAAAGTAACAATGCAAAGTAACGCAAAACAACGCATCGCACTACAACGCAACGCACTTCAACGCAACGCACAACAACGCATCGCTCTACAACACAACACAAATTAAACGCAACGCAAAGTAACGCAACGCAAAGTAACGCAACGCAAAGTAACGCTACGCAAAGTAACACAACGCAAAGTAACGCAACGCAAAATAACGCAACGCAAAGTAACGCACTACATTAAAACACAAGGTAAGGTAATGCAATGCAAAGTAACACAACACAAAGTAATGCAACGCAAAATAACAACGCAAAGTAACAACGCAACGTTCTACAACACAAGGCATAGCAACGCAACGCAAAGTAAAGCAACACATTACAACATAAGGTAATGTAACGCAACGCAAAGTAATGCAACGCAAAGTAACGCTAAGCAAAGTAACACAACGCAAAGTACCACAACGCAAAGTAATGCACTACAACAAAATGCAGAGTAACGCAACGCAAAGTAACACAACGCAAAGTAACACAATGCAAAGTAACGCAAAGCAAAATAACCAACGCAAAATAACACAACACAAACTAAGGCAACTTTCTACAACACGTTATCAAGGTAAAGTAACGCAACGCAAAGTAACACAACACAAAGTAATGCAACGCAAAGTAAAAACGCAAAGTAACAACGCAAAGTAACAACGCAAAGTAACGCAAAACAACGCATTACAACGTAACGCAAAGTAACGCAACGCAAAGTAACGCTACGCAAAGTAATGCAACGCAAAGTAACGCAACGCAAAGTAACG
Organism: Pterois miles; assembly: GCA_947000775.1. Lineage (NCBI taxonomy): Eukaryota > Metazoa > Chordata > Actinopteri > Perciformes > Scorpaenidae > Pterois > Pterois miles. Next base: position 3,395,487 of record CAMQGK010000123.1, read on the forward strand.
CACTACAACAAAATGCAAAGTAACGCAACGCAAAGTAACGCAACGCAAGGTAATGCAACGCAAAGTAATGCAACGCAAAGTAATGCAACGCAAAGTAACAACGCAAAGTAACAACGCAAAGAAACAACGCAAAGTAACAACGCAAAGTAACGCAAAACAACGCATTACATCGCATCGCACTACAACGCAACGCACTACAACACAACGCAAAATAACGCAACGCAAATTAACGCAAAGTAATGCAACGCAAAGTAACAACATAAAGTAACAACGCAAAGTAACAACGAAAAGTAATGCAAAACAACGCATTACAACGCATCGCACTACAACACAACGCAAAATACCGCAACGCAATGTAACGCAACGTAAAGTAAACCAACGTAAAGTAACACAACGCACTAGAACAAAAGGCAGTGAAGCAACGCAAAGTAATACAACGCAAAGTAACACAATGCAAAGTAACGCAAAGCAAAGTAACCAACGCAAAGTAACGCAACGCTAAGTAACGCAACGCTAAGTAACGCAACGCTAAGTAATGCAACGCTAAGTAACGCAGCACACTACAACACAAGGCAAAGTAACGCAACGCAAAGTAACGCAACGCAAAGTAACGCAACGCACTATGACACAACGCAAAGTAATGTAACGCAAAGTAACACAAGGCAAATTAATACAACGCACTACAACACAAGGCAAAGTAACGCAACGCAAAGTGACAGAACGCAATGGAACACAATGCAAAGTCACAAGGCAAAGTAATGCAACACATTACAACATAAGGTAAATTAACGCAACGCAAAGTAACGCATCGCAAAGTAACGCACTACAACGAAAATGCAAAGTAACGCAACGCAAAGTAACACAACACAAAGTAACACAATGCAAAGTAACACAAAGCAAAGTAACCAACGCAAGATAACACAACACAAAGTAACGCAAAGCAAAGTAACCAACGCAAGATAGTAACAACGCAAAGTAACGCAAAACAACGCATTACAACGCATTGCACTACAACGTAACGCAGTACAACGCATCACACTACAACACAACGCAAAGTAACGCAACGCAAAGTAATGCAACGCAAAGTAACGCAACGCAAAGTAACGCAACGCATAGTAACGCAACGCAAAGTAACGCAACGCAAAGTAACGCAACGCAAAGTAACGCACTACATTAAAACACAAGGTAAGGTAACGCAATGCAAAGTAACACAACACAAAGTAACAACGCAACGTTCTACAACACAAGGCATAGCAACGCAACGCAAAGTAAAGCAACACATTACAACACAAGGTAATGTAACGCAACGCAAAGTAATGCAACGCAACGTTCTACAACACAAGGCATAGCAACGCAACGCAAAGTAAAGCAACACATTACAACACAAGGTAATGTAACGCAACGCAAAGTAATGCAACGCAAAGTAATGCTAAGCAAAGTAACACAACGCAAAGTACCGCAACGCAAACTAATGCACTACAACAAAATGCAGAGTAACGCAACGCAAAGTAACACAACGCAAAGTAACACAATGCAAAGTAACACCATGCAAAGTACCGCAAAGCAAAATAACCAACGCAAAGTAACACAACACAAAGTAATGCGACGCAAAGTAAAAACGCAAAGTAACAACGCAAAGTAACAACGCAAAGTAACGCAAAACAACGCATTACAACGTAACGCAAAGTAACGCTACGCAAAGTAACGCAACGCAAAGTAACGCTACGCAAAGTTACGCAATGCAAAGTAACGCAACACAAAGTAACGCAACACAAAGTAACGCACTACAACAAAATGCAAAGTAACGCAACGCAAAGTGACACAACGCAAACGAACACAATGCAAAGTAACGCAACGCAAAGTAACGCAACGCAAAGTAACGCAACGCAAAGTAACGCAACGCAAAGTAATGCAATGCAAAGTAATGCAATGCAAAGTAACAACGCAAAGTAACAACGCAAAGAAACAACGCAAAGTAACAACGCAAAGTAACGCAAAACAACGCATTACATCGCATCGCACTACAACGCAACGCACTACAACACAACGCAAAATAACGCAACGCAAATTAACGCAAAGTAATGCAACGCAAAGTAACAACGAAAAGTAACACAAAACAATGCATCGCACTACAACGCAACGCAAAATACCGCAACACAAAGTAACGCAACGCAGAGTAATGCACTACAACAAAATACAAAGTAACGCAACGCAAAGTAATGCAACGCAACGCAAAGTAACGCAACGCAAAGTAACGCTACGCAAAGTAACACAACGCAAAGTAACACAACGCAAAGTAACGCAACGCAAAGTAACGCACTACATTACAACACAAGATAAGGTAAGGCAATGCAAAGTAACACAACACAAAGTAATGCAACGCAAAGTTACAACGCAAAGTAACAACGCAAAGTAACAACGCAACGTTCTACAACACAAGGCATAGCAATGCAACGCAAAGTAAAGCAACACATTACAACACAAGGTAAGGTAACGCAACGCAAAGTAACGCAACGCAAAGTAACGCAACGCAAAGTAACGCAACGCAAAGTAACGCTAAGCAAAGTAACACAACGCAAAGTACCGCAACACAAAGTAATGCAAAACAACGCATCGCACTACAACGCAACGCAATTCAACGCAACGCACTACAACGCATCGCACTACAACACAACGCAAAGTAACGCAACGCAAAGTAACGCAACGCAAAGTAACGCAACACAAAGTAACGCTACGCAAAGTAACACAATGCAAAGTAACGCAATGCAAAGTAACGTACTACATTACAACACAAGGTAAGGTAACGCAATGCAAAGTAACACAACACAAAGTAATGCAACGCAAAGTAACAACGCAACGTTCTATAACACAAGGAATAGCAACGCAACGCAAAGTAAAGCAACACATTACAACACAAGGTAATGTAACGCAACGCAAAGTACCGCAACGCAAAGTAATGCACTACAACAAAATGCAAAGTAACGCAACGCAAAGTAACACAACGCAAAGTAACACAATGCAAAGTAACGCAAAGCAAAATAACCAACGCAAAATAACACAACACAAACTAAGGCAACTTTCTACAACACATTATCAAGGTAAAGTAATGCAACGCAAAGTAACACAACACAGAGTAATGCAACGCAAAGTAACGCAACGCAAAGTAACACAACACAAAGTAACACAATGCAAAGTAATGCAAAGCAAAGTAACCAACGCAAGATAACACAACACAAAGTAACGCAAAGCAAAGTAACCAACGCAAGATAACACAACACAAACTAACGCAACTTTCTACAACACAAGGCAAAGTAACGCAACGCAAAGTAACACAACACAAGGTAATGCAAAGCAAAGTAACAACGCAAAGTCATAACGCAAAGTAACGCAAAACAACGCATCGCACTACAACGCATCGCACTACAACGCAACGCACTTCAACGCAACGCACTACAACGCATCGCACTACAACACAACGCAAAGTAATTCAACGCAAAGTAACGCAACGCAAAATAACGCACTACAACAAAATGCAAAGTAACCGAACGCAAAGTAATGCACTACAACAAAATGCAAAGTAACGCAACGCAAAGTAACGCAACGCAAAGTAACACAACGCAAAGTAACACAATGCAAAGTAACGCAAAGCAAAATAACCAGGGCAAAATAACACAACACAAACTAAGGCAACTTTCTACAACACGTTATCAAGGTAAAGTAATGCAACGCAAAGTATCACAACACAGAGTAATGCAACGCAAAGTAACAACGCAAAGTAACAACGCAAACTAACAACGCAAAGTAACGCATTACAATGTAACGCAAAGTAACGCTACTCAAAGTAACAACGCAAAGTAACAACGCAAAGTAACAACGCAAAGTAACGCAAAACAACGCATTACAACGTAACGCAAAGTAAAGCTACGCAAAGTAAAGATACGCAAAGTAACGCAACGCAAAGTAACGCAACGCAAAGTGACACAACGCAAACGAACACAATGCAAAGTAACGCAACGCAAAGTAACGCAAGGCAAAGTAACGCAAGGCAAAGTAACGCAACGCAAAGTAACGCAACGCAAAGTAATGCAACGCAAAGTAACACACCGCTAAGTAACGCAACGTTCTACAACACAAGGCAAAGTAACTCAACGCAAAGTAATACAACGCAAATTAACACACCGCAAAGTAACGCAACGTTCTACAACACAACGCAAAGTAACGCAACGCAAAGTAACACAACGCAGTGCACTACAACACAACGCAAAGTAACACAACGCAAAGTAATGCAACGCAAAGTAACGTAACGCACTACAACACAATGAAATGTAACGTAATGCAAAGTTACACAACGCAAAGTAAAAAAATGCAAAGTAACACAATGCAAAGTAACGCAAAGGAAAGTAACGCAACGCAAATTAACACAACACAAACTAACGCATCTTTCTACAACACAAGGCAAAGTAACGCAACGCAAAGTAACACAGCGCAAATTAACACAATGCAGTACAAAAAAGGCAAAGTAACTTAACACAAAGTAATGCAATGCAACGTAACGCAACGCAAAGTAACGCAACATAAAGTAACGCAACGCAAAGTAATGCAACACAAAGTAACACAAGGCAAAGTAACGCAATGCAAAGTAAAACAACTCAAAGTAACGCAACGCAACGCACTACAACACAGGGCAAAGTAACGCAATGCAGTACACCACAAGGCAAAGTAAGGCAACGCAAATTATCACAACGCAAAGAAATGCAACGCAACACACTACAACACAATGCAAAGTAACACAAGGCAAAGTAACGAAACGCAAAGTAACGAAACGCAAAGTAACGAAACGCAAAGTAACGCAAAGTAACACACCGCAAAGTAACGCAACGCAAAGTAACGCAACGCAAAGTAACGCAACGCAAAGTAAGACAACGCAAAGTAACGCAATGCAAAGGAATGCAATGCAACGCAATGCAAAGGAATGCAACGCAACGCAATACAACACAAGACAAAGTAACACAAGGCAAAGTAACGCAACGCAAAGTCACGCAACGCAAAGTAACGCAACGCACTACAACACAATGCAAAGTAACGCAAAGCAAAGTAATGCAACGCAAAGTAACGCAACACATTACAACACAAGGCAAAGTAACGCAACACAAAGTAACGCAACGCAAAGTAACGCAACGCAAAGTAACGCAACGCACTACAACACAATGCAAAGTAACGCAACGCAAAGTAATGCAACGCAAAGTAATGCAACTCAAAGTAATGCAACGCAAAGTAAGACAACGCAAAGTAACACAATGCAAAGGAATGCAACACAACGCAATACAACACAAGGCAAAGTAACACAAGGCAAAGTAACGCAACGCAAAGTCACGCAACGCAAAGTAACGCAACGCAAAGTAACAATGCAAAGTAACACAACGCAAAGTAACGCAACACATTACAACACAAGGTAAAGTAAAGCAACGCAAAGTAACGCAACGCAAATTAATGCAAGCAAAGTAATGCAACGCAAAGTAATGCAACGCAAAGTAATGCAACGCAAAGTAAGACAACGCAAAGTAACGCAATGCAAAGTAATGCAACGCAACGCAATACAACACAAGGCAAAGTAACGCAACGCAAAGTAATGCAACGCAAATTAATGCAAGTAAAGTAATGCAACGCAAAGTAATGCAACGCAAAGTAATGCAACGCAAACTAAGACAACGCAAAGTAACGCAATGCAAAGTAACAATGCAAAGTAACAATGCAAAGTAACGCAACGCAAAGTAACGCAACACATTACAACACAAGGCAAAGTATCGCAACGCAAAGTAACGCAATGCAAAGTAACGCAACGCACTACAACACAATGCAAAGTAACGCAATGCAAAGTAAAACAACGCAAACTAACACATTGCAAAGTAACACGACGCACTACAAAAAAGGCAAAGTAACGCAACGCAAAGTAACACAACGCAAAGTAACACAACGCAAATTAACACAATGCAAAGTAACGCAACACATTACAACACAAGGCAAAGTAACGCAACGCAAAGTAACGCAACGCAAAGTAACGCAACGCAAAGTAACGCAACGCAAAGTAACAATGCAAAGTAACAATGCAAAGCAACGTTCTACCACACAAGGCATAGTAATGCAACGCAAAGTAACGCAACACATTACAACACAAGGTAAAGTAACCTAACGCAAAGTAACAATGCAAAGTAACACAAGGCAAAGTAACGCAACACAGTAAAACACAAGGCAAAGTAAGGCAACTCAAATTAACACATCGCAAAGTAATGCAACGCAACGCACTACAACACAACGCAAAGTAACACGACGGCAGCGTAACATAACGCAAAGTAACGCAACGCAAAGTAACGCAATGCAAAAGTAATGCAACATGCTACAACACAACGCAAAGTAACACAACGCAAAGTAACACAACGCAAAGCAATACAACGCAACGCACAACAACACAGGGCAAAGTAACGCAACGCAAAGTAAGACAACGCAAAGTAACGCAACGCAAAGTAACGCAACGCAAAGTAACGCAACGCAAAGTAACAATGCAAAGTAACACAACGCAAAGTAACACAAAGCAACGCACTACAACACAGGGCAAAGTAACGCAACGCAAAGTAATACAACGCAAAGTAAGACAACACAAAGTAACACAATGCAAAGTAACGCAACGCAACGCAATACAACACAAGGCAAAGTAACACAAGGCAAAGTAACGCAACGCAAAGTAACGCAACGCAAAGTAACGCAACGCAAAGTAACGCAACGCAAAGTAACAATGCAAAGTAACGCAACACATTACAACACAAGGTAAAGTAACTCAACGCAAAGTAACTCAACGCAAAGTAACGCAACGCAAAGTGACGCAACGCAAAGTAAAACAACGCAAATTGACACATTGCAAAGTAACACGACGCACTACAAAAAAAAGGCAAAGTAACGCTACGCAAAGTAACAGAACACATTACAACACAAGGCAAAGTAACGCAACGCAAAGTAATGTAACGCAAAGTAAGACAACGCAAAGTAACGCAACACATTACAACACAAGGCAAAGCAACACAAGGCAAAGCAACACAATGCAAAGTAACGCAACGTTAAGTATCGCACCACACTACAACACAAGGCAAAGTAACGCAACGCAAAGTAACACACTGCTAAGTAACGCAACGTTCTACAACACAAGGCAAAGTAACTCAACGCAAAGTAATACAACGCAAAGTAACACACCGCAAAGTAACGCAACGTTCTACAATACAAGGTCAAGTAACGCAACGCAAAGTAACTCAATGCAAAGTAACACAACGCAAAGTAACGCAACGCAAAGTAATGAAACGCAAAGCAATACAACACAAGGTAAAGTAACACAAGGCAAAGTAATACAAGGCAAAGTAATGCAACACAGTAAAACACAAGGCAAAGTAAGGCAAGTCAAATTAACACATCGCAAAATAATGCAACGCAACGCATTACAACACAACGCAAAGTAACACGAGGCAATGTAACACAACGCAAAGTAACGCAACACAAAGTAACGCAATGCAAAGTAATGCAACGTGCTACAACACAACGCAAAGTAACACAAGGCAACGCACTACAACACAGGGCAAAGTAACGCAACGCAAAGTAATGCAACGCAAAGTAAGACAACGCAAAGTAACGCAATGCAAAGTAATGCAACGCAAAGCAATACAACACAAGGTAAAGTAACACAAGGCAAAGTAACACAAGGCAAAGTAACGCAACACAGTAAAACACAAGGCAAAGTAAGGCAACTCAAATTAACACATCGCAAAGTAATGCAACGCAACGCACTACAACACAACGCAAAGTAACAGGAGGCAGCGTAACATAACGCAAAGTAACGCAACGCAAAGTAACGCAATGCAAAAGTAATGCAACATGCTACAACAAAACGCAAAGTAACACAAGGCAAAGTAATGCAACACAAAGTAATGCAACGCAAAGTAACACAACGCAAAGTAACACAACGTTAAGTATCGCACCACACTACAACACAAGGCAAAGTAACGCAACGCACTACGAAAGAAGAAGAAGAAGAAGAAGATAGTCCTTTATTTGTCCCGCAATGGGGAAATTCAATTTTTACACTCTGTTGTTAACTTATACACGGTACATGCAGACCCGAGACACACACATACGCAAAGTAACTAATGCAAAGTAACACAAGGCAAAGTAACACAACACACTACAACACAAGGTGAAGTAACGCAATGCAAAGTAACACACCGATAAGTAACGCAACGTTCTACAAAACAAGTCAAAGTAACTCAACGCAAAGTAATACAACGCAAAGTAACACACCGCAAAGTAACGCAACATTCTACAACACAACGCAAAGTAACGCAACGCAAAGTAACACAAGGCAAAGTAACACAAGGCAAAGTAAGACAAAGCACTACAAAACAAGGCAAAGTAACACAAGGCAAAGTAACACAACGCAAAGTAACACAACGCAAAGTAACGCAATGCAAAGTAACACAACGCAAAGTAACACAACGCAATGCACAACAACACAGGGCAAAGTAACGCAACGCAAAGTAAGACAACGCAAAGTAAGGCAACGCAAAGTAACGCAACGCAAAGTAACACAGCGCAAATTAACAATGCAAAGTAACACAACGCAAAGTAACACAACGAAACGCACTACAACACAGGGCAAAGTAACGCAACGCAAAGTAATACAACGTAAAGTAAGACAACGCAAAGTAACACAATGCAAAGTAACGCAACGCAACGCAATACAACACAAGGCAAAGTAACACAAGGCAAAGTAACGCAACGCAAAGTAACGCAGCGCAAAGTAACAATGCAAAGTAACGCAACACATTACAACACAAGGTAAAGTAAAGCAACGCAAAGTAACGCAACGCAAAGTAACGCAACGCACTACAACACAATGCAAAGTAAAACAACGCAAACTGACACATTGCAAAGTAACACGACGCACTACAAAAAAAGGCAAAGTAACGCAACGCAAAGTAACACAACGCAAAGTAACACAACGCAAAGTAACGCAACACATTACAACACAAGGCAAAGTAACGCAACGCAAAGTAATGTAACGCAAAGTAAGACAACGCAAAGTAACGCAACACATTACAACACAAGGCAAAGCAACACAATGCAAAGTAACGCAACGTTAAGTATCGCACCACACTACAACACAAGGCAAAGTAACGCGACGCATTACGACACAACGCAAAGTAACTAATGCCAAGTAACACAAGGCAAAGTAACACAACACACTACAACACAAGGCAAAGTAACGCAACGCAAAGTAACACACTGCTAAGTAACGCAACGTTCTACAACACAAGGCAAAGTAACTCAACGCAAAGTAAGTCAACGCAAAGTGACACACCGCAAAGTAACGCAACGTTCTACAATACAAGGCAAAGTAACGCAACGCAAAGTAACTCAATGCAGGGTAACACAACGCAAAGTAACGCAACGCAAAGTAATGAAACGCAAAGCAATACAACACAAGGTAAAGTAACAATAGGCAAAGTAATACAAGGCAAAGTAACGCAACACAGTAAAACACAAGGCAAAGTAAGGCAACTCAAATTAACACATCGCAAAATAATGCAACGCAACGCACTACAACACAACGCAAAGTAACACGAGGCAACGTAACATAACGCAAAGTAACGCAACACAAAGTAACACAATGCAAAGTAATGCAATGTGCTACAACACAACGCAAAGTAACACAAGGCAAAGTAATACAACGCAAAGTAATGCAACGCAAAGTAACACAGCGCTAAGTAAAGCAAGGTTAAGTATCGCACCACACTATAACACAAGGCAAAGTAACGCAACGCACTACGACACAATGCAAACTAACTAATGCAAAGTAACACAAGGCAAAGTAACACAACACACTACAACACAAGGCGAAGTAACGGAACGCAAAGTAACACACCGCTAAGTAATGCAACGTTATACAACACAAGGCAAAGTAACTCCACGCAAAGTAATACAACGCAAAGTAACACACCGCAAAGTAACGCAACGTTCTACAACACAACGCAAAGTAACGCAAAACAAAGTAACACAAGGCAAAGTAACACAAGGCAAAGTAACACAAAGCACTACAAAACAAGGCAAAGTAACACAAGGGAAAGTAACACAAGCGAAAGTAACACAACGCAAAGTAACGCAACGCAAAGTAACACAACGCAAAGTAACACAACGCAGTGCACTACAACACAACGCAAAGTAACACAACGCAAAGTAATGCAACGCAAAGTAACGTAACGCACTACAACACAATAAAATGTAACGTAATGCAAAGTAACACAACGCAAAGTAACACAATGCAAAGTAACGCAAAGGAAAGTAACGCAACGGAAATTAACACAACACAAACTAACGCATCTTTCTACAACACAAGGCAAAGTAGCGCAACGCAAAGTAACAGCGCAAAGTAACACAGCGCAAAGTAACACAATGCAGTACAAAAAAGGCAAAGTAACGCAACGCAAAGTAACGCAACGCAAAGTAACGCAACACAAAGTAACGCAACGCAAAGTAACGCAACGCAAAGTAACATAAGGCAAAGTAAAGCAACGGTAAGTAAAAGAAACACACTACAACACAAGGCAAAGTAACGCAATGCACTTAGACACAACGCAAAGTAACACAACGCAAAGTAACACAAGGCAAAGTAACACAATGCAAAGTAACGCAACGCAAAGTGACACAACGCAAAGTAACACAACGCAAAGTAACGCAACGCTAAGTAACGCAACGCAAAGTAACGCAATGCAAAGTAAAGCAACGTTCTACAACACAAGGCATAGTAACGCAACGCAAAGTAACGCAACACATTACAACACAAGGCAAAGTAACAACGCAAAGTAACGCAAAACAACGCATTACAACGCATCGCACTAAAACACAAAGCAAAGTAACGCTACGCAAAGTAACGCAACGCAAAGTAACGCAACGCAAAGTAAAGCAACGCAAAGTAACGCAAAGTAACAGACTACAACAAAAGGCAAAGTAACGCAACGCAAAGTAACACAACGCAAAGTAACACAACGCAAGGTAACGCAAAGCAAAGTAATGCAATGCAAAGTAACACAACGCAAAGTAACGCAACGCTAAGTATCGCACCACACTACAACACAAGGCAAAGTAACGCAACGCACTACGACACAACGCAAAGTAACTAATGCAAAGTAACACAAGGCAAAGTAACACAACACACTACAACACCAGGCAAAGTAACGCAACGCAAAGTAACACACTGCTAAGTAACGCAACGTTCTACAACACAAGGCAAAGTAACTCAACGCAAAGTAATACAACGCAAAGTAACACACCGCAAAGTAACGCAACGTTCTACAATACAAGGCAAAGTAACGCAACGCAACGCACTACAACACAGGGCAAAGTAACGCAACGCAAATTAATACAACGCAAAGTAAGACAACGCAAAGTAACGCAATGCAAAGTAATGAAACGCAAAGCAATACAACACAAGGTAAAGTAACACAAGGCAAAGTAACACAAGGCAAAGTAACGCAACACAGTAAAACACAAGGCAAAGTAAGGCAACTCAAATTAACACATCGCAAAGTAATGCAACGCAACGCACTTCAACATAACGCAAAGTAACACGAGGCAACGTAACATAACGCAAAGTAACGCAACGCAAAGCAACACAACGCAAAGTAACGCAACACATTACAACACAAGGCAAAGTAACGCAACGCAAAGTAATGTCACGCAAAGTAAGACAATGCAAAGTAACGCAACACATTACAACACAAGGCAAAGTAATGCAATGCAAAGTAATGCAATGCAAAGTAACACAACGCTAAGTATCGCACCACACTACAACATAAGGCAAAGTAACGCAACGCACTACGACACAACGCAAAGTAACTAATGCAAAGTAACACAAGGCAAAGTAACACAAGGCAAAGTAACACAAGACACTACAACACAAGGCAAAGTAACACAACGCAAAGTAACACACTGCTAAGTAACGCAACGTTCTACAACACAAGGCAAAGTAACTCAACGCAAAGTAATACAACGCAAAGTAACACACCGCAAAGTAACGCAACGTTCTACAATACAAGGCAAAGTAACGCAACGCAACGTAACGCAACGCAACGCACTACAACACAGGGCAAAGTAACGCAACGCAAATTAATACAACGCAAAGTAAGACAACGCAAAGTAACGCAATGCAAAGTAATGAAACGCAAAGCAATACAACACAAGGTAAAGTAACACAAGGCAAAGTAACACAAGGCAAAGTAACGCAACACAGTAAAACACAAGGCAAAGTAAGGCAACTCAAATTAACACATCGCAAAGTAATGCAACGCAACGCACTACAACATAACGCAAAGTAACACGAGGCAACGTAACATAACGCAAAGTAACGCAAAGTAACGCAATGCAAAAGTAATGCAACGTGCTACAACACAAGGCAAAGTAACACAAGGCAAAGTAATGCAACTCAAAGTAATGCAAGGCAAAGTAATGCAACGCAAAGTAAAGCAACGTTAAGTATCGCACCACACTACAACACAAGGCAAAGTAACACAACACACTACAACACAAGGCGAAGTAACGCAACGCAAAGTAACACACCGCTAAGTAACGCAACGTTCTACCACACAAGGCAAAGTAACTCAACGCAAAGTAATACAACGCAAAGTAACACACCGCAAAGTAACGCAACGTTCTACAATACAAGGCAAAGTAACGCAACGCAAAGTAACGCAACGCAACGCACTACAACACAGGGCAAAGTAACGCAACGCAAATTAATACAACGCAAAGTAAGACAACGCAAAGTAACGCAATGCAAATTAATGAAACGCAAAGCAATACAACACAAGGTAAAGAAACACAAGGCAAAGTAACGCAACACAGTAAAACACAAGGCAAAGTAAGGCAACTCAAATTAACACATCGCAAAGTAATGCAACGCAACGCACTACAACATAGCGCAAAGTAACACGAGGCAACGTAACATAACGCAAAGTAACGCAACGCAAAGTAACGCAATGCAAAAGTAATGCAACGTGCTACAACACAACGCAAAGTAACACAAGGCAAAGTAATGCAATGCAAAGTAATGCAACGCAAAGTAATGCAACGCAAAGTAATGCAACGTTAAGTATCGCACCACACTACAACACAAGGCAAAGTAACACAACACACTACAACACAAGGCGAAGTAACGCAACGCAAAGTAACACACCGCTAAGTAACGCAACGTTCTACCACACAAGGCAAAGTAACTCAACGCAAAGTAATACAACGCAAAGTAACACACCGCAAAGTAACACAACGTTCTACAACACAACGCAAAGTAACGCAACGCAAAGTAACACAAGGCAAAGTAACACAAGGTAAAGTAACAAAAGGCAAAGTAACACAAAGCACTACAAAACAAGGCAAAGTAACACAAGGGAAAGTAACACAACGCAAAGTAATGCAACGCAAAGTAACAATGCAAAGTAACAACGCAAAGTAACGCAAAACAACGCACTACAACGCATCGCACTAAAACACAAAGCAAAGTAACGCAACGCAAAGTAACGCGACGCAAAGTAACGCAACGCAAAGTAAAGCAACGCAAAGTAACGCAAAGTAACGCACTACAACAAAAGGCAAAGTAACGCAACGCAAAGTAACACAACGCAAAGTAACACAATGCAAGGTAACGCAAAGCAAAGTAACGCAACGCAAAGTAACGCAACGCACTACAACACAATGCAAAGTAACGCAATGCAAAGTAAAACATCGCAAACTGACACATTGCAAAGTAACACGACGCACTACAAAAAAAGGCAAAGTAACGCAACGCAAAGTAACACAACGCAAAGTAACACAACGAAAAGTAACACAACGCAAAGTAACGCAACACATTACAACACAAGGCAAAGTAACGCAACGCAAAGTAATGTAACGCAAAGTAAGACAACGCAAAGTAACGCAACACATTACAACACAAGGCAAAGCAACACAATGCAAAGTAACGCAACGTTAAGTATCGCACCACACTACAACACAAGGCAAAGTAACGCGACGCATTACGACACAACGCAAAGTAACTAATGCAAAGTAACACAAGGCAAAGTAACACAACACACTACAACACAAGGCAAAGTAACGCAACGCAAAGTAACACACTGCTAAGTAAGTATCGCACCACACTACAACACAAGGCAAAGTAACGCGACGCATTACAACACAAGGCAAAGTAACTCAACGCAAAGTAAGTCAACGCAAAGTAACACACCGCAAAGTAACGCAACGTTCTACAATACAAGGCAAAGTAACGCAACGCAAAGTAACTCAATGCAGGGTAACACAACGCAAAGTAACGCAACGCAAAGTAATGAAACGCAAAGCAATACAACACAAGGTAAACTAACAATAGGCAAAGTAATACAAGGCAAAGTCACGCAACACAGTAAAACACAAGGCAAAGTAAGGCAACTCAAATTAACACATCGCAAAATAATGCAACGCAACGCACTACAACACAACGCAAAGTAACACGAGGCAACGTAACAAAACGCAAAGTAACGCAACACAAAGTAACACAATGCAAAGTAATGCAACGTGCTACAACACAACGCAAAGTAACACAAGGCAAAGTAATGCAACGCAAAGTAATGCAACGCAAAGTAACACAGCGCAAAGTAAAGCAACGTTAAGTATCGCACCACACTATAACACAAGGCAAAGTAACGCAACGCACTACGACACAATGCAAACTAACTAATGCAAAGTAACACAAGGCAAAGTAACACAACACACTACAACACAAGGCGAAGTAACGGAACGCAAAGTAACACACCGCTAAGTAACGCAACGTTATACAACACAAGGCAAAGTAACTCCACGCAAAGTAATACAACGCAAAGTAACACACCGCAAAGTAACGCAACGTTCTACAACACAACGCAAAGTAACGCAACGCAAAGTAGCACAAGGCAAAGTAACACAAGGCAAAGTAACACAAGGCAAAGTAACACAAGGCAAAGTAAGACAAAGCACTACAAAACAAGGCAAAGTAACACATGGGAAAGTAACACAACGCAAAGTAACGCAACGCAAAGTAACAATGCAAAGTAACAACTTAAAGTAACGCAAAACAACGCACTACAACGCATCGCACTAAAACACAAAGCAAAGTAACGCAACGCAAAGTAACGCGACGCAAAGTAACGCAACGCAAAGTAACGCGACGCAAAGTAACGCAACGCAAAGTAAAACAACGCAAAGTAACGCAAAGTAACGCACTACAACAAAAGGCAAAGTAACGCAAAGCAAAGTAACGCAACGCAAAGTAACACAACGCAAAGTAACACAACGCAAAGTAACACAACGCAAAGTAACGCAACACATTACAACACAAGGCAAAGTAACGCAATGCAAAGTAATGTAATGCAAAGTAAGACAACGCAAAGTAAGGCAACACATTACAACACAAGGCAAATTAATGCAACGCAAAGTAATGCAATGCAAAGTAACACAACGCAAAGTAACGCAACGTTAAGTATCGCACCACACTACAACACAAGGCAAAGTAACGCAACGCACTACGACATAACGCAAAGTAACTAATGCAAAGTAACACAAGGCAAAGTAACACAACACACTACAACAAAAGGCAAAGTAACGCAACGCAAAGTAACACACTGCTAAGTAACGCAACGTTCTACAACACAATGCAAAGTAACGCAACGCAAACTAAGACATTGCAAAGTAACACGACACACTACAAAAAAAGGCAAAGTAACGCAACGCAAAGTAACACAACGCAAAGTAACAACGCAAAGTAACGCAACACATTACAACACAAGGCAAAGTAACGCAACGCAAAGTAACGCAACGCAAAGTAACGCAACGCAAAGTAACGCAACACATTACAACACAAGGCAAAGTAACGCAACGCAAAGTAACGCAACGCAAAGTAACGCAAGGCAAAGTAAAGCAACGCACTACAACACAATGCAAAGTAACGCAATGCAAAGTAAAAAAACGCAAACTAACACATTGCAAAGTAACTCGAAGCACTACAAAAAAAGGCAAAGTAACGCAACGCAAAGTAACACAACGCAAAGTAACACAACGCAAAGTAACACAACGCAAAGTAACGCAACACATTACAACACAACGCAAAGTAACGCAACGCAAAGTAACACACTGCTAAGTAACGCAATGTTCTACAACACAAGGCAAAGTAACTCAACGCAAAGTAATACAACGCAAAGTAACACACCGCAAAGTAACGCAACATTCTACAGTACAAGGCAAAGTAATGCAACGCAAAGTAATGCAACACAAAGTAATGCAACGCAAATTAATGCAACGCAAAGTAATGCAACGCAAAGTAATGCAACGCAAAGTAAGACAAAGCAAAGTAACGCAATGCAAAGTAATGCAACGCAACGCAATACAACACAAGGCAAAGTAACACAAGGCAAAGTAACGCAACGCAAAGTCACGCAACGCAAAGTAACGCAACGCAAAGTAAAAATGCAAAGTAACGCAACGCAAAGTAACGCAACACATTACAACACAAGGCAAAGTATCGCAACGCAAAGTAAGGCAACGCAAAGTAACGCAACACACTACAACACAATGCAAAGTAACGCAATGCAAAGTAAAAAAAACGCAAACTAACACATTGCAAAGTAACACGACGCACTACAAAAAAAGGCAAAGTAACGCAACGCAAAGTAACACAACGCAAAGTAACACAACGCAAAGTAACACAACGCAAAGTAACACAACGCAAAGTAACACAACGCAAATTAACACAATGCAAAGTAACGCAACACATTACAACACAAGGCAAAGTAACGCAACGCAAAGTAACGCAACGCAAAGTAACGCAACGCAAAGTAACGCAACGCAAAGTAACAATGCAAAGCAACGTTCTACCACACAAGGCATAGTAATGCAACGCAAAGTAACGCAACACATTACAACACAAGGTAAAGTAACGCAACGCAAAGTAACAATGCAAAGTAACACAACGCAAAGTAACGCAACGTTAAGTATCGCACCACACTACAACACAAGGCAAAGTAACGCAACGCACTACGACACAACGCAAAGTAACTAATGCAAAGTAACACAAGGCAAAGTAACACAACACACTACAACAAAAGGCAAAGTAACGCAACGCAAAGTAACACACTGCTAAGTAACGCAACGTTCTACAACACAAGGCAAAGTAACTCAATGCAAAGTAACTCAATGCAAAGTAACACAACGCAAAGTAACGCAACGTTAAGTATCGCACCACACTACAAAACAAGTCAAAGTAACGCAACGCACTACGACACAACGCAAAGTAACTAATGCAAACTAACACAACACACTACAACACAAGGCGAAGTAACGCAATGCAAAGTAACACACTGCTAAGTAACGCAACGTTCTACAACACAAGGCAAAGTAACTCAACGCAAAGTAATACAACACAAAGTAACACAATGCAAAGTAACGCAACGTTCTACAATACAAGGCAAAGTAACGCAACGCAAAGTAACTCAATGCAAAGTAACACAACGCAAAGTAAAACAACGCAAAGTAACACAACGCAAAGTAACACAACGCAAAGTAACGCAACGCAACGCACTACAACACAGGGCAAAGTAATGCAACGCAAAGTAATGCAACGCAAAGTAAGACAACGCAAAGTAACGCAATGCAAAGTAATGAAACGCAAAGCAATACAACACAAGGTAAAGTAACACAAGGCAAAGTAACACAAGGCTAAGTACGCAACACAGTAAAACACAAGGCAAAGTAAGGCAACTCAAATCAACACATCGCAAAGTAATGCAACGCAACGCACTACAACATAACGCAAAGTAACACGAGACAACGTAACATAACGCAAAGTAATGCAACGCAAAGTAACGCAATGCAAAAATAATGCTACGTGCTACAACACAACGCAAAGTAACACAAGGCAAAGTAATGCAACGCAAAGTAATGCAACGCAAAGTAACACAATGCAAAGTAACGCAACGCAAAGTAACGCAACGTTAAGTATCGCACCACACTACAACACAAGGCAAAGTAACGCAACGCACTACGACACAACGCAAAGTAACTAATGCAAAGTAACACAAGGCAAAGTAACACAACACACTACAACACAAGGCGAAGTAACGCAACGCAAAGTAACACACCGGTAAGTAACGCAACGTTCTACAACACAAGGCAAAGTAACTCAACGCAAACTAATACAACGCAAAGTAACGCAACGCAAAGTAACGCAACGCAAAGTAACGCAACGCAAAGTAACGCAACGCAAAGTAACACAACGCAAAGTAACACAACGCAGTGCACTACAAAACAACGCAAAGTAACACAACGCAAAGTAACGCAACGCACTACAACACAATGAAAAGTAACGTGATGCAAAGTAACACGACGCAAAGTAACACAACGCAAAGTAACACAACGCAAAGTAACACAATGCAAAGTAATGCAAAGCAAAGTAACGCAATGCAAATTAACACAACACAAACTAACGCATCTTTCTACAAAACAAGGCCAAGTAACGCAATGCAAAGTAACACAGCGCAAAGTAACACAATGCAGGACAAAAAAGGCAAAGTAACGCAACGCAAAGTAACGCAACGCAAAGTAAGACAAGGCAAAGTAACGCAACGGTAAGTAAAAGCAACACACTACAACACAAGGCAAAGTAACGCAACGCACTACGACACAATGCAAAGTAACTAATGCAAAGTAACACAAGGCAAAGTAACACAACACACTACAACACAAGGGGAAGTAACGGAACGCAAAGTAACACACCGATAAGTAACGCAACGTTATACAAGACAAGCCAAAGTAACTCAACGCAAAGTAATACAACGCAAAGTAACACACCGCAAAGTAAAGCAACGTTCTACAACACAACGCAAAGTAACGCAACGCAAAGTAACACAAGGCAAAGTAACACAAGGCAAAGTAACACAAGGCAAAGTACCACAACGCAAAGTAACACAACGCAGTGCACTACAACACAACGCAAAGTAACACAACGCAAAGTAATGCAACGCAAAGTAACGTAACGCACTGCAACACAATGAAATGTAACGTAATGCAAAGTAACACAACGCAAAGTAACACAATGCAAAGTAAAACAATGCAAAGTAACGCAAAGGAATGTAACGCAACGCAAATTAACACAACACAAACTAACGCATCTTTCTACAACACAAGGAAAAGTAACGCAACGCAAAGTAAGACAGCGCAAAGTAACACAATGCAGTACAAAAAAGGCAAAGTAACGCAACGCAGAGTAACGCAACGCAAAGTAACGCAACGCAAAGTAACGCAACGCAAAGTAACGCAACGCAAAGTAACACAAGGCAAAGTAAAGCAACGGTAAGTAAAAGCATCACACTACAACACAAGGCAAAGTAACACAAAGCACTACAACACAAGGCAAAGTAACGCAACGCAAAGTAACACAACGCAAAGGAACACAATGCAAAGTAACACAACGCTAAGTAACACACCGCAAAGTAACGCAACCTTCTACAATACAAGGAAAAGTAACGCAACGCAAAGTAACGCAAGGCAACGCACTACAACACGGCAAAGTAACGCAACGCAAAGTAATGCAACGCAAAGTAATGCAACGCAAAGTAAGACAACGCAAAGTAACGCAACACATTACAACACAAGGCAAAGTAATGCAAAGCTAAGTAACACAACGGAAAGTATCGCAAAACACTACAACACAAGGCAAAGTAACGCAACGCAGTAAGACACAACGCAAAGTAATTAACGCAAAGTAACACAACGCAAAGTAACGCAACGCAACGCAACGCAACGCAACGCAACGCAACGCAACGCAACGCACTACAACACAGGGCAAAGTAACGCAACGCAAAGTAAAGCAATGCAATGTAATGCAACGCAAAGTAACACAACTCAAAGTAACACAACACAAAGTAACAATGCAAAGTAACAACGCAAAGTAACGCAAAAAAATGCAGTACAACGCAACGCACAACGCATCGCACTACAACACAACGCAAAGTAACGCAACGTAAAGTAACGTTACGCAAAGTAACACAACGCAAAGTAACGCAACGCAAAGTAACGCACTACAAAAAAAGGCTAAGTAACGCAACGCAAAGTAACACCATGCAAAGTAACGCAAAGCAAAGTAACCAACGCAAAATAACACAACACAAACTAACGCAACATTCTACAACACAAGGCAAAGTAACGCAACACAAAGTAAGACAACGCAAAGTAAGGCAACGCAAAGTAACGCAACACATTACAACACAAGGCAAAGTAACGCAAGGCAAAGTAACACAACGCAAAGTAACAAAACGCAAAGTAACACAACGCAAAGTAACGCAACACTAAGTAACGCAAAACACCACAACACAAGGCAAAGTAACGCAACGCACGACGACACAATGCAAAGTAACACAACGCAAAGTAACACAACCCAAAGTAACACAACGCAACGCACTACAACACAAGGCAAAGTAAAACAACGCAAAGTAACGCAACACATTACAACACAACGCAAAGTAACACAATGCAAAGTAACACAACACAAAGTAACACAGCGCAACGCACTACAACACAAGGCAAAGTAAAACAACGCAAAGTAACACAACGCAAAGTAACACAACGCAAAGTAACACAACGCAAAATAACGCAACACAAAGTAACACAACCCAAAGTAACACAGCGCAACGCACTACAACACAAGTCTAAGTAAAACAACGCAAAGTAACGCAACACATTACAACACAACGCAAAGTAACACAATGCAAAGTAACACAACGCAAAGTAACACGAGTCAAAGTAACACGACGCAAAGTAACGCAACGCAAAGTAACGCAACGCAAAGTAACGCAACGCAAAGTAACGCAACACATTACAACACAAGGCAAAGTAACACAACGCAAAGTAACACAATGCAAAGTAACACAACGCGAAGTAACACGACGCAAAGTAACGCAACGCAAAATAACGCAACGCAACGCAAAGTAACGCAACGCAAAGTAACGCAACGCAAAGTAACGCAACGCAAAGTAACGCAACGCAAAGAAACGCAACGCAAAGCAACACAACGCAAAGTACAGCAACGCAAAGTACAGCAACGCAAAGTAACACAACGCAAAGTAACACAACACAAAGTAACGCAACTTTCTAAAACACAAGGCAAAGTAACATAACGCAAAGTAACACAACGCAAAGTAACACAACGCAAAGTAACGCAACACATTTCAAAAAAACGCAAAGTAAAACAACGCAAAGTAACGCAACACATTACAACACAACGCAAAGTAACGCAACACATTACAACACAACGCAAAGTAACACAACGCAAAGTAAAACAACGCAAAGTAACGCAACAAATTACAACACAACGCAAAGTAACACAACCCAAAGTAACACAACCCAAAGTAACACAACGCAACTCACTACAATACAAGGCAAAGTAAAACAACGCAAAGTAACGCAACGCAAAGTAACACGACGCAAAGTAACGCAACGCAAAGTAACGCAACGCAAAGTAAGGCAACGCAAAGTACCGCAACGCAAAGTAACGCAACGCACTACAACACAATGCAAAGTAAAGCAACGCAAAGTAACGCAACGCAAAGTAACACAACGCAAAGTAACACAACGCAAAGTAACACACCGCAAAGTAAAGCAACGTTCTACAATATAAGGCAAAGTAACGCAACGCAAACTAATGCAACGCAAAGTAATACAACGCAAAGTAACGCAATGCAAAGTAATGCAACGCAACGCAATGCAACACAAGGTAAAGTAACACAAGGCAAAGTAACACGAGGCAAAGTAACGCAACACAGTACAACACAAGGCAAAGTAAGGCAACGCAAATTATCACAACGCAAAGTAATGCAACGCAACGCACTACAACACAACGCAAAATAACACAAGGCAAAGTAACACAACGCAAAGTAACGCAATGCACTACAACACAAGGCAAAGTAATGCAAAACAAAGTAACACAACGCAAAGTAACACAAGACAAAGTAACACAACGCAAAGTAACGCAATGCAAAGTAACGCAATGCACTAAAACACAATGCAAAGTAATGCAACGCAAAGTAACACAAAGCAAAGTAACGCAACGTTAAGTATCGCACCACACTACAAAACAAGTCAAAGTAACGCAACGCACTACAACACAAGGCGAATTAACGCAATGCAAAGTAACACACTGCTAAGTAACGCAACGTTCTACAACACAAGGCAAAGTAACTCAACGCAAAGTAATACAACACAAAGTAACACAATGCAAAGTAACGCAACGTTGTACAATACAAGGCAAAGTAACGCAACGCAAAGTAACTCAATGCAAAGTAACACAACGCAAAGTAACACAACGCAAAGTAACACAACGCAAAGTAACGCAACGCAACGCACTACAACACAGGGCAAAGTAATGCAACGCAAAGTAATGCAACGCAAAGTAAGACTACGCAAAGTAACGCAATGCAAAGTAATGAAACGCAAAGCAATACAACACAAGGTAAAGTAACACAAGGCAAAGTACGCAACACAGTAAAACACAAGGCAAAGTAAGGCAACTCAAATCAACACATCGCAAAGTAATGCAACGCAACGCACTACAACATAACGCAAAGTAACACGAGGCAACGTAACATAACGCAAAGTAATGCAACGCAAAGTAACGCAATGCAAAAGTAATGCTACGTGCTACAACACAACGCAAAGAAGAAGAAGAAGAAGAAGATAGTCCTTTATTAGTCCCACGAGGGGAAATTCAATTTTTTCACTCTGTTGTTAACTTATACACGGTACATGCAGACCCGAACACACACATGCACAAACATGCAACAATGGAGAGATGTCAGAGTGATGGGGCTGCTCCTGACAAGCGCCCCGAGCAGTTGGGGGTTTGGTGCCTTGCTCAGGGGCACCTCGGCAGTGCCCAAGAGGTAAACTGGCACCTCTCCAGCTACCAGTTCACACTCAGTTCTTGGTCCATGTCGGGACTTGAACCGGTGACCCTCCGGTTCCCAAGCCAACTCCCTACAGACTGAGCTACTGCCGCCCCCAAAACTTGTAATGGCCCGTACGGGGATCGAACCCGCGACCTTGGCGTTATTAGCACCACGCTCTAACCAACTGAGCTAACCGACCACACAAAGTAACACAAGGCAAAGTAATGCAACGCAAAGTAATGCAACGCAAAGTAACACAATGCAAAGTAACGCAACGCAAAGTAACGCAACGTTAAGTATCGCACCACACTACAACACAAGGCAAAGTAACGCAACGCACTACGACACAACGCAAAGTAACTAATGCAAAGTAACACAAGGCAAAGTAACACAACACACTACAACACAAGGCGAAGTAACGCAACGCAAAGTAACACACCGGTAAGTAACGCAACGTTCTACAACACAAGGCAAAGTAACTCAACGCAAACTAATACAACGCAAAGTAACGCAACGCAAAGTAACGCAACGCAAAGTAACGCAACGCAAAGTAACGCAACGCAAAGTAACACAACGCAAAGTAACACAACGCAGTGCACTACAACACAACGCAAAATAACACAACGCAAAGTAACGCAACGCAAAGTAACACAATGCAAAGTAATGCAAAGCAAAGTAACGCAATGCAAATTAACACAACACAAACTAACGCATCTTTCTACAAAACAAGGCAAAGTAACGCAATGCAAAGTAACACAGCGCAAAGTAACACAATGCAGGACAAAAAAGGCAAAGTAACGCAACGCAAAGTAACGCAACGCAAAGTAAGACAAGGCAAATTAACGCAACGGTAAGTAAAAGCAACACACTACAACACAAGGCAAAGTAACGCAACGCACTACGACACAATGCAAAGTAACTAATGCAAAGTAACACAAGGCAAAGTAACACAACACACTACAACACAAGGCGAAGTAACGGAACGCAAAGTAACACACCGATAAGTAACGCAACGTTATACAAGACAAGCCAAAGTAACTCAACGCAAAGTAATACAACGCAAAGTAACACACTGCAAAGTAACGCAACGTTCTACAATACAAGACAAAGTAACGCAACGCAAAGTAACTCAATGCAAAGTAACACAAGGCAAAGTAACACAAGGCAAAGTACCACAACGCAAAGTAACACAACGCAGTGCACTACAACACAACGCAAAGTAACACAACGCAAAGTAATGCAACGCAAAGTAACGTAACGCACTGCAACACAATGAAATGTAACGTAATGCAAAGTAACACAACGCAAAGTAACACAATGCAAAGTAAAACAATGCAAAGTAACGCAAAGGAATGTAACGCAACGCAAATTAACACAACACAAACTAACGCATCTTTCTACAACACAAGGCAAAGTAACGCAACGCAAAGTAAGACAGCGCAAAGTAACACAATGCAGTACAAAAAAGGCAAAGTAACGCAACGCAGAGTAACGCAACGCAAAGTAACGCAACGCAAAGTAACGCAACGCAAAGTAACACAAGGCAAAGTAAAGCAATGGTAAGTAAAAGCATCACACTACAACACAAGGCGAAGTAACGGAACGCAAAGTAACACACCGATAAGTAACGCAACGTTATACAAGACAAGCCAAAGTAACTCAACGCAAAGTAATACAACGCAAAGTAACACACTGCAAAGTAACGCAACGTTCTACAATACAAGACAAAGTAACGCAACGCAAAGTAACTCAATGCAAAGTAACACAAGGCAAAGTAACACAAGGCAAAGTACCACAACGCAAAGTAACACAACGCAGTGCACTACAACACAACGCAAAGTAACACAACGCAAAGTAATGCAACGCAAAGTAACGTAACGCACTGCAACACAATGAAATGTAACGTAATGCAAAGTAACACAACGCAAAGTAACACAATGCAAAGTAAAACAATGCAAAGTAACGCAAAGGAATGTAACGCAACGCAAATTAACACAACACAAACTAACGCATCTTTCTACAACACAAGGCAAAGTAACGCAACGCAAAGTAAGACAGCGCAAAGTAACACAATGCAGTACAAAAAAGGCAAAGTAACGCAACGCAGAGTGACGAAACGCAAAGTAACGCAACGCAAAGTAACGCAACGCAAAGTAACACAAGGCAAAGTAAAGCAACGGTAAGTAAAAGCATCACACTACAACACAAGGCAAAGTAACGCCATGCACTACGACACAACGCAAAGTAACACAACGCAAAGTAACACAACGCAAAGTAACACAACGCAAAGTAACACAAAGCACTACAACACAAGGCAAAGTAATGCAACGCAAAGTAACACAACGCAAAGGAACACAATGCAAAGTAACACAACGCTAAGTAACACACCGCAAAGTAACGCAACGTTCTACAATACAAGGAAAAGTAACGCAACGCAAAGTAACGCAAGGCAACGCACTACAACACGGCAAAGTAACGCAACGCAAAGTAATGCAACGCAAAGTAATGCAACGCAAAGTAAGACAACGCAAAGTAACGCAACACATTACAACACAAGGCAAAGTAATGCAAAGCAAAGTAACACAACGGAAAGTATCGCAAAACACTACAACACAAGGCAAAGTAACGCAACGCAGTAAGACACAACGCAAAGTAATTAACGCAAAGTAACACAAGGCAAAGTAACACAACGCACTACACTACAAGGCAAAGTAACGCAACGCAAAGTAACGCAAAGTAACACAACGCAAAGTAACGCAACGCAACGCACTACAACACAGGGCAAAGTAACGCAACGCAAAGTAATGCAACGCAAAGTAAGACAACGCAAAGTAAGACAACGCAAAGTAACGCAACACATTACAACACAAGGCAAAGTAATGCAACGCAAAGTAATGCAACGCAAAGTAACACAACGCAAAGTAACGCAACGTTAAGTATCGCACCACACTACAACACAAGGCAAAGTAACGCAACGCACTACGATACAACGCAAAGTAACTAATGCAAAGTAACACAAGGCAAAGTAACGCAACGCAAAGTAACACACTGCTAAGTAACGCAACGTTCTACAAGACAAAGCAAAGTAATGCAACGCAAAGTAATGCAATGCAAAGTAACACAAGGCAAAGTAACGCAACGCACTACAACACAACGCAAAGTAACTAATGCAAAGTAACACAACGCAAAGTAACAAAACGCAAAGTAACGCAACGCACTACAACACAATGAAAAGTAACGTAATGCAAAGTAACACAACGCAAAGTAACACAACGCAAAGTAACACAATGCAAAGTAATGCAAAGCAAAGTCACGCAACGCAAATTAACACAACACAAACTAACGCATCTTTCGACAAAACAAGGCAAAGTAACGCAATGCAAAGTAACACAGCGCAAACTAACACAATGCAGTACAAAAAAGGCAAAGTAACGCAACGCAAAGTAACGCAACGCAAAGTAAGACAAGGCAAAGTAACGCAACGGTAAGTAAAAGCAACACACTACAACACAAGGCAAAGTAACGCAATGCACTAGGACACAACGCAAAGTAACACAACGCAAAGTAAAGCAACGTTAAGTATCGCACCACACTATAACACAAGGCAAAGTAACGCAACGCACTACGACACAATGAAAAGTAACTAATGCAAAGTAACACAAGGCAATGTAACACAACACACTACAACACAAGGCGAAGTAACGGAACGCAAAGTAACACACCGCTAAGTAACGCAACGTTATACAACACAAGGCAAAGTAACTCAACGCAAAGTAATACAACGCAAAGTAACACACCGCAAAGTAAAGCAACGTTCTACAACACAACGCAAAGTAACGCAACGCAAAGTAACACAAGGCAAAGTAACACAAGGCAAAGTAACACAAGGCAAAGTAACACAAAGCACTACAAAACAAGGCAAAGTAACACAAGGGAAAGTAACACAAGGCAAAGTAACACAAGGCAAAGTAACACAAAGCACTACAAAACAAGGCAAAGTAACACAAGGGAAAGTAACACAACGCAAAGTAACGCAACGCAAAGTAACACAACGCAAAGTAATGCAACGCAAAGTAACGTAACGCACTACAACACAATGAAATGTAACGTAATGCAAAGTAACACAATGCAAAGTAACACAATGCAAAGTAACACAATGCAAAGTAACGCAAAGGAAAGTAACGCAACGCAAATTAACACAAAACAAACTAATGCATCTTTCTACAACACAAGGCAAAGTAATGCAACGCAAAGTAACACAGCGCAAAGTAACACAATGCAGTACAAAAAAGGTAAAGTAACGCAACGCAAAGTAACGCAACGCAAAGTAACGCAACGCAAAGCAACACAAGGCAAAGTAAAGCAACGGTAAGTAAAAGCAACACACTACAACACAAGGCAAAGTAACGCAATGCACTACGACACAACGCAAAGTAACACAACGCAAAGTAACACAAGGCAAAGTAACACAAGGCAAAGTAACACAAAGCACTACAACACAAGGCAAAGTAACGCGACACAAAGTGACACAACGCAATGGAACACAATGCAAAGTAACGCAACGCTAAGTAACACACCGCAAAGTAACGCAACGTTCTACAATACAAGGAAAAGTAACGCAACGCAAAGTAACTCTATGCAAAGTAACACAACGCAAAGTAACGCAACGCAACGCACTACAACACGGCAAAGTAACGCAACGCAAAGTAATGCAACGCAAAGTAAGACAACGCAAAGTAACGCAACACATTACAACACAAGGCAAAGTAATGCAAAGCAAAGTAACACAACGGAAAGTAACGCAACGTTAAGTATCGCAACACACTACAACACAAGGCAAAGTAACGCAACGCAGTACGACACAACGCAAAGTATCTAACGCAAAGTAACACAAGGCAAAGTAACACAACGCACTACACTACAAGGCAAAGTAACGCAACGCAAAGTAACGCAAAGTAACGCAAAGTAACGCAACGCAAAGTAATGCAATGCAAAGTAAGACAACGCAAAGTAACGCAATGCAAAGTAAAGCAACGTTCTACAACACAAGTCATAGTAATGCAACACAAAGTAACGCAACACATTACAACACAAGGCAAAGTAACAACGCAAAGTAACGCAAAACAACGCATTACAACGCATCGCACTACAACGCAACGCACTACAACGCATCGCACTAAAACACAAAGCAAAGTAACGCAACGCAAAGTAACGCAACGCAAAGTAACGCAACGCAAAGTAACGCAACGCAAAGTAACGCAACGCAAAGTAACGCACTACAACAAAAGGCAAAGTAACACAACGCAAAGTAACACAACGCAAAGTAACACAATGCAAGGTAACGCAAAGCAAAGTAACGCAACGCAAAGTAACACAACGCAAAGTAACACAACGCAAAGTAACGCAACACATTACAACACAAGGCAAAGTAACGCAACGCAAAGTAATGTAATGCAAAGTAATACAACGCAAAGTAACGCAACACATTACAACACAAAGCAAAGTAATGCAACACAAAGTAATGCAATGCAAAGTAACACAACGCAAAGTAACGCAACGTTAAGTATCGCACCACACTACAACACAAGGCAAAGTAACGCAACGCACTACGACACAACGCAAAGTAACTAATGCAAAGTAACACAAGGCAAAGTAACACAACACACTACAACACAAGGCAAAGTAACGCAACGCAAACTAACACACCGCTAAGTAACGCAACGTTCTACAACACAAGGTAAAGTAACTCAACGCAAAGTAATACAACGCAAAGTAACACACTGCAAAGTAACGCAACGTTCTACAATACAAGACAAAGTAACGCAACGCAAAGTAACTCAATGCAACGTAACACAACGCAACGCAAAGTAACGCAACGCAAAGTAACACAAGGCAAAGTAAAGCAACGGTAAGTAAAAGCAACACACTAAAGGAGGCAAAGTAACGCAATGCACTACGACACAACGCAAAGTAACACAACGCAAAGTAACACAAAGCAAAGTAATGCAACGCAAGGTAACGCAACGCAAAGTAACGCAACGCAAAGTAACGCAACGCAAAGTAACACAACGCAAAGTAACACAACGCAAAGTAACACAACGCAAAGTAACACAACGCAGTGCACTACAACACAACGCAAAGTAACACAACGCAAAGTAATGCAACGCAAAGTAACGCAACGCACTACAACACAATGAAAAGTAACGTAATGCAAAGTAACATAACGCAAAGTAACACAATACAGTACAAAAAAGGCAAAGTAACGCAACGCAATATAGTGCAACGCAAAGTAAGACAAGGCAAAGTAACGCAACGGTAAGTAAAAGCAACACACTACAACACAAGGCAAAGTAACACAATGCACTAGGACACAACGCAAAGGAACACAATGCAAAGTAACGCAACGCTAAGTAACGCAACGCAAAGTAACGCAATGCAAAGTAAAGCAACGTTCTACAACACAAGGCATAGTAACGCAACGCATAGTAACGCAACGCATAGTAACGCAACGCAAAGTAACGCACTACAACAATAGGCAAAGTAACGCAACGCAAAGTAACACAACGCAAAGTAACACAATCCAAGGTAACGCAAAGCAAAGTAACCAACGCAAAATAACACAACACAAACTAACGCAACTTTCTACAACACAAGGCAAAGTTACGCAACGCAATGTAAAGCAACACATTACAACACAAGGTAAAGTAACGCAACGCAGAGTAACACAACACAAAGTAATTCAAAGCAAAGTAACAACGCAAAGTAACGCAAAACAACGCATTACAACGCATCGCACTACAACGCAACGCACTACAACGCATCGCACTACAACACAACGCAAAGTAACGCAACGCAGAGTAACGCAACGCAAAGTAACGCACTACAACAAAAGGCAAAGTAACGCAATGCAAAGTAACACAACGGAAAGTAACACAATGCAAAGTAATCCGACGCAAAGTAACGCAACGCAAAGTAACGCAACGCAAAGTAACGCAACGCAAAGTAACGCAAAGTAACACACCACAAAGTAACGCAACGTTCTGCAATACAAGGCAAAGTAACGCAACGCAAAGTAATTCAATGCAAAGTAATGCAACGCAAAGTAATCCAACGCAAAGTAAGAAAACGTAAAGTAACGCAATGCAAAGTAATGCAACGCAAAACAATACAACACAAGGCAAAGTAACACAAGGCAAAGTAACGCAAAGTAACGCAACGCAAAGTAAAGCAACGCAAAGTAACGCAACGCAAAGTAACGCAACGCAAAGTAATGCAACGCAAAGTAACGCAACGCAAAGTAACGCAACGCAAAGTAACAATGCAAAGTAACGCAACGCAAAGTAACGCAACACATTACAACACAAGGCAAAGTAACGCAACGCAAAGTAACGCAACGCAAAGTAACGCAACGCAAAGTAACGCAACGCACTACAACACAATGCAAAGTAACGCAATGCAAAGTAAAATAACGCAAACTGACACATTGCAAAGTAACACGACGCACTACAAAAAAAGGCAAAGTAACACAACGCAAAGTAACACAACGCAAAGTAACACAACGCAAAGTAACGCAACACATTACAACACAAGGCAAAGTAACGTAACGCAAAGTAATATAACGCAAAGTAAGACAACGCAAAGTAACGCAACACATTACAACACAAGGCAAAGCAACACAATGCAAAGTAACGCAACGTTAAGTATCGCACCACACTACAACACAAGGCAAAGTAACGCAACGCAAAGTAACACACTGCTAAGTAACGCAACGTTCTACAACACAAGGCAAAGTAACTCAACGCAAAGTAATACAACGCAAAGTAACACACCGCAAAGTAACGCAACATTCTACAACACAACGCAAAGTAACGCAACGCAAAGTAACACAAGGCAAAGTAACACAAGGCAAAGTAAGACAAAGCACTACAAAACAAGGCAAAGTAACACAACGCAAAGTAACACAACGCAACGCACAACAACACAGGGCAAAGTAACGCAACACAAAGTAAGACAACGCAAAGTAACGCAATGCAAAGTAACGCAACGCAAAGTAACGCAACGCAAAGTAACGCAACGCAAAGTAACACAACGCAAAGTAACAATGCAAAGTAACACAACGCAAAGTAACACAACGCAACGCACTACAACACAGGGCAAAGTAACGCAACGCAAAGTAATACAACGCAAAGTAAGACAACGCAAAGTAACACAATGCAAAGTAACGCAACGCAACGCAATACAACACAAGGCAAAGTAACACAAGGCAAAGTAACGCAACGCAAAGTAACGCAACGCAAAGTAACGCAACGCAAAGTAACGCAACGCAAAGTAACAATGCAAAGTAACGCAACACATTACAACACAAGGTGAAGTAACGCAACGCAAAGTAACGCAACGCAAAGTAACGCAACGCACTACAACACAATGCAAAGTAACGCAATGCAAAGTAAAACAACGCAAACTGACACATTGCAAAGTAACACGACGCACTACAAAAAAAAGGCAAAGTAACGCAACGCAAAGTAACACAACGCAAAGTAACACAACGCAAAGTAACACAACGCAAAGTAACACAACGCAAAGTAACGCAACACATTACAACACAAGGCAAAGTAACGCAACGCAAAGTAATGTAACGCAAAGTAAGACAACGCAAAGTAAGACAACGCAAAGTAACGCAACACATTACAACACAAGGCAAAGCAACACAATGCAAAGTAACGCAACGTTAAGTATCGCACCACACTACAACACAAGGCAAAGTAACGAGACGCATTACGACAACGCAAAGTAACTAATGCAAAGTAACACAAGGCAAAGTAACACAACACACTACAACACAAGGCAAAGTAACGCAACGCAAAGTAACACACTGCTAAGTAACGCAACGTTCTACAACACAAGGCAAAGTAACTCAACGCAAAGTAAGTCAACGCAAAGTAACACACCGCAAAGTAACGCAACGTTCTACAATACAAGGCAAAGTAACGCAACGCAAAGTAACTCAATGCAGGGTAACACAACGCAAAGTAACGCAACGCAAAGTAATGAAACGCAAAGCAATACAACACAAGGTAAAGTAACAATAGGCAAAGTAATACAAGGCAAAGTAAGGCAACTCAAATTAACACATTGCAAAATAATGCAACGCAACGCAGTACAACACAACGCAAAGTAACACGAGGCAACGTAACATAACGCAAAGTAACGCAACACAAAGTAACACAATGCAAAGTAATGCAACGTGCTAAAACACAACGCAAAGTAACACAAGGCAAAGTAATGCAATGCAAAGTAATGCAACGCAAAGTAACACAGCGCAAAGTAAAGCAACGTTAAGTATCGCACCACACTATAACACAAGGCAAAGTAACGCAACGCACTACGACACAATGCAAAGTAACTAATGCAAAGTAACACAAGGCAAAGTAACACAACACACTACAACACAAGGCGAAGTAACGGAACGCAAAGTAACACACCGCTAAGTAACGCAACGTTATACAACACAAGGCAAAGTAACTCAACGCAAAGTAATACAACGCAAAGTAACACACCGCAAAGTAACGCAACGTTCTACAATACAAGGCAAAGTAACGCAACGCAAAGTAACTCAATGCAAAGTAACACAACGCAAAGTAACGCAACGCAACGCACTACAACACGGCAAAGTAATGCAACGAAACGTAAGACAACGCAAAGTAACGCAACACATTACAACACAAGGCAAAGTAATGCAAAGCAAAGTAACACAACGCAAAGTAACGCAACGCAATGCACTACAACACAGGGCAAGGTAACGCAACGCAAAGTAGTGCAACGCAAAGTAAGACAACGCAAAGTAACGCAATGCAAAGTAATGCAACGCAAAGCAATACAACACAAGGTAAAGTAACACAAAGCAAAGTAACACAAGGCAAAGTAACGCAACACAGTAAAACACAAGGCAAAGTAAGGCAACTCAAATTAACACATCGCAAAGTAATGCAACGCAACGCACTACAACACAACGCAAAGTAACGCAACACAGTAAAACACAAGGCAAAGCAAGGCAACTCAAATTAACACATCGCAAAGTAATGCAACGCAACGCACTACAACACAACGCAAAGTAACGCAACGCAAAGTAACGCAACGCAAAGTAACGCAATGAAAAAGTAATGCAACATGCTACAACACAACGCAAAGTAACACAAGGCAAAGTAATGCAACACAAAGTAATGCAACGCAAAGTAACACAACGCAAAGTAACACAACGTTAAGTATCGCACCACACTACAACACAAGGCAAAGTAACGCAACGCACTACGAAACAACGCAAAGTAACTAATGCAAAGTAACACAAGGCAAGGTAACACAACACACTACAACACAAGGTGAAGTAACGCAATGCAAAGTAACACACCGCTAAGTAACGCAACGTTCTACAACACAAGGCAAAGTAACTCAACGCAAAGTAATACAACGCAAAATAACAAACCGCAAAATAACGCAACATTCTACAACACAACGCAAAGTAACACAAGGCAAAGTAACACAAGGCAAAGTAACACAAAGCACTACAAAACAAGGCAAAGTAACACAAGGCAAAGTAACACAACGCAAAGTAACGCAACGCAAAGTAACACAACGCAAAGTAACACAACGCAACGCACAACAACACAGGGCAAAGTAACGCAACGCAAAGTAAGACAACGCAAAGTAACGCAACGCAAAGTAACGCAACGCAAAGTAACACAACGCAAAGTAACAATGCAAAGTAACACAACGCAAAGTAACACAACGCAACGCACTACAACATAGGGCAAAGTAACGCAACGCAAAGTAATACAACGCAAAGTAAGACAACGCAAAGTAACACAATGCAAAGTAACGCAACGCAATACAACACAAGGCAAAGTAACACAAGGCAAAGTAACGCAACGCAAAGTAACGCAACGCAAAGTAACGCAACGCAAAGTAACGCAACGCAAAGTAACAATGCAAAGTAACGCAACACATTACAACACAAGGTAAAGTAACGCAACGCAAAGTAACGCAACTCACTACAACACAATGCAAAGTAACGCAATGCAAAGTAAAACAACGCAAACTGACACATTGCAAAGTAACACGACGCACTACAAAAAAAAGGCAAAGTAACGCAACGCAAAGTAACACAACGCAAAGTAACACAACGCAAAGTAACACAACGCAAAGTAACGCAACACATTACAACACAAGGCAAAGTAACGCAACGCAAAGTAATGTAACGCAAAGTAAGACAACGCAAAGTAACGCAACACATTACAACACAAGGCAAAGCAACACAATGCAAAGTAACGCAACGTTAAGTATCGCACCACACTACAACACAAGGCAAAGTAACGCAACGCACTACGACACAACGCAAAGTAACACAACGCAAAGTAACACAACGGAAAGTAACACAACGCAAAGTAACACAACGCAAAGTAACACAACGCAAAGTAACACAATGCAAGGTAACGCAAAGCAAAGTAACGCAACGCAAAGTAACACAACGCAAAGTAACACAACGGAAAGTAACACAACGCAAAGTAACGCAACACATTACAACACAAGGCAAAGTAACGCAATGCAAAGTAATGGAATGCAAAGTAACACAACGCAAAGTAACGCAACGTTAAGTATCGCACCACACTACAACACAA
This sequence comes from Pterois miles, assembly GCA_947000775.1. Taxonomy (NCBI): domain Eukaryota; kingdom Metazoa; phylum Chordata; class Actinopteri; order Perciformes; family Scorpaenidae; genus Pterois; species Pterois miles. The sequence goes on from CAMQGK010000123.1 coordinate 3,430,189, forward strand.
GGCAAAGTAACGCAACGCACTACGACACAACGCAAAGTAACTAATGCAAAGTAACACAAGGCAAAGTAACACAACACACTACAACAAAAGGCAAAGTAACGCAACGCAAAGTAACACACTGCTAAGTAACGCAACGTTCTACAACACAAGGCAAAGTAACTCTATGCAAAATAACACAACGCAAAGTAACGCAACGTTAAGTATTGCACCACACTACAAAACAAGGCAAAGTAACGCAACGCACTATGACACAACGCAAAGTAACTAATGCAAAGTAACACAACACACTACAACACAAGGCGAAGTAACGCAACGCAAAGTAACACACTGCTAAGTAACGCAACGTTCTACAACACAAGGCAAAGTAACTCAACGCAAAGTAATTCAACACAAAGTAACACAATGCAAAGTAACGCAACGTTCTACAATACAAGGCAAAGTAACTCAACGCAAAGTAATACAACACAAAGTAACTCAATGCAAACTAACACAACGCAAAGTAACATAACGCAAAGTAATGCAACGCAAAGTAACGCAATGCAAAAGTAATGCTACGTGCTACAACACAACGCAAAGTAACACAAGGCAAAGTAATGCAACGCAAAGTAATGCAACGCAAAGTAACACAACGCAAAGTAACGCAACGTTAAGTATCGCACCACACCTCAACACAAGGCAAAGTAACGCAACGCACTACGACACAACGCAAAGTAACTAATGCAAAGTAACACAAGGCAAAGTAACACAACACACTACAACACAAGGCGAAGTAACGCAACGCAAAGTAACACACCGCTAAGTAACGCAACATTCTACAACACAAGGCAATGTAACTCAACGCAAAGTAATACAACGCAAAGTAACGCAACGCAAAGTAACGCAACGCAAAGTAACGCAACGCAAAGTAACGCAACGCAAAGTAACACAACGCAGTGCACTACAACACAATGAAAAGTAACGTAATGCAAAGTAACACAACGCAAAGTAACACAACGCAAAGTAACACAACGCAAAGTAACACAATGCAAAGTAATGCAAAGCAAAGTAACGCAATGCAAATTAACACAACACAAACTAACGCATCTTTCTACAAAACAAGGCAAAGTAACGCAATGCAAAGTAACACAGCGCAAAGTAACACAATGCAGTACAAAAAAGGCAAAGTAACGCAACGCAAAGTAACGCAACGCAAAGTAAGACAAGGCAAAGTAACGCAACGGTAAGTAAAAGCAACACACTACAACACAAGGCAAAGTAACGCAACGCACTACGACACAATGCAAAGTAACTAATGCAAAGTAACACAAGGCAAAGTAACACAACACACTACAACACAAGGCGAAGTAACGGAACGCAAAGTAACACACCGATAAGTAACGCAACGTTATACAAGACAAGCCAAAGTAACTCAACGCAAAGTAATACAACGCAAAGTAACACACCGCAAAGTAAAGCAACGTTCTACAACACAACGCAAAGTAACACAAGGCAAAGTAACACAAAGCAAACTAACACAAGGCAAAGTAACACAAAGCACTACAAAACAAGGCAAAGTAACACAAGGGAAAGTAAGACAACGCAAAGTAACACAACACAAAGTAACACAACGCAAAGTAACACAACGCAAAGTAACACAACGCAGTGCACTACAACACAACGCAAAGTAACACAACGCAAAGTAATGCAACGCAAAGTAACGTAACGCACTACAACACAATGAAATGTAACGTAATGCAAAGTAACACAACGCAAAGTAACACAATGCAAAGTAACACAATGCAAAGTAACACAATGCAAAGTAACGCAAAGGAATGTAACGCAACGCAAATTAACACAACACAAACTAACGCATCTTTCTACAACACAAGGCAAAGTAACGCAACGCAAAGTAACACAGCGCAAAGTAACACAATGCAGTACAAAAAAGGCAAAGTAACGTAACGCAAAGTAACGCAACGCAAAGTAACACAAGGCAAAGTAAAGCAACGGTAAGTAAAAGCAACACACTACAACACAACGCAAAGTAACGCAATGCACTACGACACAACGCAAAGTAACACAACGCAAAGTAACACAAGGAAAAGTAACACAAGGCAAAGTAACACAAAGCACTACAACACAAGGCAAAGTAACGCAACGCAAAGTAACGCAACGCAAAGTGACACAACGCAAAGAAACACAATGCAAAGTAACGCAACGCAAAGTAACACACCGCAAAGTAACGCAACGTTCTACAATACAAGGAAAAGTAACGCAACGCAAAGTAACTCAATGCAAAGTAACACAACGCAAAGTAACGCAACGCAACGCACTACAACACGGCAAAGTAATGCAACGAAACGTAAGACAACGCAAAGTAATGCAACACATTACAACACAAGGCAAAGTAATGCAAAGCAAAGTAACACAACGGAAAGTAACGCAACGTTAAGTATCGCAACACACTACAACACAAGGCAAAGTAACGCAACGCACTACACTACAAGGCAAAGTAACGCAACGCAAAGTAACGCAAAGTAACACAAAGCAAAGTAACGCAACGCAACGCACTACAACACAGGGCAAAGTAATGCAACGCAAAGTAATGCAACGCAAAGTAAGACAATGCAAAGTAATGCAACGCAAAGTAACACAACGCAAAGTAAAGCAACGTTAAGTATCGCACCACACTATAACACAAGGCAAAGTAACGCAACGCATTACGACACAATGCAAAGTAACTAATGCAAAGTAACACAAGGCAAAGTAACACAACACACTACAACACAAGGCGAAGTAAGGGAACGCAAAGTAACACACCGATAAGTAACGCAACGTTATACAAGACAAGGCAAAGTAACTCAACGCAAAGTAATACAACGCAAAGTAACACACCGCAAAGTAAAGCAACGTTCTACAACACAACGCAAAGTAACACAGGGCAAAGTAACACAAGGCAAAGTAACACAAGGCAAAGTAACACAAGGCAAAGTAACACAAAGCACTACAAAACAAGGCAAAGTAACACAAGGGAAAGTAACACAAGGGAAAGTAACACAACGCAAAGTAACACAACGCAAAGTAACACAACGCAAAGTAACACAATGCAGTGCACTACAACACAACGCAAAGTAACACATCGCAAAGTAATGCAACGCAAAGTAACGTAACGCACTACAACACAATGAAATGTAACGTAATGCAAAGTAACACAACGCAAAGTAACACAATGCAAAGTAACGCAATGCAGTACAAAAAAGGCAAAGTAACGCAACGCAAAGTAACGCAACGCAAAGTAACGCAACGCAAAGTAACACAAGGCAAAGTAAAGCAACGGTAAGTAAAAGCAACACACTACAACACAAGGCAAAGTAACGCAATGCACTACGACACAACGCAAAGTAACACAAGGCAAAGTAACACAAGGCAAAGTAACACAAGGCAAAGTAACACAAAGCACTACAACACAAGGCAAAGTAACGCAACGCAAAGTGACACAACGCAAAGGAACACAATGCAAAGTAACGCAACGCTAAGTAACGCAACGCAAAGTAACGCAATGCAAAGTAAAGCAACGTTCTACAACACAAGGCATAGTAACGCAACGCAAAGTAACGCAACACATTACAACACAAGGTAAAGTAACGCAACGCAAAGTAACAATGCAAAGTAACAACGCAAAGTAACGCAAAACAACGCACTACAACGCATCGCACTAAAACACAAAGCAAAGTAACGCAAAGCAAAGTAACACTACGCAAAGTAACGCAATGCAAAGTAAAGCAACGCAAAGTAACGCAAAGTAACGCACTACAACAAAAGGCAAAGTAACGCAACGCAAAGTAACACAACGCAAAGTAACACAATGAAAGGTAACGCAAAGCAAAATAACGCAACGCAAAGTAATGTAACGCAAAGTAAGACAACGCAAAGTAACGCAACACATTACAACACAAGGCAAAGTAATGCAACGCAAAGTAATGCAATGCAAAGTAACACAACGCAAAGTAACGCAACGTTAAGTATCGCACCACACTACAACACAAGGCAAAGTAACGCAACGCACTACGATACAATGCAAAGTAACTAATGCAAAGTAACTCAAGGCAAAGTAACACAACACACTACAACACAAGGCAAAGTAACGCAACACAAAGTAACACACTGCTAACTAACGCAACGTTCTACAACACAAAGCAAAGTAATGCAACGCAAAGTAATGCAATGCAAAGTAACACAAGGCAAAGTAACGCAACGCACTACGACACAACGCAAAGTAACTAATGCAAAGTAACACAACGCAAAGTAACAAAACGCAAAGTAACGCAACGCACTACAACACAATGAAAAGTATCGTAATGCAAAGTAACACAACGCAAAGTAACACAACGCAAAGTAACACAATGCAAAGTAATGCAAAGTAAAGTAACGCAACGCAAATTAACACAACACAAACTAACGCATCTTTCTACAAAACAAGGCAAAGTAACGCAATGCAAAGTAACGCAATGCAAAGTAACACAGCGCAAAGTAACACAATGCAGTACAAAAAAGGCAAAGTAACGCAACGCAAAGTAACCCAACTCACCACAACACAAGGCAAAGTAACGCAATGCACTACAACACAATGCAAAGTAACGCAACGCAAAGTAACACAACCCAAAGTTACAAAACGCAACGCACTACAACACAAGGCAAAGTAAAACAACGCAAAGTAAATCAACACATTACAACACAACGCAAAGTAACACAACGCAAAGTAACACAATGCATAGTAACACAACGCAAAGTAACAACGCAAAGTAACCACGCAACGTAACGCAAAACAACGCACTACAATGCATCGCAATACAAGGCAACGCACTACAACACAATGCAAAGTAACACAAGGCAAAGTAACAATGCAAAGTAACACTATGCACTACAACAAAAGGCAAAGTAACACAACGCAAAGTAACACAATGCACTACAACAAAAGGCAAAGTAACACAACGCAAAGTAACGCAACGCAAAGTAACGCAACACAAAGTAACACAACGCAAATTAACACAACACAAAGTGACACAACGCAAAGTAACAACGCAAAGTCACACAAAACAACGCATTACAACGCATCGCACTACAACACAAAGCACTAAAAAACAATGGAAAGTAACACGACGCAAAGTAAGACGACGCAAAGTAACACGACGCAAAGAAATGCAACGCAAAGTAACGCAACGCAAAGTAACGCAACACAAAGTAACGCAACACAAAGTAACGCAACACAAAGTAACGCAACGCAAAGTAACACAACGCAAAGTAACGAAACGCAAAGTAAGACAAGGCAAAGTAAGACAACGCAAAGTAACGCAACACATTACAACACAAGGCAAAGTAACACAACGCAAAGTAACACAATGCCCTACAACAAAAGGCAAAGTAACACAACGCAACGCAAAGTAACACAACGCAACGCAAAGTAACGCAACGCAAAGTAACGCAACGCAAAGTAACACAATACAAAGTAACACAATACAAAGTAATGCAACGCTAAGTAACGCAATGCAAAGTAATGCAACGCAAAGTAACACAACGCAAAGTAACAATGCAAAGTAACAACGCAAAAAAACGCAGTACAAGGCAACGCAGAACAACGCATCGCACTACAACACAACGCAAAGTAACGCAACGCAAAGTAACACAACGCAAAGTAACGCAACGCAAAGTAACGCACTACAAAAAAAGGCAAAGTAACGCAATGCAAAGTAACACAAAGCAAAGTAACGCAACACATTACAACACAAGGCAAAGTAACGCAAGGCAAAGTAACGCAACGCTAAGTAATGCAACACACCACAACACAAGGCAAAGTAACGCAATGCACTACGACACAATGCAAAGTAACGCAACGCAAAGTAACACAACCCAAAGTAACACAACGCAATGCACTACAACACAAGGCAAAGTAAAACAACGCAAAGTAAATCAACACATTACAACACAACGCAAAGTAACGCAACGCAAAGTAACACAACGCTAAGTAACGCAATGCAAAGTAATGCAACGCAAAGTAACACAACGGAAAGTAACACAACGCAAAGTAACAATGCAAAGTAAAAACGCAAAAAAACGCAGTACAAGACAACGCACAACAACGCATCGCACTACAACACAACGCAAAGTAACGCTACGCAAAGTAACACAACGCAAAGTAACGCAACGCAAAGTAACGCACTGCAAAAAAAGGCAAAGTAACGCAATGCAAAGTAACACAATGCAAAGTAATGCAACACATTACAACACAAGGCAAAGTAACGCAAGGCAAAGTAACACAACGCAAAGTAACGCAACGCAAAGTAACACAAGGCAAAATAACACAATGGAAAGTAACACAATGCAAAGTAACGCAAAGCAAAGTAATGCAAAACAAAGTAACACAACGCAAAGTAACACAAGGCAAAGTAACACAACGCAAAGTAACGCAATTCAAAGTAACAATGCACTACAACAAAAGGCAAAGTAACGCAACGCAAAGTAACACAAGGAAAAGTAACACAACGCAAATTAATGCAACGCAACGCATTACAACACAATGCAAGGTAACACAAGGCAAAGTAACGCAACACAAAGTAACAACGCAAAGTAACACAATGCAAAGTAACGCAATGCAAAGTAACGCAACGCAAAGTAACGCAACACGTTACAACACAAGACAAAGTAACGCAACGCAAAGTACACAACTCAAAGTAACACAATGCAAAGTAACAATGCAAAGTAACAATGCAAAGTAACGCAAAAAAACGCAGTACAACACAACGCACAACAACGCATCGCACTACAACACAACGCAAAGTAACGCTACGCAAAGTAACACAACGCAAAGTAACGCAAGGCAAAGTAACACAACGCAAAGTAACGCAATTCAAAATAACAATGAACTACAACAAAAGGCAAAGTAACGCAACGCAAAGTAACACAAGGAAAGTAACACAACGCAAATTAATGCAACGCAACGCATTACAACACAACGCAAAGTAACACATGGCAAAGTAACGCAACGCAAAGTAACGCAACGCAAAGTAACGCAACGCAAAGTAACAACACAAAGTAAAACAATGCAAAGTAAAACAACGCAAAGTAAAACAATGCAAAGTAATGCAACGCAATGCACTACAACACAAGGCATAGAGACGCAACACAAAGTAACGCAACGCAAAGTAACACAAGGCAAAATAACACAATGGAAAGTAACACAATGCAAAGTAACGCAAAGCAAAGTAATGAAAAACAAAGTAACACAACGCAAAGTAACACAAGGCAAAGTAACACAACGCAAAGTAACACAATTCAAAGTAACAATGCACTACAACAAAAGGCAAAGTAACTCAACGCAAAGTAACACAAGGAAAAGTAACACAACGCAAATTAATGCAACGCAACGCATTACAACACAATGCAAGGTAACACAAGGCAAAGTAACGCAACACAAAGTAACAACGCAAAGTAACACAATGCAAAGTAACGCAATGCAAAGTAACGCAACGCAAAGTAACGCAACACGTTACAACACAAGACAAAGTAACGCAACGCAAAGTAACACAACTCAAAGTAACACAATGCAAAGTAACAATGCAAAGTAACAACGCAAAGTAACGCAAAAAAACGCAGTACAACACAACGCACAACAACGCATCGTACTACAACACAACGCAAAGTAACGCAACACAAAGTAACGCAACGCAAAGTAACGCAACGCAAAGTAACGCAACGCAAAGTAACGCAACGCAAAGTAACACAACGCAAAGTAACACAACGCAAAGTAACGCAACGCAAAGTCACGCACTACAAAAAAAGGCTAAGTAACACAACGCAAAGTAAGACAACACAAAGTAACACAACGCAAAGTAACACTATGCAAAGTAACACTATGCAACGTAACCAACGCAAAATAACACAACACAAACTAACGCAACTTTCTACAACACAAGGCAAAGCAACGCAATGCAAAGTAACGCAACGCAAAGTAAGACAACGCAAAGTAACGCAACGCAAAGTAACGCAACACATTACAACACAAGGCAAAGTAACGCAAGGCAAAGTAACACAACGCAAAGTAACACAACACAAAGTAACACAACGCAAAGTAACGCAACGCTAAGTAACGCAAAACACCACAACACAAGGCAAAGTAACGCAACGCACTATGACACAATGCAAAGTAACGCAACGCAAAGTAACACAACCCAAAGTAACACAAGGCAAAGTAAAACAACGCAAAGTAACGCAACACATTACAACACAACGCAAAGTAACACAAGGCAAAGTAACACAACGCAAAGTAACACAATGCACTACAACAAAAGGCAAAGTAACGCAACGCAAAGTAATGCAACGCAAAGTAACGCAACGCAAAGTAACACAACGCAAAGTAACACAATGCAAAGTAACACAACGCAAAGTAACAACGCAAAGTAACCACGCAAAGTAACCACGCAACGTAACGCAAAACAACGCACTACAACGCATCGCACTACAAGGCAATGCACTACAACACAACGCAAAGTAACACAAGGCAAAGTAACAACGCAAAGTAACATAATGCACTACAACAAAAGGCAAAGTAACGCAACGCAAAATTATACAACGCAAAGTAACAGAACAAAAACTAACACAACACAAAGTAACGCAACTTTCTACAACACAAGGCAAAGTAACGCAACGCAAAGTAAGACAACGCAAAGTAACGCAACACATTACAACACAAGGCAAAGTAACACAACGCAAAGTAACACAATGCACTACAACAAAAGGCAAAGTAACACAACGCAACGCAAAGTAACGCAACGCAAAGTAACGCAACGCAAAGTAACTCAACGCAAAGTAACACAACGCAAAGTAAGACGATGCAAAGTAATGCAACGCAAAGTAACACAACCCAAAGTAACACCATGCAAAGTAACGCAAAGCAAAGTAACCAACGCAAAGTAACACGACGCAAAGTAATGCAACGCAAAGTAACGCAACGCAAAGTAACGCAACACATTACAACACAAGGCAAAGTAACACAACGCAAAGTAACACAATGCACTACAACAAAAGGCAAAGTAACACAATGCAAAGTAACACGACGCAAAGTAATACAACGCAAAGTAACGCCACGCAAAGTAACGCACTACAAAAAAAGGCAAAGTAACGTAACGCAAAGTAACACAACGCAAAGTAAAACCATGCAAAGTAACACCATGCAAAGTAACGCAAAGCAAAGTAACCAACGCAAAATAACACAACACAAACTAACGCAACTTTCCACAACACAAGGCAAAGTAACGCAACGCAAAGTAAGACAACGCAAAGTAACGCAACGCATTACAACACAAGGCAAAGTAACGCAAGGCAAAGTAACGCAACGCACTACGACACAACGTAAAGTAACGCAACGCAAAGTAACACAACCCAAAGTAACACAACGCAACGCACTACAACACAAGGCAAAGTAAAACAACGCAAAGTAACGCAACACATTACAACACAACGCAAAGTAACACAACGCAAAGTAACACAATGCAAAGTAACACGACGCAAAGTAACAACGCAAAGTAACCACGCAACGTAACGCAAAACAACGCACTACAACGCATCGCACTACAAGGCAACGCACTACAACACCAGGCAAAGTAACACAACGCAAAGTAACACAATGCACTACAACAAAGGCAAAGTAACACAACGCAAAGTAATGCAACGTAAAGTAACACAATGCAAAGTAACGCAACGCTAAGTAACGCAACACACTACAAGACAAGGCAAAGTCAAGCAACGCAAAGTAAAGCAATGCAATGTAATGCAACGCAAAGTAACACAACTCAAAGTAACACAACGCAAAGTAACAATGCAAAGTAACAACGCAAAGTAACGCAAAAAAATGCAGTACAACGCAACGCACAACGCATCGCACTACAACACAACGCAAAGTAACGCAACGTAAAGTAACGCTACGCAAAGTAACACAACGCAAAGTAACGCAACGCAAAGTAACGCACTACAAAAAAGGCTAAGTAACGCAACGCAAAGTAACACAACGCAAAGTAACACCATGCAAAGTAACGCAAAGCAAAGTAACCAACGCAAAATAACACAACACAAACTAACGCAACGTTCTACAACACAAGGCAAAGTAACGCAACACAAAGTAAGACAACGCAAAGTAAGGCAACGCAAAGTAACGCAACACATTACAACACAAGGCAAAGTAACGCAAGGCAAAGTAACACAACGCAAAGTAACACAACGCAAAGTAACACAACGCAAAGTAACGCAACACTAAGTAACGCAAAACACCACAACACAAGGCAAAGTAACGCAACGCACGACGACACAATGCAAAGTAACACAACGCAAAGTAACACAACCCAAAGTAACACAACGCAACGCACTACAACACAAGGCAAAGTAAAACAACGCAAAGTAACGCAACACATTACAACACAACGCAAAGTAACACAATGCAAAGTAACACAACACAAAGTAACACAGCGCAACGCACTACAACACAAGGCAAAGTAAAACAACGCAAAGTAACACAACGCAAAGTAACACAACGCAAAATAAAACAACACAAAGTAACACAACCCAAAGTAACACAGCGCAACGCACTACAACACAAGTCTAAGTAAAACAACGCAAAGTAACGCAACACATTACAACACAACGCAAAGTAACACAATGCAAAGTAACACAACGCAAAGTAACACGAGTCAAAGTAACACGACGCAAAGTAACGCAACGCAAAGTAACGCAACGCAAAGTAACGCAACGCAAAGTAACACAACACATTACAACACAAGGCAAAGTAACACAACGCAAAGTAACACAATTCACTACAACAAAAGGCAAAGTAACACAATGCAAAGTAACAAAACGCAAAGTAATGCAACGCAAAGTAACACAACGCAAAGTAACACAACGCAAAGTAACGCAACGCAAAGTAACACAACCCAAAGTAACACACCTCAACGCATTACAACAAAAGGCAAAGTAAAACAACGCAAAGTAACGCAACACATTATAACACAACACAAAGTAACACAACGCAAAGTAACACGATGCAAAGTAACACAACGCGAAGTAACACGACACAAAGTAACGCAACGCAAAATAACGCAACGCAACGCAAAGTAACGCAACGCAAAGTACCGCAACGCAAAGCAACGTAACGCAAAGTACCGCAACGCAAAGTAACGCAACGCAAAGTAACGCAACACAAAGTAACGCAACGCAAAGTAACACAACGCAAAGTAACACACCGCAAAGTAAAGCAACGTTCTACAATATAAGGCAAAGTAACGCAACGCAAACTAATGCAACGCAAAGTAATACAACGCAAAGTAACGCAATGCAAAGTAATGCAACGCAACGCAATGCAACACAAGGTAAAGTAACACAAGGCAAAGTAACACGAGGCAAAGTAACGCAACACAGTACAACACAAGGCAAAGTAAGGCAACGCAAATTATCACAACGCAAAGTAATGCAACGCAACGCACTACAACACAACGCAAAATAACACAAGTCAAAGTAACACAACGCAAAGTAACGCAATGCACTACAACACAAGGCAAAGTAATGCAAAACAAAGTAACACAACGCAAAGTAACGCAAGACAAAGTAACACAACGCAAAGTAACGCAATGCAAAGTAACGCAATGCACTAAAACACAATGCAAAGTAATGCAACGCAAAGTAACACAATGCACTAGAACAAAATGCAAAGTAACGCAACATAAAGTAACGCAAAGGAAAGTCACACAACACAAAGTAACACAATGCAAAGTAACGCAAAGCAAAGTAAGGCAACGCAAATTAACATAACACAAACTAACGCAACTTTCTACAACACAATGCAACGTAAAACAACGCAAAGTAACGCAACACATTACAACACAAGGCAAAGTAACACAACGCAATGTAACACAACGTAAAGTAACAAGGCAAAGTAACAACGCAAAGTAACGCAAAACAACGCACTACAATGCATCGCACTAGAACGCAACGCACTACAACACAAGGCAAAGTAACACAACGCAAAGTAACACAATGCACTACAACAAAAGGCAAAGTAACGCAACGCAAAGTAACGCAATGCAAAGTAACGCAACGCAAAGTAACACAACGCAAAGTAACACAACGCAAAGTAACACAACGCAAGGTAACACAACGCAAAGTCACGCAAAACAACGCATTAAAACGCATTGCACTACAACACAACGCACTAAAAAACAAAGGAAAGTAACACAATGCAAAGTAACGCAACGCAAAGTAACGCAACGCAAAGTAACGCAACGCAAAGTAACGCAACGCAAAGTAACGCAACGTAAAGTAACGCAACGCACTACAACACAATGCAAAGTAACGCAACGCAAAGTAACGCAACGCAAAGTAAAGAAAAACAACGCTCTACAACGCATCGCACTACAGCACAACGCACTACAACACAACGCAAAGTAACACAAGTCATAGTAACACAACGCAAAGTAACACAACAAACTCACGCAACTTTCTACAACACAAGGCAAAGTAACGCAACGCAAAGTAACGCAACACATCACAACACAAGGCAAAGTAACACAACGCAAAGTAACACAACGGAAAGTAACGCAACGCAAAGTAACACAAAGCAAGGTAACGCAACGCTAAGTAACGCAACACACTGCAACACAAGGCAAAGTAACGCAACGCACTACGACACAACGGAAAAGTAACGCAACACAAAGTAACACAAGGCAAAGTAACACAACGCACTACAACACAAGGCAAAGTAACGCAACGCAAAGTGACACAACGCAAAGTGACACAACGCAAAGGAACACAATGCAAAGTAACAACGCAAAGTAACGCAACACATTACAACATAAGGTAAATTAACACAACGCAAAGTAACACAACACAAAGTAATGCAATACAACACACTAAAACACAAGGCAAAGTAACACAACGCAAAGTAAAACAACGCAAAATAACAACGCAAACTAACGCAAAACAAAGCACTACAATGCAAAGTAACGCAAAGTAACGCAACGCAAAGTAACGCAACGTGAAGTAACGCAACGCACTACAACAATGCAAAATAACGCAACGCAAAGTAACGCAACGCAAAGTAACGCAACGCAAAGTAACGCAACGCAAAGTAACGCAAGGTAAAATAACACAACGCACCACAAGAAAAGGCAAAGTGACGCAATGCAAAGTAACACAATGTAAAGTAACGCAACGCTAAGTAACGCAACACACTACAACACAAGGCAAAGTAACGCAACGCACTACGACACAACGCAAAGTAACGCACCACAAACTAACACAAGGCAAAGTAACACAACGCACTACAACACAAGGCAAATTAACGCAATGCAAAGTGACACAATGCAAAGGAACACAACGCAACGCACTACAACACAAGGCAAAGTAAAACAATGCAAAGTAACGCAACACATTACAACACAGCGTAAAGTAACACACCGCAAAGTAACACAATGCAAAGAAACACAACGCAAAGTGACAACGCAAAGTAACAATGCAAAGTGACGCAAAACAACGCACTACAACGCATCGCACTAGAACGCAACGCACTACAACACAATGCAAAGTAACACAAGGCAAAGTAACACAATGCACTACAACAAAAGGCAAAGTAATGCAACGCAAAGTTATACAACGCAAAGTAACACAACACAAACTAACACAACTTTCTACAACACAAGGCAAAGTAACGCAACGCAGTACAACACAACGCAAAGTAACGCAACGCAAAATAACAAAAGACAAAGTAACACAACGCACTACAAAACAAGGCAAAGTAACGCAAGGCAAAGTAATGCAACACAGTACAACCCAAGGCAAAGTAACGCAAGGCAAAGTAATGCAACGCAACGCAATACAACACAAGGTAAAGTAACACAAGGCAAAGTAACACAAGACATAGTAACGCAACACAGTACAACCCAAGGCAAAGTAACGCAAGGCAAAGTAATGCAACGCAACGCAATACAACACAAGGTAAAGTAACACAAGGCAAAGTAACACAAGACAAAGTAACGCAACACAGTACAACCCAAGGCAAAGTAAGGCAACACTAATTAACACAACGCAAAGTAATGCAACGCAACTTACTATAACAGAACGCAAAGTAACAAAAGGCAAAGTAACGCAACGCAAAGTAACGCAACGCAAAGTAACGCAATGCAAAGTAACGCAACGCAAAATAATGCAATGTGCTACAACAAAAGGCAAAGTAACGCAATGCAAAATAACACAACACAAAGTAACACAATGCAAAGTAAGGCAACGCAAAGTAACGCAACACATTACAACACAAGACCAAGTAAGGCAACGCAAAGTAACACAACCCAAAGTAACAAAACGCAACGCACTACAACCCAAGGCAAAGTAAAACAACGCAAAGTAACGCAACACATGACAACACAACGTAAAGTAACACAACGCTAAGTAACACAATGCAAAGAAACACAACGCAAAGTAACAACGCAAAGTAACAACGCAAAGTAACAACGCAAAGTAACGCAAAACAACGCACTACAACGCAAAGTAAGGCAACACAAATTAACACAACGCAAAGTAATGCAACGCAACTTACTATAACACAACGCAAAGTAACAAAAGGCAAAGTTACACAACGCAAAGTAACGCAACGCAAAGTCACGCAACGCAAAGTAATGCAATGTGCTACAACAAAAGGCAAAGTAACGCAATGCAAAATAACACAACACAAAGTAACACAATGCAAAGTAAGGCAACGCAAAGTAACGCAACACATTACAACACAAGACAAAGTAAGGAAACGCAAAGTAACACGACGCAAAGTAACACGACGCAAAGTAACACGACGCAAAGTAACACGACGCAAAGTAACGTAACCCAAAGTAACGATGCAAAGTAACGCAACGCAAAGTAACGCAACACATTACAACACAAGGCAAAGTAACGCAATGCACTACAACACTATGCAAAGTAACGCAGCACAAAGTAACACAACACAAACTAACGCAACAGACTACGACACAACGCAAAGTAACGCAACGCAAACTAACACAATGCACTACAACACAAGGCAAAGTAACACAACGCAAAGTAACGCAACGCAAAGTAACGCAAAGTAAGGCAACACAAAGTAACGCAACGCAAAGTAACGCAACGCAAAGTAACGCAACGTTCGACAACACAAGAGACAGTAACACAACGCAAAGTAACACAACCCAAAGAAACACAACGCAACGCATTACAACACAAGGCAAAGTAAAACAACGCAAAGTAACGCAACACATTTCAACAGAAGATAAAGTAACGCAATGGAGAGTAACACAACGCAAAGTAACGCAACGCAAAGTAACACAAGGTAAAGTAACACAAGGCAAAGTAACACAATGCAAAGTAACGCAAAGCAAAGTAATGCAAAACAAAGAAACACAACGCAAAGTAACACAAGGCAAAGTAACACAACGCAAAGTAACGCAACTCAAAGTAACACAACTCAAAGTAACACAATGCACTAGAACAAAAGGCAAAGTAACGCAACGCAAAGTAACACAACGCAAAGTAACACATGCAAAGTAACACAATGCAAAGTAACGCAAAGCAAAGTAACGCAACTCAAAGTCACACAACGCAAAGTAACACAACGCAAATTAATGCAACGCAACGCATTACAACACAACGCAAGGTAACACAACGCAATGTAACACAACATAAAGTAACGCAACACAACGAACTCCAACACAAGGCTAAGTAAAACAACAGAACGTAACAAAATGCAAAGTAACGCAATGCAAAGAAACGCAACGCAAAGTAACGCAACGCAAAGTAACGCAACACAAAGTAACGCAACACAAAGTAACACAATGCAAAGTAATGCGACGCAAAGTAACACAACGTAAAGTAATACAACGCACTAGAACAAAAGGCAAAGTGACGCAACGCAAAGTAATACAACGTAAAGTAACACAATGCAAAGTAACGCAAAGCAAAGTAACCAACGCAAAGTAACGCAACGCTAAGTAAAGCAACACACTACAACACAAGGCAAAGTAACACAACGCACTACAACACAAGGCAAAGTAACGCAACGCAAAGTAATGCAACGCGCTACAACACAATGCAAAGTAAAGCAACGCAATGTAACGCAACGTAAAGTAAACCAACGTAAAGTAACACAACGCACTAGAACAAAAGGCAGTGAAGCAACGTAAAGTAATTCAACACAAAGTAACACAATGCAAAGTAACGCAAAGCAAAGTAACCAATGCTAAGTAACGCAGCACACTACAACACAAGGCAAAGTAACGCAACGCACTACGACACAACGCAAAGTAACCGACCCAAAGTAACACAAGGCAAAGTAACGCAACACATTACAACATAAGGTAAATTAACGCAACGCAAAGTAACACAACGCAAAGTAACGCACTACAACAAAATGCAAAGTAACGCAACGCAAAGTAACACAACACAAAGTAACACAACACAAAGTAACGCAAAGCAAAGTAACCAACGCAAGATAACACAACACAAACTAACGCAACTTTCTACAACAAGTTATCAAGGTAAAGTAACGCAACGCAAAGTAACACAACACAAAGTAATGCAACGCAAAGTAACAACGCAAAGTAACAATGCAAAGTAACAACGCAAAGTAACAACGCATTACAACGCATCGCACTACAACACAACGCACTACAACGCATCGCACTACAACACAAAGCAAAGTAACGCAACGCAAAATAACGCAACGCTAAGTAACACACCACACTACAACACAAGGCAAAGTAACGCAACGCACTACGACACAACGCAAAGTAACTAATGAAAAGTAACACAACGCAAAGGAACACAATGCAAAGTAATGCAACGCAAAGTAACAACGCAAAGTAATAACGCAAAGTAACAACGCAAAGTAACAACGCAAAGTAACGCAAAACAACGTATTACAACGTAACGCAAAGTAACGCAACGCAAAGTAACGCACTACAACAAAATACAAAGTAACGCAACGCAAAGTAACACAACGCAAAGGAACACAATGCAAAGAAACGCAACGCAAAGTAACGCAACGCAAAGTAACGCCACGCAAAGTAACGCAACGCAAAGTAACGCAACCCATTACAACACAAGGTAAAGTAACGCAAGGTAAAGTAACGCAACACAAAGTAACACAACACAAAGTAATGCAACGCAAAGTAAAAACGCAAAGTAACAACGCAAAGTAACAACGCAAAGTAACAACGCAAAATAACGCAAAACAACGTATTACAACGTAACGCAGAGTAACGCAACGCAAAGTAACGCAACGCAAAGTAACGCAACGCAAAGTAACGCAACACAAAGTAACACAATGCAAAGTAATGCGACGCAAAGTAACACAACGTAAAGTAATACAACGCACTAGAACAAAAGGCAAAGTAACACAACGCACTACAACACAAGGCAAAGTAACGCAACGCAAAGTAACGCAACGCAAAGTAATGCAACGCGCTACAACACAATGCAAAGTAACGCAACGCAATGTAACGCAACGTAAAGTAAACCAACGTAAAGTAACACAACGCACTAGAACAAAAGGCAGTGAAGCAACGTAAAGTAATTCAACACAAAGTAACACAATGCAAAGTAACGCAAAGCAAAGTAACCAACGCTAAGTAACGCAGCACACTACAACACAAGGCAAAGTAACGCAACGCACTACGACACAACGCAAAGTAACCGACCCAAAGTAACACAAGGCAAAGTAACGCAACACATTACAACATAAGGTAAATTAACGCAACGCAAAGTAACGCAACGCAAAGTAACGCAACGCAAAGTAACGCACTACAACAAAATGCAAAGTAACGCAACGCAAAGTAACACAACACAAAGTAACACAACACAAAGTAACGCAAAGCAAAGTAACCAACGCAAGATAACACAACACAAACTAACGCAACTTTCTACAACAAGTTATCAAGGTAAAGTAACGCAACGCAAAGTAACACAACACAAAGTAATGCAACGCAAAGTAACAACGCAAAGTAACAATGCAAAGTAACAACGCAAAGTAACAACGCATTACAACGCATCGCACTACAACACAACGCACTACAACGCATCGCACTACAACACAAAGCAAAGTAACGCAACGCAAAATAACGCAACGCTAAGTAACACACCACACTACAACACAAGGCAAAGTAACGCAACGCACTACGACACAACGCAAAGTAACTAATGAAAAGTAACACAACGCAAAGGAACACAATGCAAAGTAATGCAACGCAAAGTAACAACGCAAAGTAATAACGCAAAGTAACAACGCAAAGTAACACACCGCAAAGTAAAGCAACGTTCTACAATATAAGGCAAAGTAACGCAACGCAAACTAATGCAACGCAAAGTAATACAACGCAAAGTAACGCAATGCAAAGTAATGCAACGCAACGCAATGCAACACAAGGTAAAGTAACACAAGGCAAAGTAACACGAGGCAAAGTAACGCAACACAGTACAACACAAGGCAAAGTAAGGCAACGCAAATTATCACAACGCAAAGTAATGCAACGCAACGCACTACAACACAACGCAAAATAACACAAGTCAAAGTAACACAACGCAAAGTAACGCAATGCACTACAACACAAGGCAAAGTAATGCAAAACAAAGTAACACAACGCAAAGTAACGCAAGACAAAGTAACACAACGCAAAGTAACGCAATGCAAAGTAACGCAATGCACTAAAACACAATGCAAAGTAATGCAACGCAAAGTAACACAATGCACTAGAACAAAATGCAAAGTAACGCAACATAAAGTAACGCAAAGGAAAGTCACACAACACAAAGTAACACAATGCAAAGTAACGCAAAGCAAAGTAAGGCAACGCAAATTAACATAACACAAACTAACGCAACTTTCTACAACACAATGCAACGTAAAACAACGCAAAGTAACGCAACACATTACAACACAAGGCAAAGTAACACAACGCAATGTAACACAACGTAAAGTAACAAGGCAAAGTAACAACGCAAAGTAACGCAAAACAACGCACTACAATGCATCGCACTAGAACGCAACGCACTACAACACAAGGCAAAGTAACACAACGCAAAGTAACACAATGCACTACAACAAAAGGCAAAGTAACGCAACGCAAAGTAACGCAATGCAAAGTAACGCAACGCAAAGTAACACAACGCAAAGTAACACAACGCAAAGTAACACAACGCAAGGTAACACAACGCAAAGTCACGCAAAACAACGCATTAAAACGCATTGCACTACAACACAACGCACTAAAAAACAAAGGAAAGTAACACAATGCAAAGTAACGCAACGCAAAGTAACGCAACGCAAAGTAACGCAACGCAAAGTAACGCAACGCAAAGTAACGCAACGTAAAGTAACGCAACGCACTACAACACAATGCAAAGTAACGCAACGCAAAGTAACGCAACGCAAAGTAAAGAAAAACAACGCTCTACAACGCATCGCACTACAGCACAACGCACTACAACACAACGCAAAGTAACACAAGTCATAGTAACACAACGCAAAGTAACACAACAAACTCACGCAACTTTCTACAACACAAGGCAAAGTAACGCAACGCAAAGTAACGCAACACATCACAACACAAGGCAAAGTAACACAACGCAAAGTAACACAATGGAAAGTAACGCAACGCAAAGTAACACAAAGCAAGGTAACGCAACGCTAAGTAACGCAACACACTGCAACACAAGGCAAAGTAACGCAACGCACTACGACACAACGGAAAAGTAACGCAACACAAAGTAACACAAGGCAAAGTAACACAACGCACTACAACACAAGGCAAAGTAACGCAACGCAAAGTGACACAACGCAAAGTGACACAACGCAAAGGAACACAATGCAAAGTAACAACGCAAAGTAACGCAACACATTACAACATAAGGTAAATTAACACAACGCAAAGTAACACAACACAAAGTAATGCAATACAACACACTAAAACACAAGGCAAAGTAACACAACGCAAAGTAAAACAACGCAAAATAACAACGCAAACTAACGCAAAACAAAGCACTACAATGCAAAGTAACGCAAAGTAACGCAACGCAAAGTAACGCAACGTGAAGTAACGCAACGCACTACAACAATGCAAAATAACGCAACGCAAAGTAACGCAACGCAAAGTAACGCAACGCAAAGTAACGCAACGCAAAGTAACGCAAGGTAAAATAACACAACGCACCACAAGAAAAGGCAAAGTGACGCAATGCAAAGTAACACAATGTAAAGTAACGCAACGCTAAGTAACGCAACACACTACAACACAAGGCAAAGTAACGCAACGCACTACGACACAACGCAAAGTAACGCACCACAAACTAACACAAGGCAAAGTAACACAACGCACTACAACACAAGGCAAATTAACGCAATGCAAAGTGACACAATGCAAAGGAACACAACGCAACGCACTACAACACAAGGCAAAGTAAAACAATGCAAAGTAACGCAACACATTACAACACAGCGTAAAGTAACACACCGCAAAGTAACACAATGCAAAGAAACACAACGCAAAGTGACAACGCAAAGTAACAATGCAAAGTGACGCAAAACAACGCACTACAACGCATCGCACTAGAACGCAACGCACTACAACACAATGCAAAGTAACACAAGGCAAAGTAACACAATGCACTACAACAAAAGGCAAAGTAATGCAACGCAAAGTTATACAACGCAAAGTAACACAACACAAACTAACACAACTTTCTACAACACAAGGCAAAGTAACGCAACGCAGTACAACACAACGCAAAGTAACGCAACGCAAAATAACAAAAGACAAAGTAACACAACGCACTACAAAACAAGGCAAAGTAACGCAAGGCAAAGTAATGCAACACAGTACAACCCAAGGCAAAGTAACGCAAGGCAAAGTAATGCAACGCAACGCAATACAACACAAGGTAAAGTAACACAAGGCAAAGTAACACAAGACATAGTAACGCAACACAGTACAACCCAAGGCAAAGTAACGCAAGGCAAAGTAATGCAACGCAACGCAATACAACACAAGGTAAAGTAACACAAGGCAAAGTAACACAAGACAAAGTAACGCAACACAGTACAACCCAAGGCAAAGTAAGGCAACACTAATTAACACAACGCAAAGTAATGCAACGCAACTTACTATAACAGAACGCAAAGTAACAAAAGGCAAAGTAACGCAACGCAAAGTAACGCAACGCAAAGTAACGCAATGCAAAGTAACGCAACGCAAAATAATGCAATGTGCTACAACAAAAGGCAAAGTAACGCAATGCAAAATAACACAACACAAAGTAACACAATGCAAAGTAAGGCAACGCAAAGTAACGCAACACATTACAACACAAGACCAAGTAAGGCAACGCAAAGTAACACAACCCAAAGTAACAAAACGCAACGCACTACAACCCAAGGCAAAGTAAAACAACGCAAAGTAACGCAACACATGACAACACAACGTAAAGTAACACAACGCTAAGTAACACAATGCAAAGAAACACAACGCAAAGTAACAACGCAAAGTAACAACGCAAAGTAACAACGCAAAGTAACAACGCAAAGTAACGCAAAACAACGCACTACAACGCAAAGTAAGGCAACACAAATTAACACAACGCAAAGTAATGCAACGCAACTTACTATAACACAACGCAAAGTAACAAAAGGCAAAGTTACACAACGCAAAGTAACGCAACGCAAAGTCACGCAACGCAAAGTAATGCAATGTGCTACAACAAAAGGCAAAGTAACGCAATGCAAAATAACACAACACAAAGTAACACAATGCAAAGTAAGGCAACGCAAAGTAACGCAACACATTACAACACAAGACAAAGTAAGGAAACGCAAAGTAACACGACGCAAAGTAACACGACGCAAAGTAACACGACGCAAAGTAACACGACGCAAAGTAACGTAACCCAAAGTAACGATGCAAAGTAACGCAACGCAAAGTAACGCAACACATTACAACACAAGGCAAAGTAACGCAATGCACTACAACACTATGCAAAGTAACGCAGCACAAAGTAACACAACACAAACTAACGCAACAGACTACGACACAACGCAAAGTAACGCAACGCAAACTAACACAATGCACTACAACACAAGGCAAAGTAACACAACGCAAAGTAACGCAACGCAAAGTAACGCAAAGTAAGGCAACACAAAGTAACGCAACGCAAAGTAACGCAACGCAAAGTAACGCAACGCAAAGTAACGCAACGTTCGACAACACAAGAGACAGTAACACAACGCAAAGTAACACAACCCAAAGAAACACAACGCAACGCATTACAACACAAGGCAAAGTAAAACAACGCAAAGTAACGCAACACATTTCAACAGAAGATAAAGTAACGCAATGGAGAGTAACACAACGCAAAGTAACGCAACGCAAAGTAACACAAGGTAAAGTAACACAAGGCAAAGTAACACAATGCAAAGTAACGCAAAGCAAAGTAATGCAAAACAAAGAAACACAACGCAAAGTAACACAAGGCAAAGTAACACAACGCAAAGTAACGCAACTCAAAGTAACACAACTCAAAGTAACACAATGCACTAGAACAAAAGGCAAAGTAACGCAACGCAAAGTAACACAACGCAAAGTAACACATGCAAAGTAACACAATGCAAAGTAACGCAAAGCAAAGTAACGCAACTCAAAGTCACACAACGCAAAGTAACACAACGCAAATTAATGCAACGCAACGCATTACAACACAACGCAAGGTAACACAACGCAATGTAACACAACATAAAGTAACGCAACACAACGAACTCCAACACAAGGCTAAGTAAAACAACAGAACGTAACAAAATGCAAAGTAACGCAATGCAAAGAAACGCAACGCAAAGTAACGCAACGCAAAGTAACGCAACACAAAGTAACGCAACACAAAGTAACACAATGCAAAGTAATGCGACGCAAAGTAACACAACGTAAAGTAATACAACGCACTAGAACAAAAGGCAAAGTGACGCAACGCAAAGTAATACAACGTAAAGTAACACAATGCAAAGTAACGCAAAGCAAAGTAACCAACGCAAAGTAACGCAACGCTAAGTAAAGCAACACACTACAACACAAGGCAAAGTAACACAACGCACTACAACACAAGGCAAAGTAACGCAACGCAAAGTAATGCAACGCGCTACAACACAATGCAAAGTAAAGCAACGCAATGTAACGCAACGTAAAGTAAACCAACGTAAAGTAACACAACGCACTAGAACAAAAGGCAGTGAAGCAACGTAAAGTAATTCAACACAAAGTAACACAATGCAAAGTAACGCAAAGCAAAGTAACCAATGCTAAGTAACGCAGCACACTACAACACAAGGCAAAGTAACGCAACGCACTACGACACAACGCAAAGTAACCGACCCAAAGTAACACAAGGCAAAGTAACGCAACACATTACAACATAAGGTAAATTAACGCAACGCAAAGTAACACAACGCAAAGTAACGCACTACAACAAAATGCAAAGTAACGCAACGCAAAGTAACACAACACAAAGTAACACAACACAAAGTAACGCAAAGCAAAGTAACCAACGCAAGATAACACAACACAAACTAACGCAACTTTCTACAACAAGTTATCAAGGTAAAGTAACGCAACGCAAAGTAACACAACACAAAGTAATGCAACGCAAAGTAACAACGCAAAGTAACAATGCAAAGTAACAACGCAAAGTAACAACGCATTACAACGCATCGCACTACAACACAACGCACTACAACGCATCGCACTACAACACAAAGCAAAGTAACGCAACGCAAAATAACGCAACGCTAAGTAACACACCACACTACAACACAAGGCAAAGTAACGCAACGCACTACGACACAACGCAAAGTAACTAATGAAAAGTAACACAACGCAAAGGAACACAATGCAAAGTAATGCAACGCAAAGTAACAACGCAAAGTAATAACGCAAAGTAACAACGCAAAGTAACAACGCAAAGTAACGCAAAACAACGTATTACAACGTAACGCAAAGTAACGCAACGCAAAGTAACGCACTACAACAAAATACAAAGTAACGCAACGCAAAGTAACACAACGCAAAGGAACACAATGCAAAGAAACGCAACGCAAAGTAACGCAACGCAAAGTAACGCCACGCAAAGTAACGCCACGCAAAGTAACGCAACCCATTACAACACAAGGTAAAGTAACGCAAGGTAAAGTAACGCAACACAAAGTAACACAACACAAAGTAATGCAACGCAAAGTAAAAACGCAAAGTAACAACGCAAAGTAACAACGCAAAGTAACAACGCAAAATAACGCAAAACAACGTATTACAACGTAACGCAGAGTAACGCAACGCAAAGTAACGCAACGCAAAGTAACGCAACGCAAAGTAACGCAACACAAAGTAACACAATGCAAAGTAATGCGACGCAAAGTAACACAACGTAAAGTAATACAACGCACTAGAACAAAAGGCAAAGTAACACAACGCACTACAACACAAGGCAAAGTAACGCAACGCAAAGTAATGCAACGCGCTACAACACAATGCAAAGTAACGCAACGCAATGTAACGCAACGTAAAGTAAACCAACGTAAAGTAACACAACGCACTAGAACAAAAGGCAGTGAAGCAACGTAAAGTAATTCAACACAAAGTAACACAATGCAAAGTAACGCAAAGCAAAGTAACCAACGCTAAGTAACGCAGCACACTACAACACAAGGCAAAGTAACGCAACGCACTACGACACAACGCAAAGTAACCGACCCAAAGTAACACAAGGCAAAGTAACGCAACACATTACAACATAAGGTAAATTAACGCAACGCAAAGTAACGCAACGCAAAGTAACGCAACGCAAAGTAACGCACTACAACAAAATGCAAAGTAACGCAACGCAAAGTAACACAACACAAAGTAACACAACACAAAGTAACGCAAAGCAAAGTAACCAACGCAAGATAACACAACACAAACTAACGCAACTTTCTACAACAAGTTATCAAGGTAAAGTAACGCAACGCAAAGTAACACAACACAAAGTAATGCAACGCAAAGTAACAACGCAAAGTAACAATGCAAAGTAACAACGCAAAGTAACAACGCATTACAACGCATCGCACTACAACACAACGCACTACAACGCATCGCACTACAACACAAAGCAAAGTAACGCAACGCAAAATAACGCAACGCTAAGTAACACACCACACTACAACACAAGGCAAAGTAACGCAACGCACTACGACACAACGCAAAGTAACTAATGAAAAGTAACACAACGCAAAGGAACACAATGCAAAGTAATGCAACGCAAAGTAACAACGCAAAGTAATAACGCAAAGTAACAACGCAAAGTAACAACGCAAAGTAACGCAAAACAACGTATTACAACGTAACGCAAAGTAACGCAACGCAAAGTAACGCACTACAACAAAATACAAAGTAACGCAACGCAAAGTAACACAACGCAAAGGAACACAATGCAAAGAAACGCAACGCAAAGTAACGCAACGCAAAGTAACGCCACGCAAAGTAACGCCACGCAAAGTAACGCAACCCATTACAACACAAGGTAAAGTAACGCAAGGTAAAGTAACGCAACACAAAGTAACACAACACAAAGTAATGCAACGCAAAGTAAAAACGCAAAGTAACAACGCAAAGTAACAACGCAAAGTAACAACGCAAAATAACGCAAAACAACGTATTACAACGTAACGCAGAGTAACGCAACGCAAAGTAACGCAACGCAAAGTAACGCAACGCAAAGTAACGCAACGCAAAGTAACGCAACGCGAAGTAACGCAACGCAAAGTAACACAACCCATTAAAACAAAAGGTAAAGTAACGCAACGCAAAGTAACACAAGACAAAGTAATGCAACGTAAAGTAACAACGCAAAGTAACAACGCAGAGTAAAAACGCAAAGTAACGCAAAACAACGCAGTACAACGCATCGCACTACAACGCAACGCACTACATCGCATCGCACTACAACACAAAGCAAAGTAACGCAACGCAAAGTAACGCAACGCTAAGTAACGCAACACACTACAACACAAGGCAAAGTAACGCAACGCACTATGACAAAACGCAAAGTAACTAATGCAAAGTAACACAACGCAAAGGAACACAATGCAAAGTAACGCAATGCAAAGTAACGTAACGCAAAGTAACGCAAAGTAACGCAACGCAAAGTAACGCAACCCATTAAAACACAAGGTAAAGTAACGCAACGCAAAGTAACACAAGACAAAGTAATGCAACGTAAAGTAACAACGCAAAGTAACAACGCAAAGTAACAACGCAAAGTAACGCAAAGTAAAAACGCAAAGTAACAACGCAAAGTAACGCAAAACAACGCATTACAACGCATCGCCCTACAACGCAACACACTACAACGCATCGCACTACAACACAACGCAAAGTAACGCAACGCAAAGTAACGCACTACAACAAAATGCAAAGTAACGCAAAGCAAAGTAACCAACGCAAGATAACACAACACAAAGTAATGCAAAGCAAAGTAACCAATGCAAGATAACACAACACAAACTAACGCAACTTTCTACAACACAAGGCAAAGTAACGCAAGGCAAAGTAACACAACACAAAGTAATGCAAAGCAAAGTAACAACGCAAAGTAACAACGCAAAGTAACGCAAAACAATGCATTACAACGCATCGCACTACAACGCAACACACTACAACGCAACGCACTACAACGCATCGCACTAAAACACAACGCAAAATTACGCAACGCAAAATAAAGCAACGCAAAGTAACGCAACGCAAAGTAACGCAACGCAAAGTAACGCAACGCAAAGTAACGCAACGCAAAGTAACGCAACGCAAAGTAACGCACTACAACAAAATGCAAAGTAAAGTGCAAAGTAACGCAACGCAAAGCAACGCAACGCAAAGTAACGCAACGCAAAGTAACGCAACGCAAAGTAACGCAACGCAAAGTAACGCAACGCAAAGTAACGCAACGCAAAGTAACGCAACGCAAAGTAACGCAACGCAAAGTAACGCAACCCATTACAACACAAGGTAAAGTAACGCAACGCAAAGTAATGCAACACAAAGTAACAACGCAAAGTAACAACGCAAAGTAACAACGCAAAGTAAAAACGCAAAGTAACAACGCAAAGTAACGCAAAACAACGCATTACAACGCATCGCACTACAACGCAACACACTACAACGCATCGCACTACAACACAACGCAAAGTAACGCAAAGCAAAGTAACCAACGCAAGATAACACAACACAAAGTAATGCAAAGCAAAGTAACCAATGCAAGATAACACAACACAAACTAACACAACTTTCTACAACACAAGGCAAAGTAACGCAAGGAAAAGTAACACAACACAAAGTAATGCAAAGCAAAGTAACAACGCAAAGTAACAACGCAAAGTAACGCAAAACAACGCATGGCACTACAACGCAACGCACTACAACGCATCGCACTACAACACAACGCAAAGTAACACAACGCAAAGTAACACAACGCAAAGTAACGCTACGCAAAGTAACACAACGCAAAGTAACGCAACGCAAAGTAACGCACTACATTACAACACAAGGTAAGGTAAGGCAATGCAAAGTAACACAACACACAGTAATGCAACGCAAAGTAACAACGCAAATTAACAACGCAACGTTCTACAACACAAGGCATAGTAACGCAACGCAAAGTAAAGCAACACATTACAACGCAAGGAAAAGTAACACAACACAAAGTAATGCAAAGCAAAGTAACAACGCACAGTAACGCAAAACAACGCATTACAACGCATCGCACTACAACGCAACACACTACAACGCATCGCACTACAACACAACGCATAGTAACGCAACGCAAAGTAAAGCAACACATTACAACACAAGGTAAGGTAACGCAATGCAAAGTAAAACAACACAAAGTAATGCAACGCAAAGTAACAACGCAAAGTAACAACGCATAGTAACAACGCAAAGTAACAACGCATTACAACGCATCGCACTACAACGCAACGCACTACAACGCATCGCACTACAACACAACGCAACGTAAAGAAACGTAAAGTAACGCAACGCAAAGTAACGCTACGCAAAGTAACACAACGCAAAGTACCGCAACGCAAAGTAACGCACTACAACAAAATGCAAAGTAACGCAACGCAAAGTAACACAACGCAAAGTAACACAATGCAAAGTAACGCAATGCAAAGTAACGCAAAGCAAAATAACCAACGCAAAATAACACAACGCAAAATAACACAACACAATCTAACGCAACTTTCTACAACACGTTATCAAGGTAAAGTAACGCAACGCAAAGTAATACAACACAAACTAATGCAACGCAAAGTAACAACGCAAAGTAACAACGCAAAGTAACAACGCTAAGTAACGTAAAACAATGCATTACAATGCAAAGCAAAGTAATGCAACGCAAAGTAACAACGCAAAGTAACAACGCAAAGTAATAACGCAAAGTAACGCAAAACAACGCATTACAACGCAACGCACTACAACGCAACGCACTACAACGCATCGCACTACAACACAACGCAAAAAATAACGCAACGCAAAGTAACGCACTACAACAAAATGCAAAGTAACACAACACAAAATAACGCAACGCAAAGTAACGCACTACAACAAAATGCAAAGTAACACAACACAAAATAACGCAACGCAAAGTAAACGCACTACAACAAAATGCAAAGTAACGCAACGCAAAGTAACGCAATGCAAAGTAACGCAACGCAAAGTAACGCAACGCAAAGTAACACAACACAAAGTAATGCAACGCAAAGTAACAACGCAAAGTAACAACGCAAAGTAACGCAAACGCAAAGTAACACAACGCAAAGTAACGCAACGCAAAGTCACGCTACGCAAAGTAACACAAGGCAAAGTAACACAACGCACTACAACACAAGGCAAAGTAACGCAGCGTAAACGAACACAATGCAAAGTAACGCAACGCAAAGTAACGCAAAGTAACGCAAAGCAAAGTAACGCAACGCAAATTAACTCAACGCAAAGTAATGCAACGCAAAGTAATGCAATGCAAAGTAACGCAACATTCTACAACACAAGGCATAATAACGCAACGCAAAGTAACGTAACACAAAGTAACAACGCAAAGTAACAAAGCAAAGTAACAAAGCAAAGTAACGCAAAACAACGCATTACAACGCTTCGCACTACAACGTAACGCAGTACAAGGCATCGCACTACAACACAATGCAAAGTAACGCAACGCAAAGTAACACAACGCAAAGTAAGGCAACGCAAAGTAACGCAACACAAAGTAACGCAACACAAAGTAACGCAACGCAAAGAAACGCACTACAATAAAATGCAAAGTAACGCAACGCAAAGTAACGCAACGCAAAGTAACGCAACGCAAAGTAACGCAACGCAAAGTAACGCAACGCAAAGTAACGCAAAGCAAAGTAACCAATGCAAGATAACACAACACAAAGTAACGCAAAGCAAAGTAACCAACGCAAGATAACACAACACAAACTAACGCAACTTTCTACAACACAAGGCAAAGTAACGCAACGCAAAGTAACACAACACAAAGTAACACAACACAAAGTAATGCAATGCAAAGTAACAACGCAAAGTAACAACGCAAAGTAACAACGCCAAGTAACGCATTACAACACATCGCACTACAACGCAACGCAAAATACCAACGCATCGCACTACAACACAAAGCAAAGTAACGCAATGCAAAGTAACGCAACGCTAAGTAACGCAACGCTAAGTAACGCAACACACTACAACACCAGGTAAAGTAACGCAACGCACTACGACACAACACAAAGTAACTAATGCAAAGTAACACAACGCAAAGGAACACAATGCAAAGTAATGCAACGCAAAGTAACGCATTACAACAAAATGCAAAGGAACGCAACGCAAAGGAAGACAATGCAAAGTAACGCAAAGTAACGCAACGCAAAGTGACATAAAGCAAACGAACACAATGCAAAGTAACGCAACGCAAAGTAACGCAATACAAAGTAACGCAACGCAAAGTAACGCAAAGTAAAGCAACGCAAAGTAATGCAACGCAAAGTAATGCAACGCAAAATAACGCAACATTCTACAAGACAAGGCATAGTAACGCAACGCAAAATAACGCAACACATTACAACACAAGGTAAAGTAAAGCAAGGCAAAGTAACAACGCAAAGTAACAACGCAAAGTAACAACGCAAAGTAACAACGCAAAGTAACGCAAACAACGCATTAAAACGGATCGCACTACAACGTAATGCAGTACAACGCATCGCACTACAACACAACGCAAAGTAACGCAACGCAAAGTAACGCAACGCAAAGTCGCGCAACGCAAAGTAACGCAACGCAAAGTAAAGCAACTCAAAGTAACGCAACGCGCAGTAATGCAACGCAAAGTAACGCAACGCAAAGTAACGCAACGCAAAGTAATGCAACGCAAAGTAATGCAACGCAAAGTAACACAATGCAAAGTAACACAATGCAAAGTAACGCAAAGCAAAGTAACCAACGCAAGATAACACAACACAAAGTAACGCAAAGCAAAGTAACCAACGCAAGATAACACAACACAAACTAACGCAACTTTCTTCAACACAAGGCAAAGTAACGCAACGCAAAGTAACACAACACAAAGTAATGCAAAGGAAAGTAACAACGCAAAGTAATGCATCGCAAAGTAACGCAACGCAAAGTAACACAACAGAAAGTAATGCAACGCAAAGTAACAATGCAAAGTAACAATGCAAAGTAACAACACAAAGTAACAACGCAAAGTAACGCAAAACAATGCATTACAACGCTTCGCACTACAACGCAACACACTACAACGCATCGCACTACAACACAAGGCAAAGTAACGCAACGCAAAGTAACGCAACGCAAAGTAACGCAACGCAAAGTAACGCAACGCAAAGTAACGCTAAGCAAAGTAACACAACGCAAAGTACCGCAACGCAAAGTAACGCACTACAACAAAATGCAAAGTAACGCAACGCAAAGTAACACAACGCAAAGTAACACAATGCAAAGTAACGCAAAGAAAAATAACCAACGCAAAATAACACAACACAAACTAAGGCAACTTTCTACAACACGTTATCAAGGTAAAGTAACGCAACGCAAAGTAACACAACATAAAGTAATGCAACGCAAAATAACAACGCAAAGTAACAACATAAAGTAACAACGCAAAGTAACGCAAAAGAACGCATTACAACATAACGCAACCCAAAGTAACACTACGCAAACTAACGCAACGCAAAGTAACGCAACGCAAAGTAATGTTATGCAAAGTAACGCAACGCAAAGTAACGCAACGCAAAATAACGCACTACAACAAAATGCAAAGTAACGCAACGCAAAGTGACACAACGCAAAGTAACGCAACGCAAAGTAATGCAACACAGTTACGCAACGCAAAGTAATGCAACGCAAAGTAACAACGCAAAGTAACAACGCAAAGTAACAACGCAAAGTAACAACGCAAAGTAACGCAAAACAACGCATTATAACGCATCGCACTACAACGCAACGCACTACAACGCATCGCACTACAACGCATCGCACTACAACGCATCGCACTACAACACAACGCAAAATAACGCAACGCAAAGTAACGCACTACAACAAAATGCAAAGTAACGCAACGCAAATTAACGCAACGCAAAGTAACGCAACGCAAAGTAACACAACGCAAAGGAACACAATGCAAAGTAAAGCAACGCAAAGTAACGCAACGCAAAGTAACGCAACCCATTACAACACAAGGTAAAGTAAACAAAAAGTAACTCACTACGACACAACGCAAAGTAACTAATGCAAAGTAACACAAGGCAAAGTAACGCAACGCAAAGTAACGCAACTCAAAGTTACGCAACGCAAAGTAACGCAACGCAAAGTAACGCAACACAAAGTAACGCACTACAACAAAATGCAAAGTAACGCAACGCAAAGTAACACAACACAAAGTAACACAATGCAAAGTAACGCTAAGCAAAGTAACCAACTCAAGATACCACAACACAAAGTAACGCAAAGCAAAGTAACCAACGCAAGATAACACAACACAAACTAACGCAACTTTCTACAACACAA
This sequence comes from Pterois miles, assembly GCA_947000775.1. Taxonomy (NCBI): domain Eukaryota; kingdom Metazoa; phylum Chordata; class Actinopteri; order Perciformes; family Scorpaenidae; genus Pterois; species Pterois miles. The sequence goes on from CAMQGK010000123.1 coordinate 3,462,366, forward strand.
GGCAAAGTAACGCAACGCAAAGTAACACAACACAAAGTAATGCAAAGGAAAGTAACAACGCAAAGTAACGCAACGCAAAGTAACGCAACGCAAAGTAAAGCTACGCAAAGTAACACAACGCAAAGTAAAGCTACGCAAAGTAACACAACGCAAAGTAACAACGCAAAGTAACAACGCAACGTTCTACAACACAAGGCATAGTAACGCAACGCAAAGTAAAGCAACACATTACAACACAAGGTAAGGTAACGCAACGCAAAGTAACACAACACAAAGTAATGCAACGCAAAGTAACAATGCAAAGTAACAACGCAAAGTAACAATGCAAAGTAACAACGCAAAACAACGCATTACAACGTTTCGCACTACAACGCAACGCACTACAACGCATTGCACTACAACACAAGGCAAAGTAACGCAACACAAAGTAACGCTATGCAAAGTAACACAACGCAAAGTACCGCAACGCAAAGTAACGCACCACAACAAAATGCAAAGTAACGCAACGCAAAGTAACACAACGCAAAGTAACACAATGCAAAATAACGCAAAGCAAAATAACCAACGCAAAATAACACAACACAAACTAAGGCAACTTTCTACAACACGTTATCAAGGTAAAGTAACGCAACGCAAAGTAATGTTACGCAGAGTAACGCAACGCAAAGTAACGCACTGCAACAAAATGCAAAGTAACGCAACGCAAAGTGACACAACGCAAAGTAACGCAACGCAAAGTAATGCAACACAAAGTTACGCAACGCAAAGTAATGCAACGCAAAGTAACAACACAAAGTAACAACACACAGTAACAACGCAAAGTAACGCAAAACAACGCATCGCACTACAACAACGCAAAATAACGCAACGCAAAGTAACACACTACAACAAAATGCAAAGTAACGCAACGCAAAGTAACGCAACGCAAAGTAACGCAACGCAAAGTAACGCAACGCAAAGTAACGCAACGCAAAGTAACACAACGCAAAGGAACACAATGCAAAGTAAAGCAACGCAAAGTAAAGCAACGCAAAGTAACGCAACGCAAAGTAACGCAACGCAAAGTAACGCAACGCAAAGTAACGCAACACACTACAACACAAGGCAATGTAACGCAATGCACTACGACACAACGTAAAGTAACTAATGCAAAGTAACACAAGGCAAAGTAACACAACGAACTACAAAACAAGGCAAAGTAACGCAACGCAAAGTGACACAACGCAAACGAACACAATGCAAAGTAACGCAACGCAAAGTAACACAGCGCAAAGTAACACAAAGTAACGCAAAGTAAAAACGCAAAGTAACAACGCGAAGTAACAACGCAAAGTAACGCAAAACAACGCATTACAATGTAACGTAAAGTAACCCAACGCAAAGTAACGCTACGCAAAGTAACGCAACGCTAAATAACGCAACACACTACAACACAAGGCAAAGCAACGCAACGCACTACGACACAACGCAAAGTAACTAATGCAAAGTAACTAATGCAAAGTAACACAAGGCAAAGTAACACAACGCACTACAACACAAGGCAAAGTAACGCAACGCAAAGTAACGCAACGCAAAGTTACGCAACGCAAAGTAACGCAACGCAAAGTAACGCAAAGAAATGCAACGCAAAGTAACAACGCAAAAAAACAACGCATTACAACGCATCGCACTACAACGCAACGCAAAATACCGCAACACAAAGTAACGCAACGCAGAGTAACGCACTACAACAAAATACAAAGTAACGCAACGCAAAGTAACACAACGCAAAGGAACACAATGCAAAGAAACGCAATGCAAAGTAACGCAACGCAAAGTGACGCAACCCATTACAACACAAGGCAAAGTAACGCAAGGTAAAGTAACGCAACGCAAAGTAACACAACACAAAGTAATGCAACGCAAAGTAAAAACGCAAAGTAAAAACGCAAAGTAACAACGCAAAGTAACAACGCAAAGTAACAACGCAAAGTAACAACGCAAAGTAAAAACGTAAAGTAACGCAAAACAACGCATTACAACATAACGCAAAGTAACGCAACGCAAAGTAACGCAACGCAAAGTAACGCAACGCAAAGTAACGCAACGCAAAGTAAAGCAACGCAAAGCAACGCTACGCAAAGTAACGCAACGCAAAGTAACACAACACAAAGTAATGCAACGCAAAGTAAAAACGCAAAGTAACAACGCAAAGTAACAACGTAAAGTAACGCAAAACAACGCATTACAAAATAACACAAAGTAACGCAACGCAAAGTAACGCAACGCAAAGTAACGCAACGCAAAGTAACGCAACGCAAAGTAACGCTACGCAAAGTAAAGCAACACACTACAACACAAGGCAAAGTAACGCAACGCACTACGACACAACGTAAAGTAACTAATGCAAAGTAACACAAGGCAAAGTAACACAACGCACTACAACACAAGGCAAAGTAACGCAACGCAAAGTGACACAACGCAAACAAACACAATGCAAAGTAACGCAACGCAAAGTAACGCAACGCAAAGTAACACAAAGTAACACAAAGTAATGCAACGCAAAGTAACAACGCAAAGTAACAACGCAAAGTAACAACGCAAAGTAACGCAAAAAACGCATTACAATGCATCGCATTACAACGCAACGCACTACAACGCATCGCACTACAACACAGCGCAAAGTAACGCAACGCAAAGTAACGCAACGCAAAGTAACGCAACGCAAAGTAACAACGCAAAGTAACGTACTACATTACAACACAAGGTAAGGTAACGCAATGCAAAGTAACGCAACGCTAAGTAACGCAACACACTACAACACAAGGCAAAGTAACGCAACGCACTACGACACAACGTAAAGTAACTAATGCAAAGTAACACAAGGCAAAGTAACACAACGCACTACAAAACAAGGCAAAGTAACGCAACGCAAAGTGACACAACGCAAACGAACACAATGCAAAGTAACGCAACGAAAAGTAACACAGCGCAAAGTAACACAAAGTAACGCAAAGTAATGTAACGCAAAGTAAAAACGCAAAGCAACGCAAAACAACGCATTACAATGTAACGTAAAGTAACACAACGCAAAGTAACGCTACGCAAAGTAACGCAACGCTAAATAACGCAACACACTACAACACAAGGCAAAGCAACGCAACGCACTACGACACAACGCAAAGTAACTAATGCAAAGTAACACAAGGCAAAGTAACACAACGCACTACAACACAAGTCAAAGTAACGCAACGCAAACGAACACAATGCAAAGTAACGCAACGCAAAGTAACGCAACGCAAAGTTACGCAACGCAAAGTAACGCAACACAAAGCAACGCAAAGTAATGCAACGCAAAGTAACAACGCAAAGTAACGCAAAACAACGCATTACAACGCATCGCACTACAACGCAACGCAAAATACCGCAACACAAAGTAACGCAACACAGAGTAACGCACTACAACAAAATACAAAGTAACGCAACGCAAAGTAACACAACGCAAAGGAACACAATGCAAAGAAACGCAATGCAAAGTAACGCAACGCAAAGTGACGCAACCCATTACAACACAAGGCAAAGTAACGCAAGGTAAAGTAACGCAACGCAAAGTAACACAACACAAAGTAATGCAACGCAAAGTAAAAACGCAAAGTAACAACGCAAAGTAACAACGCAAAGTAACAACGCAAAGTAACAACGCAAAGTAACAACGTAAATTAACGCAAAACAACGCATTACAACATAACGCAAAGTAACGCAACGCAAAGTAACGCAACGCAAAGTAAAGCAACGCAAAGCAACGCTACGCAAAGTAACGCAACGCAAAGTAACACAACACAAAGTAATGCAACGCAAAGTAAAAACGCAAAGTAACAACGCAAAGTAACAACGTAAAGTAACGCAAAACAACGCATTACAACATAACACAAAGTAACGCAACGCAAAGTAACGCAACGCAAAGTAACGCAACGCAAAGTAACGCAACGCAAAGTAAAGCAACACACTACAACACAAGGCAAAGTAACGCAACGCAAAGTGACACAACGCAAACGAACACAATGCAAAGTAACACAACGCAAAGTAACGCAACGCAAAGTAACGCAACGCAAAGTAACACAAAGTAACACAAAGTAACACAAAGTAATGCAACGCAAAGTAAAAACGCAAAGTAACAACGCAAAGTAACAACGCGAAGTAACAACGCAAAGTAACGCAAAACAACGCATTACAATGTAACGTAAAGTAACGCTACGCAAAGTAACGCAACACTAAATAACGCAACACACTACAACACAAGGCAAAGTAACGCAACGCACTACGACACAACGCAAAGTAACTAATGCAAAGTAACACAAGGCAAAGTAACACAACGCACTACAACACAAGTCAAAGAAACGCAACGCAAACGAACACAATGCAAAGTAACGCAACGCAAAGTAAAGCAACGCAAAGTTACGCAACGCAAAGTAACGCAACGCAAAGTAACGCAAAGTAATGCAACGCAAAGTAACAACGCAAAGTAACAACGCAAAGTAACGCAAAACAACGCATTACAACGCATCGCACTACAACGCAACGCAAAATACCGCAACACAAAGTAACGCAACGCAGAGTAACGCACTACAACAAAATACAAAGTAACGCAACGCAAAGTAACACAACGCAAAGGAACACAATGCAAAGAAACGCAATGCAAAGTAACGCAACGCAAAGTGACGCAACCCATTACAACACAAGGCAAAGTAACGCAAGGTAAAGTAACGCAACGCAAAGTAACACAACACAAAGTAATGCAACGCAAAATAAAAATGCAAAGTAACAACGCAAAGTAACAACGCAAAGTAACAACGCAAAGTAACAACGTAAAGTAACGCAAAACAATGCATTACAACATGACGCAAAGTGACGCAACGCAAAGTAACTCAACGCAAAGTAAATCAACGCAAAGCAACGGTACGCAAAGTAACGCAACACAAAGTAACACAACCCATTAAAACACAAGATAAAGTAACGCAACGCAAAGTAACACAAGACAAAGTAATGCAACGTAAAGTAACAACGCAAAGTAAACGCAAAGTAACGCAAAACAACGCATTACAACGCATCGCACTACAACACAACGCACTACAACGCATCGCACTTCAACACAAAGCAAAGTAGAGCTACGCAAAGTAGCGCTACGCAAAGTAAAGCAACGCAAAGTAACGCAAAGTAATGCAACGCAAAGTAACAACGCAAAGTAACAACGCAAAGTAACAACGCAAAGTAACGCAAAACAACGCACTACAACGCATCGCACTACAACGCAACGCAAAATACCGCAACACAAAGTAACGCAGCGCAGAGTAACGCACTACAACAAAATACAAAGTAACGCAACGCAAAGTAACACAACGCAAAGGAACACAATGCAAAGAAACGCAATGCAAAGTAACGCACCGCAAAGTGACGCAACCCATTACAACACAAGGCAAAGTAACGCAAGGTAAAGTAACGCAACGCAAAGTAACGCAACGCAAAGTAACACAACACAAAGTAATGCAACGCTAAGTAAAAACGCAAAGTAACAACGCAAAGTAACAACGTAAAGTAACGCAAAACAACGCATTACAACATAACGCAAAGTAACGCAACGCAAAGTAACGCAACGCAAAGTAACGCAACGCAAAGTAACGCTACGCAAAGTAACGCAACACAAGGCAAAGTAACGCAACGCACTACGAAACAACGTAAAGTAACTAATGCAAAGTAACACAAGGCAAAGTAACACAACGCACTACAACACAAGGCAAAGTAACGCAACGCAAAGTGACACAACGCAAACGAACACAACGCAAAGTAACGCAACGCAAAGTACCGCAACGCAAAGTAACACAAAGTAACGCAAAGTAATGCAACGCAAAGTAAAAACGCAAAGTAACAACGCAAAGTAACAACGCGAAGTAACAACGCAAAGTAACGCAAAACAACGCATTACAATGTAACGTAAAGTAACACTACGCAAAGTAACGCTACGCAAAGTAACGCAACGCTAAATAACGCAACACACTACAACACAAGGCAAAGCAACGCAACGCACTACGACACAACGCAAAGTAACTAATGCAAAGTAACACAAGGCAAAGTAACAACGCACTACAACACAAGTCAAAGTAACGCAACGCAAACGAACACAATGCAAAGTAACGCAACGCAAAGTAACGCAACGCAAAGTTACGCAACGCAAAGTAACGCAACGCAAAGTAATGCAACGCAAAGTAACAACGCAAAGTAACAACGCAAAGTAACAACGCAAAGTAACGCAAAACAACGCATTACAACGCATCGCACTACAACGCAACGCAAAATACCGCGACACAAAGTAACGCAACACAGAGTAACGCACTACAACAAAATACAAAGTAACGCAACGCAAAGTAACACAACGCAAAGGAACACAATGCAAAGAAACGCAATGCAAAGTAACGCAACGCAAAGTGACGCAACCCATTACAACACAAGGCAAAGTAACGCAAGGTAAAGTAACGCAACGCAAAGTAACACAACACAAAGTAATGCAACGCAAAGTAAAAACGCAAAGTAACAACGCAAAGTAACAACGCAAAGTAACAACGCAAAGTAACAACGTAAATTAACGCAAAACAACGCATTACAACATAACGCAAAGTAACGCAACGCAAAGTAACGCAACGCAACGCAAAGCAACGCAAAGCAACGCAAAGCAACGCTACGCAAAGTAACGCAACGCAAAGTAACACAACACAAAGTAATGCAACGCAAAGTAAAAACGCAAAGTAACAACGCAAAGTAACAACGCAAAGTAACAACGCAAAGTAACAATGTAAAGCAACGTAAAGCAACGCAAAGCAACGCTACGCAAAGTAACGCAACGCAAAGTAACACAACACAAAGTAATGCAACGCAAAGTAAAAACGCAAAGTAACAACGCAAAGTAACAACGTAAAGTAACGCAAAACAACGCATTACAACATAACGCAAAGTAACGCAACGCAAAGTAACGCAACGCAAAGTAACGCAACGCAAAGTAACGCTACGCAAAGTAACGCTACGCAAAGTAACGCAACACACTACAACACAAGGCAAAGTAACGCAACGCACTACGAAACAACGTAAAGTAACTAATGCAAAGTAACACAAGGCAAAGTAACACAACGCACTACAACACAAGGCAAAGTAACGCAACGCAAAGTGACACAACGCAAACGAACACAATGCAAAGTAACGCAACGCAAAGTAACACAAAGTAACGCAAAGTAATGCAACGCAAAATAAAAACGCAAAGTAACAACATAAAGTAACAATGCAAAGTAACAACGCAAAGTAACAACGTAAAGTAACGCAAAACAATGCATTACAACATAACGCAAAGTGACGCAACGCAAAGTAACTCAACGCAAAGTAAATCAACGCAAAGAAACGGTACGCAAAGTAACGCAACACAAAGTAACACAACCCATTAAAACAAAAGATAAAGTAACGAAATGCAAAGTAACACAAGACAAAGTAATGCAACGTAAAGTAACAACGCAAAGTAAACGCAAAGTAACGCAAAACAACGCATTACAACGCATCGCACTACAACACAACGCACTACAACGCATCGCACTACAACACAAAGCAAAGTAACGCTACGCAAAGTAACGCTACGCAAAGTAACGCTACGCAAAGTAACGCAACGCAAAGTAACGCAAAGTAATGCAACGCAAAGTAACAACGCAAAGTAACAATGCAAAGTAACAACGCAAAGTAACAACGCAAAGTAACGCAAAACAACGCATTACAACGCATCGCATTACAACGCATCGCACTACAACGCAACGCAAAATACCGCAACACAAAGTAACGCAACGCAGAGTAACGCACTACAACAAAATACAAAGTAACGCAACGCAAAGTAACACAACGCAAAGGAACACAATGCAAAGAAACGCAATGCAAAGTGACGCAACCCATTACAACACAAGGCAAAGTAACGCAAGGTAAAGTAACGCAACGCAAAGTAACACAACACAAAGTAATGCAACGCAAAATAAAAACGCAATGTAACAACGCAAAGTAACAACGCAAAGTAACAACGCAAAGTAACAACGCGAAGTAACAACGCAAAGTAACGCAAAACAACGCATTACAATGTAACGTAAAGTAACGCTACGCAAAGTAACGCAACGCTAAATAACGCAACACACTACAACACAAGGCAAAGTAACGCAACGCACTACGACACAACGCAAAGTAACTAATGCAAAGTAACACAAGGCAAAGTAACACAACGCACTACAACACAAGTCAAAGTAACGCAACGCAAACGAACACAATGCAAAGTAACGCAACGTAAAGTAACGCAACGCAAAGTTACGCAACGCAAAGTAACGCAACGCAAAGTCACGCAAAGTAATGCAACGCAAAGTAACAACGCAAAGAAACAACGCAAAGTAACGCAAAACAACGCATTACAACGCATCGCACTACAACGCAACGCAAAATACCGCAACACAAAGTAACGCAACACAAAGTAACGCAACGCAGAGTAACGCACTACAACAAAATACAAAGTAACGCAACGCAAAGTAACACAATGCAAAGGAACACAATGCAAAGAAACGCAATGCAAAGTAACGCAACGCAAAGTGACGCAACGCAAAGTAACACAACACAAAGTAATGCAACGGAAAATAAAAACGCAAAGTAACAACGCAAAGTAACAACGCAAAGTAACAACGCAAAGTAACAACGCAAAGTAAGGCAAAACAACTCATTACAACGCATCGCACTACAAAGCAACACACTACAACGCAACGCACTACAACGCATCGCACTACAACACAACGCAAAATAACGCAACGCAAAGTAACGCAATGCAAAGTAATGCAACGCAAAGTAACGCAACGCAAATTAACGCAACGCAAAATAACGCAACGCAAAGTAACAACGCAAAGTAACAACGCAAAGTAACGCACTACATTACAACACAAGGTAAGGTAACGCAATGCAAAGTAACACAACACAAAGTCATGCAACGCAAAGTAACAACGCAAACTAACAACGCAAAGTAACAACGCAAAGTTACGTAAAACAACACGTTACAACGCGTCGCACTACAACGCAACGCACTAAAACGCATTGCACTACAACACAAGGCAAAGTAAAGCAACACACTACGACACAACGTAAAGTAACTAATGCAAAGTAACACAAGTCAAAGTAACACAACGCACTACAACACAAGGCAAAGTAACGCAACGCAAAGTGACACAACGCAAACGAACACAATGCAAAGTAACGCAACGCAAAGTAACGCAACACAAAGTAACGCAACACAAAGTAACGCAACACAAAGTAACGCAACACAAAGTAATGCAACGCAAAGTAACACAACACAAAGTAATGCAACTTAAAGTAACAACGCAAAGTAACAACGCAAAGTAACGCAAAACAACGCATTACAACTTAACGCAAAGTAACGCAATGCAAAGTAACGCAACGCTAAATAACACAGCACATTACAACACAAGGCAAAGTAACGCAACGCACTACGACACAACGCAAAGTAACTAATTCAAAGTAACACAAGGCAAAGTAACGCAACGCACTACAACACAAGGCAAAGTAACGCAACGCAAAGTGACATAACGCAAACGAACACAATGCAAAGTAACGCAAAGCAAAGTAACGCAACACAAAGTAACGCAACACAAAGTAATGCAACGCAAAGTAATGCAACGCAAAGTAACACAACACAAAGTAATGCAACGCAAAGTAACAACGCAAAGTAACAACGCAAAGTAACAACGCAAAGTAACGTAAAACAACGCATTACAACGCATCGCATTACAACGCATCGCACTACAACGTAACGCATTACAACGCATCGCACTACAACACAATGCAAAGTAACGCAATGCAAAGTAACACAACGCAAAGTAACACAATGCAAAGTAACGCAAAGCAAAGTAACGCAACGCAAATTAACACAAATCAAACTAACGCAACTTTCTACAACGCAACGCAAAGTAACACAGCGCAAAGTAACACAGCGCAAAGTAACACAGCGCAAAGTAACACAAAGTAACACAATGCACTACAAAAAAGGCAAAGTAACGCAACGCAAAGTAACACAACGCAACGTAACGCAACGCAAAGTAACGCAACGCAAAGTAACGTACTACAACAAAATGCAAAGAAACGCAACGCAAAGTAAAACAACACAAAGTAACGCAATGCAAAGTAACGCAAAGCAAAGTAACCAACGCAAAATAACACAACACAAACTAACGCAACTTTCTACAACACAAGGCAAAGTAACGCAACGCAAAGTAACACAACACAAAGTAATGCAAAGCAAAGTAAGAACGCAAAGTAACAACGAAATGTAACGCAAAACAACGCATTACAACGCATCGCATTACAACGCATCGCACTACAACGCAACGCACTACAACGCATCGCACTACAACACAACGCAAAGTAACGCAACGCAAAGTAAAGCTACGCAAAGTAACGCAACGCTAAGTAACGCAACACACTACAACACAAGGCAAAGTAACGCAACTTACTACGACACAACGTAAAGTAACTAATGTAAAGTAACACAAGGCAAAGTAACACAACGCACTACAACACAAGGCAAAGTAACACAACGCAAAGGAACACAATGTAAAGTAACGCAACGCAAAGTAACACAACACAAAGTAATGCAACGCAAACTAACAACGCAAAGTAACAACGCAAAGTAACGCAAAATAACGCATTACAACGTAACGCAAAGTAACGCAACGCAAAGTAACGCAACCCATTACAACACAAGGTAAAGTAACGCAAGGTAAAGTAACGCAACGCAAAATAACACAACACAAAGTAATGCAACGCAAACTAAAAACGCAAAGTAACAACGCAAACTAACAACGCAAACTAACAACGCAAAGTAACAACGCAAAGTAACAACGCAAAGTAACGCAAAACAACGCATTATAACGTAACGCAAAGTAACGAAACGCAAAGTAACGCAACGCAAAGTAGCGCAACGCAAAGTAACGTTACGCAAAGTAACGTTACGCAAAGTAACGCAACGCGAAGTAACACAACCCATTAAAACACAAGGTAAAGTAACGCAACGCAAAGTAACACAAGACAAAGTAATGCAACGTAAAGTAACAACGCAAAGTAATAACGCAAAGTAACGCAAAACAACGCATTACAACGCATCGCACTACAACGCAACGCACTACAACGCATCGCACTACAACACAAAGCAAAGTAACGCTACGCAAAGTAACGCTACGCAAAGTAACGCTACGCAAAGTAACACAATGCTAAGTAACGCAACACACTACGACACAACGCACAGTAACTGATGCAAAGTAACACAACGCAAAGGAACACAATGCAAAGTAACGCACTACATTACAACACAAGGTAAGGTAACACAATGCAAAGTAACACAACACAAAGTAATGCAACGCAAAGTAACAACGCAAAGTAACAACGCAAAGTAACAACGCAAAGTAGCGCAAAACAACGCATTACAACGTAACGCAAAGTAACGCAACGCAAAGTAAAGCTTCGCAAAGTAACGCAACGCTAAATAACGCAGCACACTACAACACAAGGCAAAGTAACGCAACGCACTACGACACAACGCAAAGTAACTAATGCAAAGTAACGCAAAGCAAAGTAACCAACTCAAGATACCACAACACAAAGTAACGCAAAGCAAAGTAACCAACGCAAGATAACACAAGACAAACTAATGCAACTTTCTACAACACAAGGCAAAGTAACGCAACACAAAGTAACACAACACAAAGTAATGCAAAACAAAGTAACAACGCAAAGTACCGCAACGCAAAGTAACGCAACGCAAAGTAAAGCTACGCAAAGTAACACAACGCAAAGTAAAGCTACGCAAAGTAACACAACGCAAAGTAACAACGCAAAGTAACAACGCAACGTTCTACAACACAAGGCATAGTAACGCAACGCAAAGTAAAGCAACACATTACAACACAAGGTAAGGTAACGCAACGCAAAGTAACACAACACAAAGTAATGCAACGCAAAGTAACAATGCAAAGTAACAACGCAAAGTAACAACGCAAAGTAACAACGCAAAGTAACAACGCAAAGTAACGCAAAACAACGCATTACAACGCTTCGCACTACAACGCAACGCACTACAACGCATCGCACTACAACACAAGGCAAAGTAACGCAACACAAAGTAACGCTAAGCAAAGTAACACAACGCAAAGTACCGCAACGCAAAGTAACGCACTACAACAAAATGCAAAGTAACGCAACGCAAAGTAACGCAACGCAAAGTAATGCAACGCAAAGTAATGCAACGCAAAGTAACAACGCAAAGTAACAACGCAAAGTAACGCAAAGTAACAACGCAAAGTAACGCAAAACAACGCATTACAACGCAACGCACTACAACGCAACGCACTACAACGCATCGCACTACAACACAACGCAAAAAATAACGCAACGCAAAGTAACACACTACAACAAAATGCAAAGTAACACAACACAAAATAACGCAACGCAAAGTAAACGCACTACAACAAAATGCAAAGTAACGCAACGCAAAGTAACGCAACGCAAAGTAACGCAACGCAAAGTAACAACGCAAAGTAACAACGCAAAGTAACAAAGCAAAGTAACGCAAAACAACGCATTACAACGCTTCGCACTACAACGTAACGCAGTACAAGGCATCGCACTACAACACAATGCAAAGTAACGCAACGCAAAGTAACACAACGCAAAGTAAGGCAACGCAAAGTAACGCAACACAAAGTAACGCAACGCAAAGTAACGCAACACAAAGTAACGCAACACAAAGTAACGCAACGCAAAGAAACGCACTACAATAAAATGCAAAGTAACGCAACGCAAAGTAACGCAACGCAAAGTAACGCAACGCAAAGTAACGCAACGCAAAGTAACGCAAAGCAAAGTAACCAATGCAAGATAACACAACACAAAGTAACGCAAAGCAAAGTAACCAACGCAAGATAACACAACACAAACTAACGCAACTTTCTACAACACAAGGCAAAGTAACGCAACGCAAAGTAACACAACACAAAGTAACACAACACAAAGTAATGCAACGCAAAGTAACAACGCAAAGTAACAACGCCAAGTAACGCATTACAACACATCGCACTACAACGCAACGCAAAATACCAACGCATCGCACTACAACACAAAGCAAAGTAACGCAATGCAAAGTAACGCAACGCTAAGTAACGCAACGCTAAGTAACGCAACACACTACAACACCAGGTAAAGTAACGCAACGCACTACGACACAACACAAAGTAACTAATGCAAAGTAACACAACGCAAAGGAACACAATGCAAAATAATGCAACGCAAAGTAACGCATTACAACAAAATGCAAAGGAACGCAACGCAAAGGAAGACAATGCAAAGTAACGCAAAGTAACGCAACGCAAAGTAACGCAACGCAAAGTGACATAAAGCAAACGAACACAATGCAAAGTAACGCAACGCAAAGTAACGCAACGCAAAGTAACGCAAAGTAACGCAACGCAAAGTAACGCTACGCAAAGTAACGCAACGCAAAGTAACGCAACGCAAAGTAACGCAGAACAACAAAATGCAAAGTAACGCAACGCAAAGTAAAACAACGCAAAGTAACGCAAAGTAAACGCAAAATAACACAACGCAAAATAACACAACACAAAGTAACGCAACTTTCTACAACACAAGGCAAAGTAACGCAACGCAAAGTGACAACGCAAACGAACACAACGCAAAGTAACGCAACGCAAAGTAATGCAACGCAAAGTAATGCAACGCAAAGTAACAACGCAAAGTAACAACGCAAAGTAACGCTAAACAACGCATTACAACACATCGCACTACAACACAACGCACTACAACGCATCGCACTACAACACAGCGCAAAGTAACGCAACGCAAAGTAACGCAACGCAAAGTAACACAACGCAAAGTAACGCAACGCATAGTAACGCAACGCAAAGTAACGCAACTCAAAGTAACGCAACGCAAAGTAACGCAACGCAAAGTAATGCAACGCAAAGTAACACAATGCAAAGTAACGCAAAGCAAAGTAACCAACGCAAGATAACACAACACAAAGTAATGCAAAGCAAATTAACCAACGCAAGATAACACAACACAAACTAACGCAACTTTCTACAACACAAGGCAAAGTAACGCAACGCAAAGTAGCACAACACAAAGTAATGCAAAGGAAAGTAACAACGCAAAGTAATGCATCGCAAAGTAACGCAACGCAAAGTAACACAACAGAAAGTAATGCAACGCAAAGTAACAATGCAAAGTAACAACGCAAAGTAACAACGCAAAGTAACAACGCAAAGTAACGCAAAACAATGCATTACAACGCTTCGCACTACAACGCAACACACTACAACGCATCGCACTACAACACAAGGCAAAGTAACGCAACGCAAAGTAACGCAACGCAAAGTAACGCTAAGCAAAGTAACACAACGCAAAGTACCGCAACGCAAAGTAACGCACTACAACAAAATGCAAAGTAACGCAACGCAAAGTAACACAACGCAAAGTAACACAATGCAAAGTAACGCAAAGCAAAATAACCAACGCAAAATAACACAACACAAACTAAGGCAACTTTCTACAACACGTTATCAAGGTAAAGTAACGCAACGCAAAGTAACACAACACAAAGTAATGCAACGCAAATTAACAACGCAAAGTAACACAACGCAAAGTAACGCAACGCAAAGTAACGCAACGCAAAGTAACGCACTACAACAAAAGGCAAAGTAACGCAACGCAAAGTGACACAACGCAAAGTAACGCAACGCAAAGTAATGCAACACAAAGTTACGCAACGCAAAGTAATGCAACGCAAAGTAACAACGCAAAGTAACAACGCAAAGTAACGCAAAACAACGCATTACAACGCATCGCACTACAACGCAACGCACTACAACGCATCGCACTACAACACAACGCAAAATAACGCAACGCAAAGTAACGCACTACAACAAAATGCAAAGTAACGCAACGCAAAGTAACGCAACGCAAAGTAACGCAACGCAAAGTAACACAACGCAAAGGAACACAATGCAAAGTAAAGCAACGCAAAGTAACGCAACGCAAAGTAACGCAACGCAAAGTAACGCAACGCAAAGTAACACAACACAAAGTAATGCAACGCAAATTAACAACGCAAAGTAACAACGCGAAGTAACAACACAAAGTAACGCAAAACAACGCATTACAATGTAACGTAAAGTAACACAACGCAAAGTAACGCTAAGCAAAGTTATGCAACGCAAAGTAAAGCAACGCAAAGTTATGCAACGCAAAGTAACGCAATGCAAAGTAACGCAACGCAAAGTAACGCAACGCAAAGTAAAGCAACGCAAAGTTATGCAACGCAAAGTAACGCAATGCAAAGTAACGCAACGCAAAGTAACGCAAAGAAATGCAACGCAAAGTAACAACGCAAAATAACAACGCATTACAACGCATCGCACTACAACGCAACGCAAAATACCGCAACACAAAGTAACGCAACGCAGAGTAACGCACTACAACAAAATACAAAGTAACGCAATGCAATGTAACACAACGCAAAGGAACACAATGCAAAGAAACGCAACGCAAAGTAACGCAACGCAAAGTGACGCAACCCATTACAACACAAGGCAAAGTAACGAAAGGTAAAGTATTGCAACGCAAAGTAACACAACACAAAGTAATGCAACGCAAAGTAAAAACGCAAAGTAACAACGCAAAGTAACAACGCAAAGTAACGCAAAACAACACATTACAACATAACGCAAAGTAACGCAACGCAAAGTAACGCAACGCAAAGTAACGCTACGCAAAGTAAGGCTACGCAAAGTAACGCAACGCAAAGTAACGCAACACAAAGTAACGCAACACAAAGTAACGCAACACAAAGTAACGCAACACAAAGTAAAGCAACGCAAAGTAATGCAACGCAAAGTAACGCAACGTTCTACAACACAAGGCATAGTAATGCAACGCAAAGTAACGCAACACATTACAACACAAGGTAAAGTAAAGCAAGGCAAAGTAACACAACACAAAGTAATGCAACGCAAAGTAACAACGCAAAGTAACAATGCAAAGTAACAACGCAAAGTAAAAACGCAAAGTAACGCAAACAACGCATTAAAACAGATCGCACTACAACGTAATGCAGTACAACGCATCATACTACAACACAACGCAAAGTAACGCAACGCAAAGTAACGCAACGCAAAGTAACGCAACGCAAAGTAACGCAACGCAAAGTAACGCAACGCATAGTAACGCAACGCAAAGTAACGCAACGCAAAGTAACGCAACGCAAAGTAACGCAACGCAAAGTAATGCAACGCAAAGTAACGCACTACAACAAAATGCTAAGTAACACAACACAAAGTAATGCAACGCAAAGTAACAACGCAAAGTAACATAAAACAACGCATTACAACGCATCGCACTACAACGTAACGCACTATAACGCATCGCACTACAACACAATGCAAAGTAACGCAATGCAAAGTAACACAACGCAAGGTAACACAATGCAAAGTAACGCAAAGCAAAGTAACGCAACGCAAATTAACACAAATCAAACTAACGCAACTTTCTACAACGCAACGCAAAGTAACACAATGCACTACAAAAAAGGCAAAGTAACGCAACGCAAAGTAACACAACGCAAAGTAACACAACACAAAGTAACGCAACGCAAAGTAACGCACTACAACAAAATGCAAAGAAACGCAACGCAAAGTAAAACAACACAAAGTAACACAATGCAAAGTAACGCAAAGCAAAGTAACCAACGCAAAATAACACAACACAAACTAACGCAACTTTCTAAAACACAAGGCAAAGTAATGCAACGCAAAGTAACACAACACAAAGTAATGCAAAGCAAAGTAATGCAAAGCAAAGTAACAACGCAGAGTAACAACGCAAAGTAACGCTACGCAAAGTAACGCAACGCTAAGTAACGCAACACACTACAACACAAGGCAAAGTAACGCAACGCACTACGACACAACGCAAAGTAACTAATGCAAAGTAACACAAGGCAAAGTAACACAACGCACTACGACACAACGCAAATTAACTAATGCAAAGTAACACAAGGCAAAGTAACACAACGCACTACAACACAAGGCAAAGTAACGCAACGTAAAGTGGCGCAACGTAAAGTGAAACAACGCAAAGTAACGCAACGCAAAGTAACGCAACGCAAAGTAACGCAACGCAAAGTATCACAACGCAAAGTAACGCAACGCAAAGTAACGCAACGCAAAGTAACGCAACGTTCTACAACACTAGGCATAGTAACGCAACGCAAAGTAACTCAACACATTCCAACACAAGGTAAGGTAACGCAATGCAAAGTAACACAACACAAAGTAATGCAACGCACTAAAACACAAGGCAAAGTAACGCAATGCAAAGTAACGCAACAAAAAGTAACGCAAAACAAAGTAACGCAAAACAAAGTAACACAACACAAAGTAACATAACGCAAAGTACTGCAACACAATACAACACAATGCAAAGTAACGCAGCGCAAAGTAACACAATGCAATGTAACACACCGCTAAGTAGCGCAACGTTCTACAATACAAGTCAAAGTGATGCAACGCAAAGTAACACAACGCAAAGTAACACAACGCAAAGTAACGCAACGCACTACAACACAGGGCAAAGTAACGCAACGCAAAGTGACACAACGCAAAGTAACACAATGCAAAGTAACGCAACAAAAAGTAACGCAAAACAAAGTAACGCAAAACAAAGTAACACAACACAAAGTAACATAACGCAAAGTACTGCAACACACTACAACACAATGCAAAGTAACACAGCGCAAAGTAACACAATGCAATGTAACACAACGCACTGAAACACAAGGCAAAGTAACGCAATGCAAAGTGACACAACGCAAAGTAACGCAACACAAAGTAATGCAACGCAAAGTCACGCAACGCAAAGTAACACAATGCAAAGTAACGCAACGTTCTAAAACACAAGGCAAACACAGGGCAAAGGCTCCATTGACTCTCTTTCACTGGTTTGACGCGGCTTACGTGGAATGTAGGGTGAATGCGCATCGACCTAGGAAGTTGTAGTTTAATAGCTACAGGATTAATAATTTTTGAGATTGAGAAGGGGCCCACAAACCTTGGAGCTAGTTTACGTGACTCGACCCTCAATTGGAGATCCCTGGTCGACAGCCACACCCTCTGGCCCGGTCGGTAGGAGGGGGCCGCGGTCCGATGACGGTCTGAGGCAGTCTTCCATCGGGCTGCGCTTCTCAATAGCAGTTGTCGGGCTCCCCTCCATACTCAACGACACCGACGGACGAGAGCGTGGGCTGACGGCACCAGGACCTCTATTTTAAGAGACCAGGCACCTCAAACCTGTCTCTAATTCTTGATTTAACCTCTCCGATTGGCCGTTGGATTGAGGGTGGTAGCCGGAGGAAAGGCTTACTGAGGCTCCTATCAGGGCGCAAAACTCTTTCCAGAATCGGGACACGAACTGGGAACCTCGATCCGAGACCATGTCGCTGGGGAAACCATGTAAGCGGAAAACCTTGAGACAACAAGACCTCCGCCGTCTTCTTGGCGGAGGGTAATTTTGACAGTGGAATGAAATGTACCATTTTCGAAAACCTGTCTACCACTGTGAGAATGGTTGTATTACCTTCAGACACTGGAAGTCCCGTAACGAAATCTAAAGAGATGTCTGACCAGGGGCAGCTCGAGACAGGGAGTGGTTGAAGGAGTCCTGAGGGGGGTTGGTGCGAGGATTTACTCCTAGCACACACGGGGCAAGCAGCCACGTATTCCCCCATTGCCTTCTCCATGGCGGGCCACCAGAACCTCTGTTTAATGAAGAACATTGTTCTCCTGGTTCCTGGGTGGCAGGCGAGGTGTGAGGTGTGGGCCCAGTGGATGACCTGGGGCGTACAGACACTGGAACAAATAATTTGTTAGGGGGGCACCCCTCAGGAACATTCACCCCCCTTAAGGCCTCTTTTACCTTATTCTCTATGCTCCAGGTGAGAGCACCCACCACACAGGATGGTGCAACGATGTATGATGGGGTCTTAGGAGCAGGATCAGGGTCATGTAGGCGGGACAGTGCGTCGGGTTTGACATTTTTCGAACCTGGGCGGTTTGACAAAGTGAAGTGAAAGCGATTGAAGAATAGCGCCCACCTGGCTTGACGGGAGTTGAGACGTTTAGCCGTTCGGATTTATTCTAAATTTTTGTGGTCTGTCCAGACCACGAACGGCTGGTCTGCTCCCTCAAGCCAGTGGCGCCCTTCTTGCAGAGCCGCTTTAACGGCCAATAATTCGCGGTTTCCAGTATCGTAGTTTCTCTCGGCTGGAGAGAGCTTCCTAGAGAAGAAGGCACAGAGGTGTAGCTTGTTATCGCTAGGAGATCGCTGGGACAGTATAGCTCCAATGCCAGTATCGGAGGCGTCCACCTCCACCACGAACTGTCGCTGCTGCTCAGGAATAGTCAGAATGGGTGCTGTGGAAAAACATTCTTTCAGTTTGTTAAATGCCTTTTTTGCTTGGGGTGACCACTCAAACTTATTCTGCGGAGAATAGAGAGCATGCAGTGGTGCCGCAATAGAGCTAAAGTTTCTTATGAACCTCCTGTAAAAATTTGCAAACCCCAGGAACTGCTGGACTAACCTGCGGTTAGTGGGGGTCGGCCAATTGGCGACTGCACTGATCTTTTCCGGGTCCATCTGAATGTTGTCAGGAGTGACAACGAACCCGAGAAAAGAGATTTTTGTGGCGTGAAACTCACACTTCTCCGCCTTGATGTAAAGTTGGTGGTCTCGGAGTCTCTGCAAGACACGACGAACATGCCTCTCGTGAGTCTGCAGATCTGGGGAAAAAATCAATATGTCATCCAGATAAACAAAAACATATTGATTTAACATGTCTCTTAATACATCATTGACCAAACACTGGAAGACTGCAGGGGCATTAGAAAGTCCAAATGGCATGACTAGGCACTCATAGTGTCCACTGGGGGTGTTGTAGGCGGTCCCCCATTCATCCCCCTCCCTTATTCTCACAAGGTGGTAGACGTTACGAAGATCTAGTTTTGTGAATACCTTAGCACCCTTAAGTAGTTCAAATGCCGAGGAGATGAGAGGGAGGGGGTACCTGTTCTTAATGGTAATTTCGTTAAGGCCACAATAGTCGATGCAGGGCCGAAGTGTTTTGTCCTTCTTTTCTACAAACATCCCTGAACACATCCCTATACCAACATCCCTGAACACATCCATGAACACTTCCCTATACAAACATCCCTGAACACTTCCCTGTTTATTTTGAAGCCACACTGCACTATGACGGTTTATTTTGAAGCCACACTGCACTATGACGGTTTATTTTGGCAACATAATGTACTATGACGGTTTATTTTGATGCCACACTGTACTATGATGGTTTATTTTGAAGCCACACTGTACTATGACGGTTTATTTTGACGACATAATGTACTATGACAGTTTATTTTGACGACATAATGTACTATGACTGTTTATTTTGAAGCCACACTGTACTATGACGGTTTATTTTGAAGCCACACTGTACTATGACAGTTTATTTTGACGACATAATGTACTATGACAGTTTATTTTGAAGCCACACTGCACTATGACGGTTTATTTTGACGACATAATGTACTATGACAGTTTATTTTGAAGCCACACTGTACTATGACAGTTTATTTTGACGACATAATGTACTATGACGGTTTATTTTGAAGCCACACTGCACTATGACGGTTTATTTTGACGACATAATTGTTGGAATAATTATTCTTTTATATTGTTTATTCTTCTAAGTTGTCCTTTTCTTCTTCTGTGTGTGCTGACTTGTGCTTTAGTTATCATTGAGTGACTGTGACCTTCTACAGATTAGAATAGGTCCATCAAGTCCTGATATATGCAGCTATGCAGTAAACATGCCAATGACGCACTAATGATGACATTCTTCTCATTCTCAGACTGTGCCTGATATAAGATTGTGTGACTATGCAAGTATTACTGACTGCCCAACCTAAATAAAAGGCCGGGGGAGACCAGGACTCTGTGGAGAAGGATTCTGTAGCAGCGGTGTTACAGTGGTGTCCTGTCTCCCCTTGCAGGTAAAAAGATCTGAGTTTGTGTCTGCCTCTCATTTCTTCCTGTGTTCCAGGTTTGAACCTAACAGTTTGTTTAGTGGCTCAGATTGTCGATTGTTTAATTGTTATAGTTTTAAATTATATTGCTGGTTCAACCCGGGAGTGTGTCCAGGGACAGAGTTAAGTTACTGATTGGTGACTGGCTACATACATGTACATTTGTTATAGACTCCCTGTTAGACACATTAGGGGTGCTGTGCTGTTTCTCTTGTTTGGGACACCTTAACTCTTAGTGAGTCCTTTTAATGTTATATTGTGTTCTTTGTTATTTAACAGCACCCACCGGTCCTCTCCCTTGGTTGTTTAACTATTCTATGTTAACCATTATATTCAAAATATTTCTGTTACTAATAAAACTTACCTAACATTTACATCTGGGTTTATTGTGTTGCTTCCCTTTTAAAACGAGCTTAAATGCCAGTAGCACATCCACCGGAGCTCGATGGATAAGGAGCTGTAGCAGTGTCTACTCATCTCCACAGTTAGGACCAAATGAGCCCAGATCCAAGTGGCATATGTTAGAATTTACCTGCCATCACACCTGAAGAAACAAATTCAGACTTTCACAAACTTTGCTTTGGTTCACTTCGTGTGTAAACTTTTAAATCCTGCAAAATGTCTGATATTTTTATTACTTGAAGGCGTGCATGTCTGGAAGTGTCCGTTAGTTGCTTGTGAGCATGAGAGGTGATCATTATTGATCAGGCTTTGACCCTGAGAGCCTGATAACAACACACACACACACACACACACACACACACACTCACTCACAGTCAAACTAATCCTAAACTCTACTCTACACCTCTCTATGACTTCTATGAAACACTCCCAAATCATTTTAGTTCTAAATGTTTATTGAATTTGTTTGGCGCCATTAGTCCTCACTGAAAACATGGTTAATGCCAGACAGGCTGGACATGGCACAATGGCGCCATCTGGGGGAAAACTAAAAAAACTGCAAATTTATATGGTTTTGACCATCTTGGCATGAAAAAATATTTAAAAAATCAAAAATCAATCTGTAAAGGCTGGGTATTCAAAAAATGTGATTTGAATGGGAGTCAATGGGATTTTTTTTATACATAAGGGGGAAGGATTTCTCTAAAAAGGTTCATGAGTGTTTTAAAGAAGAACAGTCTGAAATTTCAAAATTCACCACAAAATGCTCCGCCTGACCAAAATTCATACCACACGCATCAACACAGACAAATGTCTCCACAAAGAAAAAGTGTGTGTTGATCTTGTTGATTCTGCTGTGTTTTCATGTTGCTCATCTGTCTGTATATCAGCTCCTTCCTCTGGGTCGTCTTCACTGCTCAGAGTCTTTGTGAACTAATAAAATCTTAACAACCTCAATTTGTGTGTCTGGTAGTTTTCTCCCACACTAACATCCTCATCAACTTGTGCTTCCTGGAAGTTAACTATATTGTGACTGAACTCTTCCCACTTTCCCATTGTTGACTTTTCATCAGGGAAAAACAGGTTTTCAGCTTGTGAGAGTTTCAGTTTTAGTGTCATTCTTGTTAATATCAAGACCTCTGGTTCCTCCACCATTGTGTTTTCTGACTTGTTTGTTGTCCTGTATCCACCCTAATTCACTTTTTCTGCTTGTTTTCTGGGCTCTCTTATGACTTTTTAGATGCATATTTGTTGGTTGAACTGTATTCTCCTCCTCAAAACCTTGATCGCTGTCTTTGTTGCTCATTGTGGCCATTTTGTTTTTTACTTTTTTAAACAAGGACAGTCTTTTTGGATCATCTCCAGCTCTCCTCTGTTTTTCCAGACAGAGACGCCTGCTGGCAATCCTGTCACCATCGGCTGGAATGGAAGAAGCCAGAGTGGATCATCTATTTCTCCAACTACTGAGCTGTCAATCTGCAATAAAAACAAAAAGTATACATTAAACATGACACAGCTTCAACTGTATTATCTCCAAGACCATTTACTTCTGTGCTAAATTCCAGTACAACCAATTATAAATGCCAAGACGCAAGACACAGTTAAAATGTATTTTTGTATCATATGCAGAAAATATTGTAGTATTTGACTGGAATTATGGAAGTATCTTTGTTGGTTTACATGTTTATGACTCTGCTCTCTGAAATGACCTGTGATTGGTCAAAGCCTCGGTTTTTTAAAGCCTGACCAGACAGAGCCATGAGGAGGTGCAGAAGTCTGGTTTTCTCTCACAGCACCTGAATTACAACATGCTGAAAGGTTATTATGGGATTTTTGATCAGTGATGCCAAAAACTTCACTTTAAAGAATTAGATCTTAATCTAATTGTGAGTAAAAGCTTTTATAACTATCAGCAAGTTTAATAAATTAGAGTGAGTCACCATCATGCCGCCGTGATCAGATCACTGACTGGTTCAAGATGTCACAGTGTTGAAATGAAAATGCTGCCTTGAAACTCCATGCTAGTGAAATGGAGCTCCACTTCCTGAGGCTGCTCAGGAGAAACAACCTGGAGGAGAAGCTGCTGGTGATGTTCTCCAGATCCACCATGGAGAGCATCCTGGTGTCCTGCATCCCAGTCGGGAGCTCAGCAGCAGACAGGAGAGCGCTGCAGAGGGGGATCAACACGGTCCAGAAGATCCCTGGTTGCTCTCTGCCCAGCCTGGAGGACATGGCCAGCTCTCGCTACCTCAGCAGAGCTGTCAGCATCATCAAGGACGCATCCCACCCCAGTAACCACCTGTTTGACCCGCTACCCACATAAAACCCAGACCAGCAGGCTCAGGGACAGCTTCTTTCCCAGAGCCATTACTGCAATAAACACAAACAATAATCATACAACTGCTCTATTGATCCCGCTCATCTCGCTATGTGCAATAACTGAGCCTTCCCATGAGCAGTAACGTCTTGTGTGCAATATTCAGTCAACTTTTACATAAATTCATCTTTAAATTCTACATAATCTCTCCTTTACATTTCTATATTTTCTACATTTTTACATTTTCTTGCCTTTTATACATAGCTGTACATATTTAATTATTATTTATTTATTCTGTATCAGGAGTTGCGCTCTAATTTCATTGTAGACAATAAAATGACAATAAAGGTGATTGTGATTCTTCTGAATCTAACAGGGGAGAACATGCAAACTCCACACTGAAGGGCCCTTTAATAGAAAGTACACAAATTCATGAATATGTAGGATATTACTACTGACGCTCCTGTAATATTACGTGGTGACGTCTGCTGTATCAGCCATATGTTGACTCCATGTTTCTCTGCGTATAGAGTGGGGAAGTGAGATCTGGTCACAAGTGGTCCCTCAAGTCACATGTGGAGATGCTTTCTGAACAGGCCTGTTTCACTCTGTGGATCAACTGTTTAGTAGAGAGGCTTGGATAAAAAGGAGGACAGACACCTATGAGCTACACCTGTGTTGTGAATAGTTGATTGATACTGAACACCTTGATTTATCTCAGTTTGAGTTTTTGACAGTATACACTCACATTTGACACATTTGAAATGCTTGATTAAAAAAATATATAATGATCATCATTTTCCTGATCTGAATTAATGTGTTTTGTTGTTTCTGGGTCCAATATGTTGATGCAGTATGTCAGAGTGATAAAAGAATAACTGTGAGGTGATGCGCTGATAAAAAAGATGCCAAACATTGACATGGTAAACATTTTTATGTGGTATATAAAGGTAAAATCTAAAGTATTCACAAACAGCCAAAGACTCCTGAGGGTGAAACATTGACAGATAAAAATCTATTTTCCTCAGTCCAACAGGCTCAGGATGTGCAACCACAGAGGACACGTCCTGCCTTACAGTCTGCACATATTCAGCCAGTTTTCCCTGAACTTGTTGCTGTGTTACATGATTTCCGCTAGGTGGCAGTGTTACTCAATATAGACACTGCTGTTTGTTAGCAGGACGACCAAGTGCCTTGAATACCATGTGGAAGACAGTTGAACTGAAAGAAAAGAAAGAACTAACAGAGACAAACTGAATACTCTTAGATCTATTTGACATTACCTGGAACTGGATTTAAGGACAATTTAACACAAAATGTTACAAACTTTGGAGTGAATATACTTAATTAATGGCATTTATGAAGCTGTTTATACAAAGAAATCAAGAAAATATTGATTTGGAGCCATACGCTCCATCCTTGTTTATCAAAAGCAAATAAGAAGAACAGAAATGTCTGAGAAAGTGGGCTCCGGCTGGTGGGTGCTGCTTGGTTTTGGCTGTTTTCAACATGGCTGCTGGGTCACAAACTTTCTCATTTTACAGCTTAACAGCAACTACAAGATGTTTCTGAAAACATGTGAGGAGAGAAATAGTCATTGCAGTAACAGAATATTGATCCATATCTGATCAGCGCTGCCTAGTTTGACCGTTTGATTGGAGATGAGCTTCATCCCACTGCAGAAGCACAGAGCCTCAGTTTCAGACGTACGCAGCACCAAAACTACCAGAGATCAGTAAACTCTTATCAAGACTGCAGCATTAATATAATAGTCCACTTTTCTACCCGTTTACAACATTGAAGTTGTGTACAGTATATTGATATGTTGGATGTTTAAAATCAATATAAACCTTAATATAGAACAGCTGTATGCCTACATACCATAGACTGTACAGTCTGTGTACACACACAGATACACCACATATACAGTATATAAACACACACACACAACAGCAGGAAACAGCACCTAACTTCAACCTTCTGATAAGCCTCTTCCACTCCAGGTGACGAGCTGCAGCAAACATTATACCAGACAACAGACATCTGATTTATGGAGGCAACAACTTCACTGATGATTGTCAGTCATCTGCATAACTGTGTTTGCCGACTATACTGCATCTGGAATAGGTCTACTGATGAAGAATGACACAGAGCTGGTCCCATATAAACACATTAGAACAGTGAAACTGGCCATTAGGGCCAACACTTCCTGTGGAGAAGAACTGGCTTCATTTGATAGTGTCGGTCTGACACGGTGAGCTCTGTAATTCATCTTCCAGCACAGTGGTTTTCACACTCGGAGTTGTGACACAATAGCGGCTCGCAGCGTCTGGACAGGTGTGTTGTGGGACGACTGTAATGCTTGTAATGCAGGTTTAAGATGGAATCACACGCAGCACTAACGTATACAGCTATACATGTATTTCCAGCTAATCCAAGAGGGATTTTAAACACTTCATTAATCTCGGCCGCTTCTTTACTGGCTGGTTTCCCTCCCGTCTCAGTCTGCTTCCCAATCTGTCTTCAGAGTGTTTCGTTTCACTGTGGAGGAAAAAATGACACAGTATGATGTCAGAGCAACATAAACGCTGGATGATAGAAACAGGTCATGAAGGCATCACAGTTATTAAATGTAAAGCCTTTTAGGACACTTTGAAATGAAGAAGACTTGTTTTAAATCATCTCTTTCTAAAGAGAAGTACACAAGTCACTGTAAGGCAGCATATTAGTGTTTTTTAGCTGACTGTTGTACAAATAATTGTGATTAATAATTTAATGATCTTTTTTTTGGTAGGACATTCAGGAAAACCTGCAAATACTGTAAAAGAACAAAGCTTGTGTAGGAAAATAAGCCTAAATACTGTACTGTACATACATTATTGCACTTGCATTCAAGTTAGAGCTGAAGTGAGTCTAATGTTGATGGACCTTTTGTGGAGGCCTGGACCGATCCTGAATAATGTGTGAGCCTCTTCAGGGGTCTCACCCTGTAGCTCTGCAGCTGCAGATGTTGGGACCTGTCAAGTAGAACCACAGAAAAAATACATATGTAATAAAGTTGTAATCAATAATAATCAATGCTCTTTACCATTGTGATGGCATGGACAGGAAAAAAACAGAGGAGAAGTCAAGTCCAGTCAGGAGTACAACAACTTGTTAGGTTTCTATTTTAATATGACAGCAGTATCTCCACTCTATCTTTAAAACTGAGCCGCTCCATCCTCTGAAAGACAGTCTGGGCCGGCGGATCGCTAACACAACATTGCATCGGCTTATCACAACGTCAACATTAAAACTCAGCTCTCAGCAAACAGTGAATGAATGAAATATTGTTTGCTATATCTAATTTTAGTCAGCGCTACATTTCAAAATAACATCTTAATAACTTCATCACTCATACACAGATATTCTGGTTTGCTGTCTCACCGTTTTCATCTGTTGTTGTTTCTGCTGACTCATCGTACGTCTAGAAGTGTGGGAGGCTCTGCAGCTCTGCAGGGGGGTGATACTGGGCTAGAAGAGGGAATAAAGACAAGTAGGCAGCGGTCAGGCCTTCTCTAATGAACTGGACAACATGCTACCACCTTATCATCTGGATAGAAAACACTTTTCACAAAGAGCAGGGACCACGTGGAAAAAACTGTGATCAACTGAATCCTGCTGTTTATTTGGACTCTACTTCCTCATTTCAAGATACTGAGACTTGCTGGTAAAATGTGTGTGGTGGGAGCTACAGGGGCCACGGCCACCTTGTCTGACCAATGAGTGCTGATAACTAAATCACATCACAATCTGCTGTGCAGAGACACATCTGTGTAGCACAAAAATTAAACTACAAAATGAGTGTTTGGTGGATTATTTCTCTGTTGGTCCGATGCTGATTGTCATTGTACTTTAGATGGTTGGAAAGCCTGTTTACTTCCCTTCACAACGATGTCCAACCTGTAAGCATCATGTATTTGTGGGATGAGCAGCACAGCTGATTATGTGGGCAGCACCCAGTGAAATCTGCCAAAATGTTCTGCCAATGCTAAACAGTGGATCCTCCTGTCGGTTCTGACTCTTGTTTTGAGCTCCAGCTGCTGCCGATCAGGCTCCACAAGACCAGACCACAGGATCACTAAGTGATCCGCTTCAGTGGGAAAAGTCAGCTTTTTCATCACCAACATGCTGTATTTTTGTTAAGAGTTTGATGTTAATAAATGGCTCCCTTTCTTACACTTAAAGTACTTATTTTAGTTAGTAAAATATCTTCCAATGAAAACAGATTCTGACAGAAGTTAAAGACTTAGATCAGATAGAGATTTAGCAGTCATTAGGTTGGAGATTGATCGGTAAATCTCAGTTTGATGGAAACTGCAGCAATATCTTACCTGGCAAAACCTGAATCTGTTTCCAAAGAAAGGTGCTGGTTTTGGAGGTTTGATGCCACATCAAGAAGGGCCGAAAAGGGATGAACTGAATATCTGATAGACAGAGCACAGAGTTGTGTCCATGAATGAAATAATAAAAGCAAATACAGCTGAGAATATAGAAGAGCAACATTTCCAATATCCCCAAATATTCAGCCCATTGATCTGTTGTCCTGTGAGCTCTCCAGATGTTGACTGATGATTAGTTGACATTGGAACATGATCAACCCTCCTGTTAGTTGCTTCCCGGCTGGTTTACAGTATTTTCAGGTCTTCCTTCAAGAGCTTCCCCATAATATTCAAATAGGAAACCCAACATGCAGAGCTGCAAACATCAGATCTGATGAATGAAGTGTACTGATATCTGAATTTACACAGTGTGTGCTTTATGTTATTGCTCCATACATAACTGACTTCATTTCCACAGCAGCTGCAGTATCACAGACAGACATTTACAAGTATTTACTCACCAGTAGAGAAGAGCCAGAAAGATGAGGAGGAAGCTGATCCAGGACCATCCACCGGCATTGATGTGGACTACATTTAGGAAGTCAACTACAGCCTCCATAATGTCAAACCTCCTCTCAGTTCTCCCTGCCAGCATCAGATCAGAGCTCCTCAAAACAGGAAAACAGAAAAACATGATGTCAGTGTAAAAGATGTTATATCTGTGTTTACCACACTTTGGTAACCAGCAGACGGATTTTAACCACAAACTAGGAGTTAAAGGATGTTTTCTGTCTCCACATATTGTGTAGTTTCTCTGAATCACATCTGAAATATTAAAATATACACATATCCTCCCAAAGTCCAGCAGAGGACTGGACTGTGCTCTCAGGATGGTCAGTCTCCTGTAGATCAGCTGGCTGCTTTATGGAGGACAACTTGTTCATCATTAGTTTAGCAGCTTTGTCTGAAGCCTGGACAGTGCTCACCTCTCACCTGGATTTTAACAATGGCAGCATGTCTGTCCCTCTGACACTCACCTGTTTGATAAAACGTGTCTCCTCCTTCATCTCTTTGCTGCACGTCCTGGAACATTTTCATGAATATCTGGAGAAAGTTCTCCATGCTGTGCTCGTTTTTGTCCTTTTAGCAGAAGCGGACGCGTGTCCACCATGGTGAACACTCACCTCACGCTCTCCTCACGTGTCCATGTCGTCCTAAAGTCCTCTTCGTCCTGTGAACACTGAGCTGCTTCCCGCCGCCCGCTGTACCAGGTAAACACGACAATACGACACGAAACACGGCTCTCACTTCAATACGCTTTATTGGCACGCAACGAGGAAACACGCGCAAAGTGCTTATCGCGCACGAGTGACGCACGTGCGTCAGTCAGCGTCAGGGAACGTCAGGACTTTGACGGAGAGCTGTCAATCATCCATCTCCATTTAGCGTCGGAGTAGACAGGAGGAGAGATCGGCGGAGATATGCGACTGTAAAACCTGAACGCAGGAAAGCTGAATTGTTGGAGACCGAACCGTGTGGATTACTGCGGACTACTGGATTATTACCGTTAATTTACCGGAGAGGAAAACAACTGGAAAAACTAGTTTTCAGTCGGCCGAAGTCACCGATCTGCGGCGGACACCTGCTGATTGGAGCTACGGATGTATCAGACAACGACATTGACGGTAAGAAAACTTCATGACCTAAATTTGCGTTTTTCTCTCTAGAGTCATTAATGTATCTATCTAAACACTTAAACGTGTCTCCAGTACAAAGCGAGTGTATTTTATTGCGTTTAAAGGAATACAATGAAATGGGCCATATTGGAGAAAACACATTTGTTAATTCTGCCACCAACAGGACGTTTCCGGTTGAAACCGGCTGGATTTCCCGCCAGTGGTGTAGCGTGTAGTAACAACTATGTAGTGATTTGGAAAAACTCTTGTTTTGGTTTGACTGGGTCAATTTTTGCTAATTTGGTTTTGAAACATTTGAAACACAACAAAATGGCGCCTGGCCTGGTTTGTTGATTCGTCTCCATGGTTACGACGTCTTCACGTCTCAGCGCCTACAGGACGTCCCAATGTAAACAAACATGGCGGCCTCCTATCGGTGGAGAGCGGAGTTAGCTGATTGAGTTCAGCTTTCATTAAAATCTTTCCTTTTAAGCTCCCAGTTGATTGAATGTGTGAACTAATGGACTAATATGAGTTGAAGCAGGTTGTGAAGAAGCCTGAACCTGCAGTCAGAGCCTCCTCACAAGCTCCACATGCTGGTTATTTAATAAGATTGACGTTGTCTTTGTTTGTGTGCTTCTTGTTGGATCCTTGAACATGAACATAGAAATATAATTCTTCCTGTTTTACTTGATAATCTTCTTGTCCTCTCTATTTATCTGTTTCTATTGTGCTGAATCTGTATGTGTAGTAACATTAGCAGCTGCAGTCCTACACTCCTCAAACTGGCTCTATTTCAGCGTTATACACAGTTCAGTGCAAATCACAGGAAGTAATGAAGACATGCAACATCTTGTAGGATGATAGAAAGGATTCATATAGCACCATGGAAAATAATCTTTTCTCTGAACCACCTGTTCACTCCAACATCCTCTCCTTCTCAGTTTTTTGGAAACACTATATTATACAGCAGAGTTGTGACTAATTGCTGATCTGAATTGGACCGTCCTGTCAACCAAAAGATAGATAGATTAGTAAAAGAAATATGAATATACAAGATTATTATGTTTGTTACACAAATATGGATAAACTCACTGTTGGTAGGAGAGACATTACTGCTGATTTTGAATGCAACTCAGTCTGACTGAATACAACCATTTTATTTCCTTTGTCCTGATGCTTGTGAAATATGTTTTTGTACTACATGTCAGTGGAAAGTGATCTGTAGGACACTGTACAGGCCCGTGTTTTTGTGAACTGCTATTTTCTTGCTGTGTGTAAATAGTCCTCTGGATGTCTTCTTATACGTAATCCAGCCAATGCCATTGGACTTTTGCTTTGGGAGTCAAACCCTTCTAAGCTGTTTCAATGGACTTATCAAGGGATGGTGTGTTCAGACTATCTTCTCATAAAAGATCAGTTACCTTGCCCAGGCCCCATAATTGTCTTTGACGTGGTTGCATTTTGCTCTATAAATTGATCTGAGTACAATCATCTGAATCCTTCTCAAATAACAGTGGAAAATCTGTGCATAAAAGTTTGTGTCTGGTAGCAAACTTCTTATCATCTCATTGATCAATCAAAGCATTGTTCATGTGTATGTGTATGTATACAATAAACAATACATCATGTATCTTGTTGTCCCCTCAGGTGGCTCCTCTCTGAATTCAGACAGCGTCATGCTGAAGTGCTCCCACGGCTGACCTGACCCATCAACCTCTGCCTCTACATCTTCTCTGATGACGAGGATGAGGCGCCTGAGGATGAGACTGAAGAAGAGTGTATCCCCCCTCTTTCCTCTGATGATGATGAAGATGATGATGAAGAGGACCTGGATGACTCTGGTTTTGACACCATGAGCTATGAGGATGATGATGACGATGTTGGACTTTTCTCCCCTGTCATCCGGCAGTCCCCACAGCAGTGCTTTTGGCAGGCCGGGTGACGAGTGTTTCCTCCTGTTCCCGCTGGTTCCCCTGTTGCTGTTCCTGTTCCAGTCCTCCTTCATCCTTCATTTGGAATTGGGCTGCTGTTCATCAGAGACTGATTGTCAGGCACTTGCAGGTATCTGCTCAACATTTGTAGCCTGTGGAGCAGCATCAGCAGCTGTGGCAGCTTCTTTACAGCAGCCTCAGTTTGTCACAAGTGTTGATCCGAGCAAACTGCCATGGAGGGAAGAAGCTGTGTAGAGTCGGCCCCCTGAACTTCTGGCTGCAGCACCTCCACAAAACGGAGCAGCAACGAGAGCCGGCAGCAGGTCAGAGAGAGGCCACTGAGGTTTTGTGAGTAGACCTCAGAGTCTCTTTATCTTTTAATCTCTTTTAAACAGATTCTGCATTTGTATGTTTCAAAAATCACAAGATTTTGTTGCCGGAAGCGTTGTGGTTTCCATTTGTAGTCCGAGTAGTATTTGCCAGTCACATTTGAACAGGCTTTGGTTGAATGCAGGTAAACAGTCCATGTGGTTATTGGCCAGAATGGAGTCTTGGATCCCACTGACTATTGTCTGACGATGATTTAGATATTTATTGGTTTTAAATTAGCTTGTGAAGTGGCTACTTATGAAACAGTCTGGTTCATTAAAATCTTTCCTTTTAAGCTCCCAGTTGATTGAATGTGTGAACTAATGGGCTAATATGAGTTGAAGCAAGTTGTGAAGAAGCCTGAACCTGCAGTCAGAGCCTCGTCACAAGCTCCACATGGTGGTTATTTAATAAGATTGACATTTTCTTTGTTCGTGTGCTTCTTTTTGGATCGCTTATGAATGAATTACATATAAAATCACTAACAACAATATCCTGAACATCTCTACCAGAACCAGAGTCAGAGCTGCTTCAGGACAGACTCAGTAACAGTCCTGGTTTAGACTGAGTGGACAGACTCAGTAACAGTCCTGGTTCAGACTGAGTGGACAGACTCTGGCTGAGGGCACAGGCTCGCCAGCGTTGTTGTAGTCGGCGGTCCTGGGTCGGGCTGAGGGCACAGGCTCGCCAGCGTTGTTGTAGTCGGCGGTCCTGGGTCGGGCTGAGGGCACAGGCTCGCCAGCGTTGTTGTAGTCGGCGGTCCTGGGTCGGGCTGAGGGCACAGGCTCGCCAGCGTAGTTGTAGTCGGCGGTCCTGTGTCGGGCTGATGGGACAGGCTTGCCAGCGTTGTTGTAGTTGGTCGTCCAGGGTTGGGCTGAGGGCACAGGCTCGCCTGCGTTGTTGTAGTTGGTCGTCCTGGGTCGGGCTGAGGGCACAGGCTCGCCTGCGTTGGGTTTGTCCGTCGTTCTGGGTCAGGCTCAGGGCACAGGCTCGCCAGCGTTTGGTTTTTCCGTCGTCCTGGGTCAGGCTCAGGGCACAGGCTCACCTGCGTTTGGTTTTTCCGTCGTCCTGGGTCAGGCTCAGGGCACAGGCTCGCCTGCGTTGTTGTAGTCGGTCGTCCTGGGTCGGGCTGAGGGCACAGGCTCGCCAGCGTTGTTGTAGTCGGTCGTCCTGGGTCGGGCTGAGGGCACAGGCTCGCCAGCGTTGTTGTAGTCGGTCGTTCTTGGTCGGGCTTAGGGCACAGGCTCGCCAGCGTTGTTGTAGTCGGTCGTCCTGGGTCGGGCTGAGGGCACAGGCTCACCTGCGTTGGGTTTGTCCATCGCCCTGGGTCAGGCTCAGGGCACAGGCTCGCCTGCGTTGGGTGTGTCGGTCGTCCTGGGTCGGGCTGAGGGCACAGGCTCGCCAGCGTTGGGTTTGTCGGTCATCCTGGGTCGGGCTGAGGGCACAGGCTCTCCAGCGTTGTTGTAGTCGGCGGTCCTGGTTCGGGCTGATGGCACAGGCTCGCCAGGGTTGTTGTAGTCGGCGGTCCTGGGTCGGGCTGAGGGCACAGGCTCGCCAGCGTTGTAGTCGGCGGTCCTGGGTCGGGCTGAGGGCACAGGCTCGCCAGCGTTGTTGTAGTTGGTCGTCCTGGGTCGGGCTGAGGGCACAGGCTCGCCAGCGTTTTTGTAGTCGGCGGTCCTGGGTCGGCCTGAGGGCACAGGCTCGCCAGCGTTGTTGTAGTCGGTCGTTCTTGGTCGGGCTGAGGGCACAGGCTCGCCAGCTTTGTTGTAGTCGGTTGTCCTGGGTCGGGCTGAGGGCACAGGCTCGCCTGCGTTGGGTTTGTCCGTCGCCCTGGGTAAGGCTCAGGGCACAGGCTCGCCAGCGTTGGGTGTGTCGGTCATCCTGGGTCGGGCTGAGGGCACAGGCTCGCCAGCGTTGGGTTTGTCGGTCGTCCTGGGTCGGGCTGAGGGCACAGGCTCTCCAGCGTTGTTGTAGTCGGCGATCCTGGGTCGGGCTGAGGGCACAGGCTCGCCAGCGTTGTTGTAGTTGGCGGTCCTGGTCGGGCTGAGGGCACAGGCTCGCCAGCGTTGTTGTAGTCGCCGGTCCTGGGTCGGGCTGAGGGCACAGGCTCGCCAGCGTTGTGTTAGTCGGCGGTCCTGGGTCGGGCTGAGGGCACAGGCTCGCCAGCGTTGTTGTAGTCGGCGGTCCTGGGTCGGGCTGAGGGCACAGGCTCGCCAGCGTTGTTGTAGTCCGCAGTCCTGAGTCGGGCTGAGGGCACAGGCTCGCCAGCGTTGTTGTAGTCGGCGGTCCTGGTTCGGGCTGATGTCACAGGCTCGCCAGGGTTGTTCTAGTCGGCTGTCCTCAGTCGGGCTGAAGGCACAGGCTCGCCAGCGTTGTTGTAGTCGGCAGTCCTGGGTCGGGCTGAGGGCACAGGCTCGCCAGCGTTGTTGTAGTCGGCGGTCCTTTGTCTGGCTGAGGGCACAGGCTCGCCAGCGTTGTTGTAGTTGGTCATCCTGGGTCGGGCTGAGGGCACAGGCTCGCATGCGTTGTTGTAGTCGGTCGCTCTTGGTCGGGCTGAGGGCACAGGCTCGCCAGCGTTGTTGTAGTCGGCGGTCCTGAGTCGGGCTGAGGGCACAGGCTCGCCAGCGTTGTTGTAGTCGTCAGTCCTGGTTCGGGCTTATGGCACAGGCTCGCCAGGGTTGTTCTAGTCGGCTGTCCTCAGTCGGGCCGAAGGCACAGGCTCGCCAGCGTTGTTGTAGTCGGCGGTACTGGGTCGGGCTGAGGGCACAGGCTCGCCAGCGTTGTTGTGGTCGGCGGTCCTGGGTCGGGCTGAGGGCACAGGCTCGCCAGCGTTTTTGTAGTTGCAATCCTGGGTCGGGCTGAGGGCACAGGCTCGCCAGCGTTGTTGTAGTCGGTCGTTCTTGGTCGGGCTGAGGGCACAGGCTCGCCAGCGTTGTTGTAGTCGGTCGTCCTGGGTCGGGCTGAGGGCACAGGCTCGCCTGCGTTGGGTTTGTCCGTCGCCCTGGGTCAGGCTCAGGGCACAGGCTCGCCAGCGTTGGGTGTGTCGGTCGTCCTGGGTCGGGCTGAGGGCACAGGCTCGCCAGCGTTGGGTTTGTCGGTCGTCCTGGGTCGGGCTGAGGGCACAGGCTCTCCAGCGTTGTTGTAGTCGGCGATCCTGGGTCGGGCTGAGGGCACAGGCTCGCCAGCGTTGGGTTTGTCGGTCGTCCTGGGTCGGGCTGAGGGCACAGGCTCGCCAGCGTTGTGTTAGTCGGCGGTCCTGGGTCGGTCTGAGGGCACAGGCTCGCCAGCTTTGTTGTAGTCGGCGGTCCTGGGTCGGGCTGAGGGCACAGGCTCGCCAGCGTTGTTGTAGTCGGCGGTCCTGAGTCGGGCTGAGGGCACAGGCTCGCCAGCGTTGTTGTAGTCGGCGGTCCTGGGTCGGGCTGAGGGCACAGGCTCGCCAGCGTTGTTGTAGTCGGCGGTCCTGGGTCGGGCTGAGGGCACAGGCTCGCCAGCGTTGTGTTAGTCGGCGGTCCTGGGTCAGGCTGAGGGCACAGGCTCGCCAGCGTTGTTGTAGTCGGCGGTCCTGGGTCGGGCTGAGGGCACAGGCTCGCCAGCGTTGTTGTAGTTGGCGGTCCTGGGTCGGGCTGAGGGCACAGGCTCGCCAGCGTTGTTGTAGTCGGCGGTCCTGGGTCGGGCTGAGGGCACAGGCTCGCCAGCGTTGTTGTAGTCGGCGGTCCTGAGTCGGGCTGAGGGCACAGGCTCGCCAGCGTTGTTGTAGTTGGCAGTCCTGGTTCGGGCTGATGGCACAGGCTCGCCAGGGTTGTTCTAGTCGGCTGTCCTAAGTCGGGCTGAAGGCACAGGCTCGCCAGCGTTGTTGTAGTCGGCGGTACTGGGTCGGGCTGAGGGCACAGGCTCGCCAGCGTTGTTGTAGTCGGCGGTCCTGGGTCGGGCTGAGGGCACAGGCTCGCCAGCGTTGTTGTAGTCGGTCGTTCTTGGTCGGGCTGAGGGCACAGGCTCGCCTGCGTTGGGTTTGTCCGTCGCCCTGGGTCAGGCTCAGGGCACAGGCTCGCCAGCGTTGGGTGTGTCGGTCGTCCTGGGTCGGGCTGAGGGCACAGGCTCGCCAGTGTTGGGTTTGTCGGTCGTCCTGGGTCGGGCTGAGGGCACAGGCTCTCCAGCGTTGTTGTAGTCGGCGATCCTGGGTCGGGCTGAGGGCACAGGCTCGCCAGCGTTGTTGTAGTTGGCGGTCCTGGTCGGGCTGAGGGCACAGGCTCGCCAGCGTTGTTGTAGTCGGCGGTCCTGGGTCGGGCTGAGGGCACAGGCTCGCCAGCGTTGTTGTAGTCGGCAATCCTGGGTCGGGCTGAGGGCACAGGCTCGCCAGCGTTGTTGTAGTCGGCGGTCTTGGGTCGGGCTGAGGGCACAGGCTCGCCAGCGTTGTTGTAGTCGGCGGTCCTGTGTCGGGCTGAGGGCACAGGCTCGCCAGCGTTGTTGTAGTTGGTCGTCCTGGGTCGGGCTGAGGGCACAGGCTCGCCAGCGTTGTTGTAGTCGGTCGTTCTTGGTCGGGCTGAGGGCACAGGCTCGCCAGCGTTGTTGTAGTCGGTCGTCCTGGGTCGGGCTGAGGGAACAGGCTTGCCTGCGTTGGGTTTGTCCGTCGCCCTGGGTCCGGCTCAGGGCAAAGACTCGCCAGCGTTGGGTGTGTCGGTCGTCCTGGGTCGGGCTGAGGGCACAGGCTCACCAGCGTTGGGTTTGTCGGTCGTCCTGGGTCGGGCTGAGGGCACAGGCTCTGCAGCGTTGTTGTAGTCTGCGATCCTGGGTCGGGCTGAGGGCACAGGCTCGCCAGCGTTGTTGTAGTTGGCGGTCCTGGGTCGGGCTGAGGGCACAGGCTCGCCAGCATTGTTGTAGTCGGCGGTCCTGGGTCGGGCTGAGGGCACAGGCTCGCCAGCGTTGTGTTAGTCGGCGGTCCTGGGTCAGGCTGAGGGCACAGGCTCGCCAGCGTTGTTGTAGTCTGCGATCCTGGGTCGGGCTGAGGGCACAGGCTCGCCAGCATTGTTGTAGTTGGCGGTCCTGGGTCGGGCTGAGGGCATAGGCTCGCCAGCGTTGTTGTAGTCGGCGGTCCTGGGTCGGGCTGAGGGCACAGGCTCGCCAGCGTTGTATTAGTCGGCGGTCCTGGGTCAGGCTGAGGGCACAGGCTCGTCAGCGTTGTTGTAGTCGGCGGTCCTGGGTCGGGCTGAGGGCACAGGCTCGCCAGCGTTGTTGTAGTTGGCGGTCCTGGGTCGGGCTGAGGGCACAGGCTCGCCAGCGTTGTTGTAGTCGGCGGTCCTGGGTCGGGCTGAGGGCACAGGCTCGCCAGCGTTGTTGTAGTCGGCGGTCCTGAGTCGGGCTGAGGGCACAGGCTCGCCAGCGTTGTTGTAGTTGGCAGTCCTGGTTCGGGCTGATGGCACAGGCTCGCCAGGGTTGTTCTAGTCGGCTGTCCTAAGTCGGGCTGAAGGCACAGGCTCGCCAGCGTTGTTGTAGTCGGCGGTACTGGGTCGGGCTGAGGGCACAGGCTCGCCAGCGTTGTTGTAGTCGGCGGTCCTGGGTCGGGCTGAGGGCACAGGCTCGCCAGCGTTGTTGTAGTCGGTCGTTCTTGGTCAGGCTGAGGGAACAGGCTCGCCAGCGCTGTTGTAGTCGGTCGTCCTGGGTCGGGCTGAGGGCACAGGCTCGCCTGCGTTGGGTTTGTCCGTCGCCCTGGGTCAGGCTCAGGGCACAGGCTCGCCAGCGTTGGGTGTGTCGGTCGTCCTGGGTCGGGCTGAGGGCACAGGCTCGCCAGTGTTGGGTTTGTCGGTCGTCCTGGGTCGGGCTGAGGGCACAGGCTCTCCAGCGTTGTTGTAGTCGGCGATCCTGGGTCGGGCTGAGGGCACAGGCTCGCCAGCGTTGTTGTAGTTGGCGGTCCTGGTCGGGCTGAGGGCACAGGCTCGCCAGCATTGTTGTAGTCGGCGGTCTTGGGTCGGGCTGAGGGCACAGGCTCGCCAGCGTTGTTGTAGTCGGCAATCCTGTGTCGGGCTGAGGGCACAGGCTCGCCAGCGTTGTGTTAGTCGGCGGTCCTGGGTCGGGCTGAGGGCACAGGCTCGCCAGCGTTGTTGTAGTCGGCGGTCCTGGGTCGGTCTGAGGGCACAGGCTCGCCAGCGTTGTTGTAGTCGGCGGTCCTGGGTCGGGCTGAGGGCACAGGCTCGCCAGCGTTGTTGTAGTCGGCGGTCCTGAGTCGGGCTGAGGGCACAGGCTCGCCAGCGTTGTTGTAGTCGGCGGTCCTGGTTCGGGCTGATGGCACAGGCTCGCCAGGGTTGTTCTAGTCGGCTGTCCTCAGTCGGGCTGAAGGCACAGGCTTGCCAGCGTTGTTGTAGTCGGCGGTCTTGGGTCGGGCTGAGGGCACAGGCTCGCCAGCGCTGTTGTAGTCGGCGGTCCTGTGTCGGGCTGAGGGCACAGGCTCGCCAGCGTTGTTGTAGTTGGTCGTCCTGGGTCGGGCTGAGGGCACAGGCTCGCCAGCGTTGTTGTAGTCGGTCGTTCTTGGTCGGGCTGAGGGCACAGGCTCGCCAGCGTTGTTGTAGTCGGTCGTCCTGGGTCGGGCTGAGGGAACAGGCTTGCCTGCGTTGGGTTTGTCCGTCGCCCTGGGTCAGGCTCAGGGCACAGACTCGCCAGCGTTGGGTGTGTCGGTCGTCCTGGGTCGGGCTGAGGGCACAGGCTCGCCAGCGTTGGGTTTGTCGGTCGTCCTGGGTCGGGCTGAGGGCACAGGCTCTGCAGCGTTGTTGTAGTCTGCGATCCTGGGTCGGGCTGAGGGCACAGGCTCGCCAGCGTTGTTGTAGTTGGCGGTCCTGGGTCGGGCTGAGGGCACAGGCTCGCCAGCGTTGTTGTAGTCGGCGGTCCTGGGTCGGGCTGAGGGCACAGGCTCGCCAGCGTTGTTGTAGTTGGCGGTCCTGGGTCGGGCTGAGGGCACAGGCTCGCCAGCGTTGTTGTAGTCGGCGGTCCTGGGTCGGGCTGAGGGCACAGGCTCGCCAGCGTTGTTGTAGTCGGCGGTCCTGAGTTGGGCTGAGGGCACAGGCTCGCCAGCGTTGTTGTAGTTGGCAGTCCTGGTTCGGGCTGATGGCACAGGCTCGCCAGGGTTGTTCTAGTCGGCTGTCCTAAGTCGGGCTGAAGGCACAGGCTCGCCAGCGTTGTTGTAGTCGGCGGTACTGGGTCGGGCTGAGGGCACAGGCTCGCCAGCGTTGTTGTAGTCGGCGGTCCTGGGTCGGGCTGAGGGCACAGCCTCGCCAGCGTTGTTGTAGTCGGTCGTTCTTGGTCAGGCTGAGGGAACAGGCTCGCCAGCGCTGTTGTAGTCGGTCGTCCTGGGTCGGGCTGAGGGCACAGGCTCGCCTGCGTTGGGTTTGTCCGTCGCCCTGGGTCAGGCTCAGGGCACAGGCTCGCCAGCGTTGGGTGTGTCGGTCGTCCTGGGTCGGGCTGAGGGCACAGGCTCGCCAGTGTTGGGTTTGTCGGTCGTCCTGGGTCGGGCTGAGGGCACAGGCTCTCCAGCGTTGTTGTAGTCGGCGATCCTGGGTCGGGCTGAGGGCACAGGCTCGCCAGCGTTGTTGTAGTTGGCGGTCCTGGTCGGGCTGAGGGCACAGGCTCGCCAGCATTGTTGTAGTCGGCGGTCCTGGGTCGGGCTGAGGGCACAGGCTCGCCAGCGTTGTTGTAGTCGGCAATCCTGGGTCGGGCTGAGGGCACAGGCTCTGCAGCGTTGTGTTAGTCGGCGGTCCTGGGTCGGGCTGAGGGCACAGGCTCGCCAGCGTTGTTGTAGTTGGCGGTTCTGGGTCGGGCTGAGGGCACAGGCTCGCCAGCGTTGTTGTAGTCGGCGGTCCTGGGTCGGGCTGAGGGCACAGGCTCGCCAGCGTTGTTGTAGTTGGCGGTCCTGGGTCGGGCTGAGGGCACAGGCTCGCCAGCGTTGTTGTAGTCGGCGGTCCTGGGTCGGGCTGAGGGCACAGGCTCGCCAGCGTTGTTGTAGTTGGCAGTCCTGGTTCGGGCTGATGGCACAGGCTCGCCAGGGTTGTTCTAGTCGGCTGTCCTAAGTCGGGCTGAAGGCACAGGCTCGCCAGCGTTGTTGTAGTCGGCGGTACTGGGTCGGGCTGAGGGCACAGGCTCGCCAGCGTTGTTGTAGTCGGCGGTCCTGGGTCGGGCTGAGGGCACAGGCTCGCCAGCGTTGTTGTAGTCGGTCGTTCTTGGTCAGGCTGAGGGAACAGGCTCGCCAGCGCTGTTGTAGTCGGTCGTCCTGGGTCGGGCTGAGGGCACAGGCTCGCCTGCGTTGGGTTTGTCCGTCGCCCTGGGTCAGGCTCAGGGCACAGGCTCGCCAGCGTTGGGTGTGTCGGTCGTCCTGGGTCGGGCTGAGGGCACAGGCTCGCCAGTGTTGGGTTTGTCGGTCGTCCTGGGTCGGGCTGAGGGCACAGGCTCTCCAGCGTTGTTGTAGTCGGCGATCCTGGGTCGGGCTGAGGGCACAGGCTCGCCAGCGTTGTTGTAGTTGGCGGTCCTGGTCGGGCTGAGGGCACAGGCTCGCCAGCATTGTTGTAGTCGGCGGTCCTGGGTCGGGCTGAGGGCACAGGCTCGCCAGCGTTGTTGTAGTCGGCAATCCTGGGTCGGGCTGAGGGCACAGGCTCGCCAGCGTTGTGTTAGTCGGCGGTCCTGGGTCGGGCTGAGGGCACAGGCTCGCCAGCGTTGTTGTAGTCGGCGGTCCTGGGTCGGTCTGAGGGCACAGGCTCGCCAGCGTTGTTGTAGTCGGCGGTCCTGGGTCGGGCTGAGGGCACAGGCTCGCCAGCGTTGTTGTAGTCGGCGGTCCTGAGTCGGGCTGAGGGCACAGGCTCGCCAGCGTTGTTGTAGTCGGCGGTCCTGGTTCGGGCTGATGGCACAGGCTCGCCAGGGTTGTTCTAGTCGGCTGTCCTCAGTCGGGCTGAAGGCACAGGCTTGCCAGCGTTGTTGTAGTCGGCGGTCTTGGGTCGGGCTGAGGGCACAGGCTCGCCAGCGTTGTTGTAGTCGGCGGTCCTGTTTCGGGCTGAGGGCACAGGCTCGCCAGCGTTGTTGTAGTTGGTCGTCCTGGGTCGGGCTGAGGGCACAGGCTCGCCAGCGTTGTTTTAGTTTTCGGTCGTTCTTGGTCGGGCTGAGGGCACAGGCTCGCCAGCGTTGTTGTAGTCGGTCGTCCTGGGTCGGGCTGAGGGAACAGGCTTGCCTGCGTTGGGTTTGTCCGTCGCCCTGGGTCAGGCTCAGGGCACAGACTCGCCAGCGTTGGGTGTGTCGGTCGTCCTGGGTCGGGCTGAGGGCACAGGCTCGCCAGCGTTGGGTTTGTCGGTCGTCCTGGGTCGGGCTGAGGGCACAGGCTCTGCAGCGTTGTTGTAGTCTGCGATCCTGGGTCGGGCTGAGGGCACAGGCTCGCCAGCGTTGTTGTAGTTGGCGGTCCTGGGTCGGGCTGAGGGCACAGGCTCGCCAGCGTTGTTGTAGTCGGCGGTCCTGGGTCGGGCTGAGGGCACAGGCTCGCCAGCGTTGTATTAGTCGGCGGTCCTGGGTCAGGCTGAGGGCACAGGCTCGCCAGCGTTGTTGTAGTCGGCGGTCCTGGGTCGGGCTGAGGGCACAGGCTCGCCAGCGTTGTTGTAGTTGGCGGTCCTGGGTCGGGCTGAGGGCACAGGCTCGCCAGCGTTGTTGTAGTCGGCGGTCCTGGGTCGGGCTGAGGGCACAGGCTCGCCAGCATTGTTGTAGTCGGCGGTCCTGAGTCGGGCTGAGGGCACAGGCTCGCCAGCGTTGTTGTAGTTGGCAGTCCTGGTTCGGGCTGATGGCACAGGCTCGCCAGGGTTGTTCTAGTCGGCTGTC
This sequence comes from Pterois miles, assembly GCA_947000775.1. NCBI lineage: Eukaryota > Metazoa > Chordata > Actinopteri > Perciformes > Scorpaenidae > Pterois > Pterois miles. The sequence goes on from CAMQGK010000123.1 coordinate 3,504,510, forward strand.
CTAAGTCGGGCTGAAGGCACAGGTTCGCCAGCGTTGTTGTAGTCGGCGGTACTGGGTCGGGCTGAGGGCACAGGCTCGCCAGCGTTGTTGTAGTCGGCGGTCCTGGGTCGGGCTGAGGGCACAGGCTCGCCAGCGTTGTTGTAGTCGGTCGTTCTTGGTCAGGCTGAGGGAACAGGCTCGCCAGCGCTGTTGTAGTCGGTCGTCCTGGGTCGGGCTGAGGGCACAGGCTCGCCAGCGTTGTTGTAGTCGGCGGTCCTGAGTCGGGCTGAGGGCACAGGCTCGCCAGCGTTGTTGTAGTCGGCGGTCCTGGTTCGGGCTGATGGCACAGGCTCGCCAGGGTTGTTCTAGTCGGCTGTCCTCAGTCGGGCTGAAGGCACAGGCTCGCCAGCGTTGTTGTAGTCGGCGGTCTTGGGTCGGGCTGAGGGCACAGGCTCGCCAGCGTTGTTGTAGTCGGCGGTCCTGTGTCGGGCTGATGGCACAGGCTCGCCAGCGTTGTTGTAGTTGGTCGTCCTGGGTCGGGCTGAGGGCACAGGCTCGCCAGCGTTGTTGTAGTCGGTCGTTCTTGGTCGGGCTGAGGGCACAGGCTCGCCAGCGTTGTTGTAGTCGGTCGTCCTGGGTCGGGCTGAGGGAACAGGCTTGCCTGCGTTGGGTTTGTCCGTCGCCCTGGGTCCGGCTCAGGGCAAAGACTCGCCAGCGTTGGGTGTGTCGGTCGTCCTGGGTCGGGCTGAGGGCACAGGCTCACCAGCGTTGGGTTTGTCGGTCGTCCTGGGTCGGGCTGAGGGCACAGGCTCTGCAGCGTTGTTGTAGTCTGCGATCCTGGGTCGGGCTGAGGGCACAGGCTCGCCAGCGTTGTTGTAGTCGGCGGTCCTGGGTCGGGCTGAGGGCACAGGCTCGCCAGCGTTGTTGTAGTCGGTCGTTCTTGGTCAGGCTGAGGGAACAGGCTCGCCAGCGCTGTTGTAGTCGGTCGTCCTGGGTCGGGCTGAGGGCACAGGCTCGCCTGCGTTGGGTTTGTCCGTCGCCCTGGGTCAGGCTCAGGGCACAGGCTCGCCAGCGTTGGGTGTGTCGGTCGTCCTGGGTCGGGCTGAGGGCACAGGCTCGCCAGTGTTGGGTTTGTCGGTCGTCCTGGGTCGGGCTGAGGGCACAGGCTCTCCAGCGTTGTTGTAGTCGGCGATCCTGGGTCGGGCTGAGGGCACAGGCTCGCCAGTGTTGTTGTAGTTGGCGGTCCTGGTCGGGCTGAGGGCACAGGCTCGCCAGCATTGTTGTAGTCGGCGGTCCTGGGTCGGGCTGAGGGCACAGGCTCGCCAGCGTTGTTGTAGTCGGCAATCCTGGGTCGGGCTGAGGGCACAGGCTCGCCAGCGTTGTGTTAGTCGGCGGTCCTGGGTCGGGCTGAGGGCACAGGCTCGCCAGCGTTGTTGTAGTCGGCGGTCCTGGGTCGGTCTGAGGGCACAGGCTCGCCAGCGTTGTTGTAGTCGGCGGTCCTGGGTCGGGCTGAGGGCACAGGCTCGCCAGCGTTGTTGTAGTCGGCGGTCCTGGGTCGGGCTGAGGACACAGGCTCGCCAGCGTTGTTGTAGTCGGCGGTCCTGAGTCGGGCTGAGGGCACAGGCTCGCCAGCGTTGTTGTAGTCGGCGGTCCTGGTTCGGGCTGATGGCACAGGCTCGCCAGGGTTGTTCTAGTCGGCTGTCCTCAGTCGGGCTGAAGGCACAGGCTCGCCAGCGTTGTTGTAGTCGGCGGTCTTGGGTCGGGCTGAGGGCACAGGCTCGCCAGCGTTGTTGTAGTCGGCGGTCCTGTGTCGGGCTGAGGGCACAGGCTCGCCAGCGTTGTTGTAGTTGGTCGTCCTGGGTCGGGCTGAGGGCACAGGCTCGCCAGCGTTGTTGTAGTCGGTCGTTCTTGGTCGGGCTGAGGGCACAGGCTCGCCAGCGTTGTTGTAGTCGGTCGTCCTGGGTCGGGCTGAGGGAACAGGCTTGCCTGCGTTGGGTTTGTCCGTCGCCCTGGGTCCGGCTCAGGGCAAAGACTCGCCAGCGTTGGGTGTGTCGGTCGTCCTGGGTCGGGCTGAGGGCACAGGCTCACCAGCGTTGGGTTTGTCGGTCGTCCTGGGTCGGGCTGAGGGCACAGGGTCTGCAGCGTTGTTGTAGTCTGCGATCCTGGGTCGGGCTGAGGGCACAGGCTCGCCAGCGTTGTTGTAGTTGGCGGTCCTGGGTCGGGCTGAGGGCACAGGCTCGCCAGCGTTGTTGTAGTCGGCGGTCCTGGGTCGGGCTGAGGGCACAGGCTCGCCAGCGTTGTGTTAGTCGGCGGTCCTGGGTCAGGCTGAGGGCACAGGCTCGCCAGCGTTGTTGTAGTCGGCGGTCCTGGGTCGGGCTGAGGGCACAGGCTCGCCAGCATTGTTGTAGTTGGCGGTCCTGGGTCGGGCTGAGGGCACAGGCTCGCCAGCGTTGTTGTAGTCGGCGGTCCTGGGTCGGGCTGAGGGCACAGGCTCGCCAGCGTTGTTGTAGTCGGTCGTTCTTGGTCAGGCTGAGGGAACAGGCTCGCCAGCGCTGTTGTAGTCGGTCGTCCTGGGTCGGGCTGAGGGCACAGGCTCGCCTGCGTTGGGTTTGTCCGTCGCCCTGGGTCAGGCTCAGGGCACAGGCTCGCCAGCGTTGGGTATGTCGGTCGTCCTGGGTCGGGCTGAGGGCACAGGCTCGCCAGTGTTGGGTTTGTCGGTCGTCCTGGGTCGGGCTGAGGGCACAGGCTCTCCAGCGTTGTTGTAGTCGGCGATCCTGGGTCGGGCTGAGGGCACAGGCTCGCCAGCGTTGTTGTAGTTGGCGGTCCTGGTCGGGCTGAGGGCACAGGCTCGCCAGCGTTGTTGTAGTCGGCGGTCCTGGGTCGGGCTGAGGGCACAGGCTCGCCAGCGTTGTTGTAGTCGGCAATCCTGGGTCGGGCTGAGGGCACAGGCTCGCCAGCGTTGTGTTAGTCGGCGGTCCTGGGTCGGGCTGAGGGCACAGGCTCGCCAGCGTTGTTGTAGTCGGCGGTCCTGGGTCGGTCTGAGGGCACAGGCTCGCCAGCGTTGTTGTAGTCGGCGGTCCTGGGTCGGGCTGAGGGCACAGGCTCGCCAGCGTTGTTGTAGTCGGCGGTCCTGAGTCGGGCTGAGGGCACAGGCTCGCCAGCGTTGTTGTAGTCGGCGGTCCTGGTTCGGGCTGATGGCACAGGCTCGCCAGGGTTGTTCTAGTCGGCTGTCCTCAGTCGGGCTGAAGCCACAGGCTTGCCAGCGTTGTTGTAGTCGGCGGTCTTGGGTCGGGCTGAGGGCACAGGCTCGCCAGCGTTGTTGTAGTCGGCGGTCCTGTGTCGGGCTGAGGGCACAGGCTCGCCAGCGTTGTTGTAGTTGGTCGTCCTGGGTCGGGCTGAGGGCACAGGCTCGCCAGCGTTGTTGTAGTCGGTCGTTCTTGGTCGGGCTGAGGGCACAGGCTCGCCAGCGTTGTTGTAGTCGGTAGTCCTGGGTCTGGCTGAGGGAACAGGCTTGCCTGCGTTGGGTTTGTCCGTCGCCCTGGGTCAGGCTGAGGGCACAGGCTCTGCAGCGTTGTTGTAGTCGGCGGTCCTGGGTCGGGCTGAGGGCACAGGCTCGCCAGCGTTGTATTAGTCGGCGGTCCTGGGTCAGGCTGAGGGCACAGGCTCGCCAGCGTTGTTGTAGTCGGCGGTCCTGGGTCGGGCTGAGGGCACAGGCTCGCCAGCGTTGTTGTAGTTGGCAGTCCTGGTTCGGGCTGATGGCACAGGCTCGCCAGGGTTGTTCTAGTCGGCTGTCCTAAGTCGGGCTGAAGGCACAGGCTCGCCAGCGTTGTTGTAGTCGGCGGTACTGGGTCGGGCTGAGGGCACAGGCTCACCAGCGTTGGGTTTGTCGGTCGTCCTGGGTCGGGCTGAGGGCACAGGCTCTGCAGCGTTGTTGTAGTCTGCGATCCTGGGTCGGGCTGAGGGCACAGGCTCGCCAGCGTTGTTGTAGTCGGCGGTCCTGGGTCGGGCTGAGGGCACAGGCTCGCCAGCATTGTTGTAGTCGGTCGTTCTTGGTCAGGCTGAGGGAACAGGCTCGCCAGCGCTGTTGTAGTCGGTCGTCCTGGGTCGGGCTGAGGGCACAGGCTCGCCTGCGTTGGGTTTGTCCGTCGCCCTGGGTCAGGCTCAGGGCACAGGCTCGCCAGCGTTGGGTGTGTCGGTCGTCCTGGGTCGGGCTGAGGGCACAGGCTCGCCAGTGTTGGGTTTGTCGGTCGTCCTGGGTCGGGCTGAGGGCACAGGCTCTCCAGCGTTGTTGTAGTCGGCGATCCTGGGTCGGGCTGAGGGCACAGGCTCGCCAGTGTTGTTGTAGTTGGCGGTCCTGGTCGGGCTGAGGGCACAGGCTCGCCAGCATTGTTGTAGTCGGCGGTCCTGGGTCGGGCTGAGGGCACAGGCTCGCCAGCGTTGTTGTAGTCGGCAATCCTGGGTCGGGCTGAGGGCACAGGCTCGCCAGCGTTGTGTTAGTCGGCGGTCCTGGGTCGGGCTGAGGGCACAGGCTCGCCAGCGTTGTTGTAGTCGGCGGTCCTGGGTCGGTCTGAGGGCACAGGCTCGCCAGTGTTGTTGTAGTCGGCGGTCCTGGGTCGGGCTGAGGGCACAGGCTCGCCAGCGTTGTTGTAGTCGGCGGTCCTGGGTCGGGCTGAGGGCACAGGCTCGCCAGCGTTGTTGTAGTCGGCGGTCCTGAGTCGGGCTGAGGGCACAGGCTCGCCAGCGTTGTTGTAGTCGGCGGTCCTGGTTCGGGCTGATGGCACAGGCTCGCCAGGGTTGTTCTAGTCGGCTGTCCTCAGTCGGGCTGAAGGCACAGGCTCGCCAGCGTTGTTGTAGTCGGCGGTCTTGGGTCGGGCTGAGGGCACAGGCTCGCCAGCGTTGTTGTAGTCGGCGGTCCTGTGTCGGGCTGAGGGCACAGGCTCGCCAGCGTTGTTGTAGTTGGTCGTCCTGGGTCGGGCTGAGGGCACAGGCTCGCCAGCGTTGTTGTAGTCGGTCGTTCTTGGTCGGGCTGAGGGCACAGGCTCGCCAGCGTTGTTGTAGTCGGTCGTCCTGGGTCGGGCTGAGGGAACAGGCTTGCCTGCGTTGGGTTTGTCCGTCGCCCTGGGTCCGGCTCAGGGCAAAGACTCGCCAGCGTTGGGTGTGTCGGTCGTCCTGGGTCGGGCTGAGGGCACAGGCTCACCAGCGTTGGGTTTGTCGGTCGTCCTGGGTCGGGCTGAGGGCACAGGGTCTGCAGCGTTGTTGTAGTCTGCGATCCTGGGTCGGGCTGAGGGCACAGGCTCGCCAGCGTTGTTGTAGTTGGCGGTCCTGGGTCGGGCTGAGGGCACAGGCTCGCCAGCGTTGTTGTAGTCGGCGGTCCTGGGTCGGGCTGAGGGCACAGGCTCGCCAGCGTTGTGTTAGTCGGCGGTCCTGGGTCAGGCTGAGGGCACAGGCTCGCCAGCGTTGTTGTAGTCGGCGGTCCTGGGTCGGGCTGAGGGCACAGGCTCGCCAGCATTGTTGTAGTTGGCGGTCCTGGGTCGGGCTGAGGGCACAGGCTCGCCAGCGTTGTTGTAGTCGGCGGTCCTGGGTCGGGCTGAGGGCACAGGCTCGCCAGCGTTGTTGTAGTCGGTCGTTCTTGGTCAGGCTGAGGGAACAGGCTCGCCAGCGCTGTTGTAGTCGGTCGTCCTGGGTCGGGCTGAGGGCACAGGCTCGCCTGCGTTGGGTTTGTCCGTCGCCCTGGGTCAGGCTCAGGGCACAGGCTCGCCAGCGTTGGGTATGTCGGTCGTCCTGGGTCGGGCTGAGGGCACAGGCTCGCCAGTGTTGGGTTTGTCGGTCGTCCTGGGTCGGGCTGAGGGCACAGGCTCTCCAGCGTTGTTGTAGTCGGCGATCCTGGGTCGGGCTGAGGGCACAGGCTCGCCAGCGTTGTTGTAGTTGGCGGTCCTGGTCGGGCTGAGGGCACAGGCTCGCCAGCGTTGTTGTAGTCGGCGGTCCTGGGTCGGGCTGAGGGCACAGGCTCGCCAGCGTTGTTGTAGTCGGCAATCCTGGGTCGGGCTGAGGGCACAGGCTCGCCAGCGTTGTGTTAGTCGGCGGTCCTGGGTCGGGCTGAGGGCACAGGCTCGCCAGCGTTGTTGTAGTCGGCGGTCCTGGGTCGGTCTGAGGGCACAGGCTCGCCAGCGTTGTTGTAGTCGGCGGTCCTGGGTCGGGCTGAGGGCACAGGCTCGCCAGCGTTGTTGTAGTCGGCGGTCCTGAGTCGGGCTGAGGGCACAGGCTCGCCAGCGTTGTTGTAGTCGGCGGTCCTGGTTCGGGCTGATGGCACAGGCTCGCCAGGGTTGTTCTAGTCGGCTGTCCTCAGTCGGGCTGAAGCCACAGGCTTGCCAGCGTTGTTGTAGTCGGCGGTCTTGGGTCGGGCTGAGGGCACAGGCTCGCCAGCGTTGTTGTAGTCGGCGGTCCTGTTTCGGGCTGAGGGCACAGGCTCGCCAGCGTTGTTGTAGTTGGTCGTCCTGGGTCGGGCTGAGGGCACAGGCTCGCCAGCGTTGTTGTAGTCGGTCGTTCTTGGTCGGGCTGAGGGCACAGGCTCGCCAGCGTTGTTGTAGTCGGTAGTCCTGGGTCTGGCTGAGGGAACAGGCTTGCCTGCGTTGGGTTTGTCCGTCGCCCTGGGTCAGGCTCAGGGCACAGACTCGCCAGCGTTGGGTGTGTCGGTCGTCCTGGGTCGGGCTGAGGGCACAGGCTCGCCAGCGTTGGGTTTGTCGGTCGTCCTGGGTCGGGCTGAGGGCACAGGCTCTGCAGCGTTGTTGTAGTCGGCGGTCCTGGGTCGGGCTGAGGGCACAGGCTCGCCAGCGTTGTATTAGTCGGCGGTCCTGGGTCAGGCTGAGGGCACAGGCTCGCCAGCGTTGTTGTAGTCGGCGGTCCTGGGTCGGGCTGAGGGCACAGGCTCGCCAGCATTGTTGTAGTTGGCGGTCCTGGGTCGGGCTGAGGGCACAGGCTCGCCAGCGTTGTTGTAGTCGGCGGTCCTGGGTCGGGCTGAGGGCACAGGCTCGCCAGCGTTGTTGTAGTCGGTCGTTCTTGGTCAGGCTGAGGGAACAGGCTCGCCAGCGCTGTTGTAGTCGGTCGTCCTGGGTCGGGCTGAGGGCACAGGCTCGCCTGCGTTGGGTTTGTCCGTCGCCCTGGGTCAGGCTCAGGGCACAGGCTCGCCAGCGTTGGGTATGTCGGTCGTCCTGGGTCGGGCTGAGGGCACAGGCTCGCCAGTGTTGGGTTTGTCGGTCGTCCTGGGTCGGGCTGAGGGCACAGGCTCTCCAGCGTTGTTGTAGTCGGCGATCCTGGGTCGGGCTGAGGGCACAGGCTCGCCAGCGTTGTTGTAGTTGGCGGTCCTGGTCGGGCTGAGGGCACAGGCTCGCCAGCGTTGTTGTAGTCGGCGGTCCTGGGTCGGGCTGAGGGCACAGGCTCGCCAGCGTTGTTGTAGTCGGCAATCCTGGGTCGGGCTGAGGGCACAGGCTCGCCAGCGTTGTGTTAGTCGGCGGTCCTGGGTCGGGCTGAGGGCACAGGCTCGCCAGCGTTGTTGTAGTCGGCGGTCCTGGGTCGGTCTGAGGGCACAGGCTCGCCAGCGTTGTTGTAGTCGGCGGTCCTGGGTCGGGCTGAGGGCACAGGCTCGCCAGCGTTGTTGTAGTCGGCGGTCCTGAGTCGGGCTGAGGGCACAGGCTCGCCAGCGTTGTTGTAGTCGGCGGTCCTGGTTCGGGCTGATGGCACAGGCTCGCCAGGGTTGTTCTAGTCGGCTGTCCTCAGTCGGGCTGAAGCCACAGGCTTGCCAGCGTTGTTGTAGTCGGCGGTCTTGGGTCGGGCTGAGGGCACAGGCTCGCCAGCGTTGTTGTAGTCGGCGGTCCTGTGTCGGGCTGAGGGCACAGGCTCGCCAGCGTTGTTGTAGTTGGTCGTCCTGGGTCGGGCTGAGGGCACAGGCTCGCCAGCGTTGTTGTAGTCGGTCGTTCTTGGTCGGGCTGAGGGCACAGGCTCGCCAGCGTTGTTGTAGTCGGTAGTCCTGGGTCTGGCTGAGGGAACAGGCTTGCCTGCGTTGGGTTTGTCCGTCGCCCTGGGTCAGGCTCAGGGCACAGACTCGCCAGCGTTGGGTGTGTCGGTCGTCCTGGGTCGGGCTGAGGGCACAGGCTCGCCAGCGTTGGGTTTGTCGGTCGTCCTGGGTCGGGCTGAGGGCACAGGCTCTGCAGCGTTGTTGTAGTCGGCGGTCCTGGGTCGGGCTGAGGGCACAGGCTCGCCAGCGTTGTATTAGTCGGCGGTCCTGGGTCAGGCTGAGGGCACAGGCTCGCCAGCGTTGTTGTAGTCGGCGGTCCTGGGTCGGGCTGAGGGCACAGGCTCGCCAGCGTTGTTGTAGTTGGCAGTCCTGGTTCGGGCTGATGGCACAGGCTCGCCAGGGTTGTTCTAGTCGGCTGTCCTAAGTCGGGCTGAAGGCACAGGCTCGCCAGCGTTGTTGTAGTCGGCGGTACTGGGTCGGGCTGAGGGCACAGGCTCACCAGCGTTGGGTTTGTCGGTCGTCCTGGGTCGGGCTGAGGGCACAGGCTCTGCAGCGTTGTTGTAGTCTGCGATCCTGGGTCGGGCTGAGGGCACAGGCTCGCCAGCGTTGTTGTAGTCGGCGGTCCTGGGTCGGGCTGAGGGCACAGGCTCGCCAGCGTTGTTGTAGTCGGTCGTTCTTGGTCAGGCTGAGGGAACAGGCTCGCCAGCGCTGTTGTAGTCGGTCGTCCTGGGTCGGGCTGAGGGCACAGGCTCGCCTGCGTTGGGTTTGTCCGTCGCCCTGGGTCAGGCTCAGGGCACAGGCTCGCCAGCGTTGGGTGTGTCGGTCGTCCTGGGTCGGGCTGAGGGCACAGGCTCGCCAGTGTTGGGTTTGTCGGTCGTCCTGGGTCGGGCTGAGGGCACAGGCTCTCCAGCGTTGTTGTAGTCGGCGATCCTGGGTCGGGCTGAGGGCACAGGCTCGCCAGTGTTGTTGTAGTTGGCGGTCCTGGTCGGGCTGAGGGCACAGGCTCGCCAGCATTGTTGTAGTCGGCGGTCCTGGGTCGGGCTGAGGGCACAGGCTCGCCAGCGTTGTTGTAGTCGGCAATCCTGGGTCGGGCTGAGGGCACAGGCTCGCCAGCGTTGTGTTAGTCGGCGGTCCTGGGTCGGGCTGAGGGCACAGGCTCGCCAGCGTTGTTGTAGTCGGCGGTCCTGGGTCGGTCTGAGGGCACAGGCTCGCCAGTGTTGTTGTAGTCGGCGGTCCTGGGTCGGGCTGAGGGCACAGGCTCGCCAGCGTTGTTGTAGTCGGCGGTCCTGGGTCGGGCTGAGGGCACAGGCTCGCCAGCGTTGTTGTAGTCGGCGGTCCTGAGTCGGGCTGAGGGCACAGGCTCGCCAGCGTTGTTGTAGTCGGCGGTCCTGGTTCGGGCTGATGGCACAGGCTCGCCAGGGTTGTTCTAGTCGGCTGTCCTCAGTCGGGCTGAAGGCACAGGCTCGCCAGCGTTGTTGTAGTCGGCGGTCTTGGGTCGGGCTGAGGGCACAGGCTCGCCAGCGTTGTTGTAGTCGGCGGTCCTGAGTCGGGCTGAGGGCACAGGCTCGCCAGCGTTGTTGTAGTCGGCGGTCCTGGTTCGGGCTGATGGCACAGGCTCGCCAGGGTTGTTCTAGTCGGCTGTCCTCAGTCGGGCTGAAGCCACAGGCTTGCCAGCGTTGTTGTAGTCGGCGGTCTTGGGTCGGGCTGAGGGCACAGGCTCGCCAGCGTTGTTGTAGTCGGCGGTCCTGTGTCGGGCTGAGGGCACAGGCTCGCCAGCGTTGTTGTAGTTGGTCGTCCTGTGTCGGGCTGAGGGCACAGGCTTGCCAGCGTTGTTGTAGTCGGTCGTTCTTGGTCGGGCTGAGGGCACAGGCTCGCCAGCATTGTTGTAGTCGGTAGTCCTGGGTCTGGCTGAGGGAACAGGCTTGCCTGCGTTGGGTTTGTCCGTCGCCCTGGGTCAGGCTCAGGGCACAGACTCGCCAGCGTTGGGTGTGTCGGTCGTCCTGGGTCGGGCTGAGGGCACAGGCTCGCCAGCGTTGGGTTTGTCGGTCGTCCTGGGTCGGGCTGAGGGCACAGGCTCTGCAGCGTTGTTGTAGTCGGCGGTCCTGGGTCGGGCTGAGGGCACAGGCTCGCCAGCGTTGTATTAGTCGGCGGTCCTGGGTCAGGCTGAGGGCACAGGCTCGCCAGCGTTGTTGTAGTCGGCGGTCCTGGGTCGGGCTGAGGGCACAGGCTCGCCAGCGTTGTTGTAGTTGGCAGTCCTGGTTCGGGCTGATGGCACAGGCTCGCCAGGGTTGTTCTAGTCGGCTGTCCTAAGTCGGGCTGAAGGCACAGGCTCGCCAGCGTTGTTGTAGTCGGCGGTACTGGGTCGGGCTGAGGGCACAGGCTCACCAGCGTTGGGTTTGTCGGTCGTCCTGGGTCGGGCTGAGGGCACAGGCTCTGCAGCGTTGTTGTAGTCTGCGATCCTGGGTCGGGCTGAGGGCACAGGCTCGCCAGCGTTGTTGTAGTCGGCGGTCCTGGGTCGGGCTGAGGGCACAGGCTCGCCAGCGTTGTTGTAGTCGGTCGTTCTTGGTCAGGCTGAGGGAACAGGCTCGCCAGCGCTGTTGTAGTCGGTCGTCCTGGGTCGGGCTGAGGGCACAGGCTCGCCTGCGTTGGGTTTGTCCGTCGCCCTGGGTCAGGCTCAGGGCACAGGCTCGCCAGCGTTGGGTGTGTCGGTCGTCCTGGGTCGGGCTGAGGGCACAGGCTCGCCAGTGTTGGGTTTGTCGGTCGTCCTGGGTCGGGCTGAGGGCACAGGCTCTCCAGCGTTGTTGTAGTCGGCGATCCTGGGTCGGGCTGAGGGCACAGGCTCGCCAGTGTTGTTGTAGTTGGCGGTCCTGGTCGGGCTGAGGGCACAGGCTCGCCAGCATTGTTGTAGTCGGCGGTCCTGGGTCGGGCTGAGGGCACAGGCTCGCCAGCGTTGTTGTAGTCGGCAATCCTGGGTCGGGCTGAGGGCACAGGCTCGCCAGCGTTGTGTTAGTCGGCGGTCCTGGGTCGGGCTGAGGGCACAGGCTCGCCAGCGTTGTTGTAGTCGGCGGTCCTGGGTCGGTCTGAGGGCACAGGCTCGCCAGTGTTGTTGTAGTCGGCGGTCCTGGGTCGGGCTGAGGGCACAGGCTCGCCAGCGTTGTTGTAGTCGGCGGTCCTGAGTCGGGCTGAGGGCACAGGCTCGCCAGCGTTGTTGTAGTCGGCGGTCCTGGTTCGGGCTGATGGCACAGGCTCGCCAGGGTTGTTCTAGTCGGCTGTCCTCAGTCGGGCTGAAGGCACAGGCTCGCCAGCGTTGTTGTAGTCGGCGGTCTTGGGTCGGGCTGAGGGCACAGGCTCGCCAGCGTTGTTGTAGTCGGCGGTCCTGTGTCGGGCTGAGGGCACAGGCTCGCCAGCGTTGTTGTAGTTGGTCGTCCTGGGTCGGGCTGAGGGCACAGGCTCGCCAGCGTTGTTGTAGTCGGTCGTTCTTGGTCGGGCTGAGGGCACAGGCTCGCCAGCGTTGTTGTAGTCGGTCGTCCTGGGTCGGGCTGAGGGAACAGGCTTGCCTGCGTTGGGTTTGTCCGTCGCCCTGGGTCCGGCTCAGGGCAAAGACTCGCCAGCGTTGGGTGTGTCGGTCGTCCTGGGTCGTGCTGAGGGCACAGGCTCACCAGCGTTGGGTTTGTCGGTCGTCCTGGGTCGGGCTGAGGGCACAGGGTCTGCAGCGTTGTTGTAGTCTGCGATCCTGGGTCGGGCTGAGGGCACAGGCTCGCCAGCGTTGTTGTAGTTGGCGGTCCTGGGTCGGGCTGAGGGCACAGGCTCGCCAGCGTTGTTGTAGTCGGCGGTCCTGGGTCGGGCTGAGGGCACAGGCTCGCCAGCGTTGTGTTAGTCGGCGGTCCTGGGTCAGGCTGAGGGCACAGGCTCGCCAGCGTTGTTGTAGTCGGCGGTCCTGGGTCGGGCTGAGGGCACAGGCTCGCCAGCATTGTTGTAGTTGGCGGTCCTGGGTCGGGCTGAGGGCACAGGCTCGCCAGCGTTGTTGTAGTCGGCGGTCCTGGGTCGGGCTGAGGGCACAGGCTCGCCAGCGTTGTTGTAGTCGGTCGTTCTTGGTCAGGCTGAGGGAACAGGCTCGCCAGCGCTGTTGTAGTCGGTCGTCCTGGGTCGGGCTGAGGGCACAGGCTCGCCTGCGTTGGGTTTGTCCGTCGCCCTGGGTCAGGCTCAGGGCACAGGCTCGCCAGCGTTGGGTATGTCGGTCGTCCTGGGTCGGGCTGAGGGCACAGGCTCGCCAGCGTTGTGGTAGTCGGCCGTCCTGGGTCGGGCTGAGGGCACAGGCTCGCCAGCGTTGTTGTAGTCGGCGATCCTGGGTCGGGCTGAGGGCACAGGCTCGCCAGCGTTGTTGTAGTTGGCGGTCCTGGTCGGGCTGAGGGCACAGGCTCGCCAGCGTTGTTGTAGTCGGCGGTCCTGGGTCGGGCTGAGGGCACAGGCTCGCCAGCGTTGTTGTAGTCGGCAATCCTGGGTCGGGCTGAGGGCACAGGCTCGCCAGCGTTGTGTTAGTCGGCGGTCCTGGGTCGGGCTGAGGGCACAGGCTCGCCAGCGTTGTTGTAGTCGGCGGTCCTGGGTCGGTCTGAGGGCACAGGCTCGCCAGCGTTGTTGTAGTCGGCGGTCCTGGGTCGGGCTGAGGGCACAGGCTCGCCAGCGTTGTTGTAGTCGGCGGTCCTGAGTCGGGCTGAGGGCACAGGCTCGCCAGCGTTGTTGTAGTCGGCGGTCCTGGTTCGGGCTGATGGCACAGGCTCGCCAGGGTTGTTCTAGTCGGCTGTCCTCAGTCGGGCTGAAGGCACAGGCTTGCCAGCGTTGTTGTAGTCGGCGGTCTTGGGTCGGGCTGAGGGCACAGGCTCGCCAGCGTTGTTGTAGTCGGCGGTCCTGTGTCGGGCTGAGGGCACAGGCTCGCCAGCGTTGTTGTAGTTGGTCGTCCTGGGTCGGGCTGAGGGCACAGGCTCGCCAGCGTTGTTGTAGTCGGCCGTTCTTGGTCGGGCTGAGGGCACAGGCTCGCCAGCGTTGTTGTAGTCGGTCGTCCTGGGTCGGGCTGAGGGAACAGGCTTGCCTGCGTTGGGTTTGTCCGTCGCCCTGGGTCAGGCTCAGGGCACAGACTCGCCAGCGTTGGGTGTGTCGGTCGTCCTGGGTCGGGCTGAGGGCACAGGCTCGCCAGCGTTGGGTTTGTCGGTCGTCCTGGGTCGGGCTGAGGGCACAGGCTCTGCAGCGTTGTTGTAGTCGGCGGTCCTGGGTCGGGCTGAGGGCACAGGCTCGCCAGCGTTGTATTAGTCGGCGGTCTTGGGTCAGGCTGAGGGCACAGGCTCGCCAGCGTTGTTGTAGTCGGCGGTCCTGGGTCGGGCTGAGGGCACAGGCTCGCCAGCGTTGTTGTAGTTGGCAGTCCTGGTTCGGGCTGATGGCACAGGCTCGCCAGGGTTGTTCTAGTCGGCTGTCCTAAGTCGGGCTGAAGGCACAGGCTCGCCAGCGTTGTTGTAGTCGGCGGTACTGGGTCGGGCTGAGGGCACAGGCTCGCCAGCGTTGTTGTAGTCGGCGGTCCTGGGTCGGGCTGAGGGCACAGGCTCGCCAGCGTTGTTGTAGTCGGTCGTTCTTGGTCAGGCTGAGGGAACAGGCTCGCTAGCGCTGTTGTAGTCGGTCGTCCTGGGTCGGGCTGAGGGCACAGGCTCGCCTGCGTTGGGTTTGTCCGTCGCCCTGGGTCAGGCTCAGGGCACAGGCTCGCCAGCGTTGGGTGTGTCGGTCGTCCTGGGTCGGGCTGAGGGCACAGGCTCGCCAGTGTTGGGTTTGTCGGTCGTCCTGGGTCGGGCTGAGGGCACAGGCTCTCCAGCGTTGTTGTAGTCGGCGATCCTGGGTCGGGCTGAGGGCACAGGCTCGCCAGCGTTGTTGTAGTTGGCGGTCCTGGTCGGGCTGAGGGCACAGGCTCGCCAGCATTGTTGTAGTCGGCGGTCCTGGGTCGGGCTGAGGGCACAGGCTCGCCAGCGTTGTTGTAGTCGGCAATCCTGGGTCGGGCTGAGGGCACAGGCTCGCCAGCGTTGTGTTAGTCGGCGGTCCTGGGTCGGGCTGAGGGCACAGGCTCGCCAGGGTTGTTGTAGTCGGCGGTCCTGGTTCAGGCTGATGGCACAGGCTCGCCAGGGTTGTTCTAGTCGGCTGTCCTCAGTCGGGCTGAAGGCACAGGCTTGCCAGCGTTGTTGTAGTCGGCGGTCTTGGGTCGGGCTGAGGGCACAGGCTCGCCAGCGTTGTTGTAGTCGGCGGTCCTGTGTCGGGCTGAGGGCACAGGCTCGCCAGCGTTGTTGTAGTTGGTCGTCCTGGGTCGGGCTGAGGGAACAGGCTCGCCAGCGTTGTTGTAGTCGGTCGTTCTTGGTCGGGCTGAGGGCACAGGCTCGCCAGCGTTGTTGTAGTCGGTCGTCCTGGGTCGGGCTGAGGGAACAGGCTTGCCTGCGTTGGGTTTGTCCGTCGCCCTGGGTCAGGCTCAGGGCACAGACTCGCCAGCGTTGGGTGTGTCGGTCGTCCTGGGTCGGGCTGAGGGCACAGGCTCGCCAGCGTTGGGTTTGTCGGTCGTCCTGGGTCGGGCTGAGGGCACAGGTTCTGCAGCGTTGTTGTAGTCTGCGATCCTGGGTCGGGCTGAGGGCACAGGCTCGCCAGCGTTGTTGTAGTTGGCGGTCCTGGGTCGGGCTGAGGGCACAGGCTCGCCAGCGTTGTTGTAGTCGGCGGTCCTGGGTCGGGCTGAGGGCACAGGCTCGCCAGCGTTGTGTTAGTCGGCGGTCCTGGGTCAGGCTGAGGGCACAGGCTCGCCAGCGTTGTTGTAGTCGGCGGTCCTGGGTCGGGCTGAGGGCACAGGCTCGCCAGCGTTGTTGTAGTCGGCGGTCCTGGGTCGGGCTGAGGGCACAGGCTCGCCAGCGTTGTTGTAGTCGGCGGTCCTGAGTCGGGCTGAGGGCACAGGCTCGCCAGCGTTGTTGTAGTCGGCGGTCCTGGTTCGGGCTGATGGCACAGGCTCGCCAGGGTTGTTCTAGTCGGCTGTCCTCAGTCGGGCTGAAGGCACAGGCTCGCCAGCGTTGTTGTAGTCGGCGGTCTTGGGTCGGGCTGAGGGCACAGGCTCGCCAGCGTTGTTGTAGTCGGCGGTCCTGTGTCGGGCTGAGGGCACAGGCTCGCCAGCGTTGTTGTAGTTGGTCGTCCTGGGTCGGGCTGAGGGCACAGGCTCGCCAGCGTTGTTGTAGTCGGTCGTTCTTGGTCGGGCTGAGGGCACAGGCTCGCCAGCGTTGTTGTAGTCGGTCGTCCTGGGTCGGGCTGAGGGAACAGGCTTGCCTGCGTTGGGTTTGTCCGTCGCCCTGGGTCCGGCTCAGGGCAAAGACTCGCCAGCGTTGGGTGTGTCGGTCGTCCTGGGTCGGGCTGAGGGCACAGGCTCACCAGCGTTTGGTTTGTCGGTCGTCCTGGGTCGGGCTGAGGGCACAGGGTCTGCAGCGTTGTTGTAGTCTGCGATCCTGGGTCGGGTTGAGGGCACAGGCTCGCCAGCGTTGTTGTAGTTGGCGGTCCTGGGTCGGGCTGAGGGCACAGGCTCGCCAGCGTTGTTGTAGTCGGCGGTCCTGGGTCGGGCTGAGGGCACAGGCTCGCCAGCGTTGTGTTAGTCGGCGGTCCTGGGTCAGGCTGAGGGCACAGGCTCGCCAGCGTTGTTGTAGTCGGCGGTCCTGGGTCGGGCTGAGGGCACAGGCTCGCCAGCATTGTTGTAGTTGGCGGTCCTGGGTCGGGCTGAGGGCACAGGCTCGCCAGCGTTGTTGTAGTCGGCGGTCCTGGGTCGGGCTGAGGGCACAGGCTCGCCAGCGTTGTTGTAGTCGGCGGTCCTGAGTCGGGCTGAGGGCACAGGCTCGCCAGCGTTGTTGTAGTTGGCAGTCCTGGTTCGGGCTGATGGCACAGGCTCGCCAGGGTTGTTCTAGTCGGCTGTCCTAAGTCGGGCTGAAGGCACAGGCTCGCCAGCGTTGTTGTAGTCGGCGGTACTGGGTCGGGCTGAGGGCACAGGCTCGCCAGCGTTGTTGTAGTCGGCGGTCCTGGGTCGGGCTGAGGGCACAGGCTCGCCAGCGTTGTTGTAGTCGGTCGTTCTTGGTCAGGCTGAGGGAACAGGCTCGCCAGCGCTGTTGTAGTCGGTCGTCCTGGGTCGGGCTGAGGGCACAGACTCGCCTGCGTTGGGTTTGTCCGTCGCCCTGGGTCAGGCTCAGGGCACAGGCTCGCCAGCGTTGGGTATGTCGGTCGTCCTGGGTCGGGCTGAGGGCACAGGCTCGCCAGTGTTGGGTTTGTCGGTCGTCCTGGGTCGGGCTGAGGGCACAGGCTCTCCAGCGTTGTTGTAGTCGGCGATCCTGGGTCGGGCTGAGGGCACAGGCTCGCCAGCGTTGTTGTAGTTGGCGGTCCTGGTCGGGCTGAGGGCACAGGCTCGCCAGCGTTGTTGTAGTCGGCGGTCCTGGGTCGGGCTGAGGGCACAGGCTCGCCAGCGTTGTTGTAGTCGGCAATCCTGGGTCGGGCTGAGGGCACAGGCTCGCCAGCGTTGTGTTAGTCGGCGGTCCTGGGTCGGGCTGAGGGCACAGGCTCGCCAGCGTTGTTGTAGTCGGCGGTCCTGGGTCAGTCTGAGGGCACAGGCTCGCCAGCGTTATTGTAGTCGGCGGTCCTGGGTCGGGCTGAGGGCACAGGCTCGCCAGCGTTGTTGTAGTCGGCGGTCCTGAGTCGGGCTGAGGGCACAGGCTCGCCAGCGTTGTTGTAGTCGGCGGTCCTGGTTCGGGCTGATGGCACAGGCTCGCCAGGGTTGTTCTAGTCGGCTGTCCTCAGTCGGGCTGAAGGCACAGGCTTGCCAGCGTTGTTGTAGTCGGCGGTCTTGGGTCGGGCTGAGGGCACAGGCTCGCCAGCGTTGTTGTAGTCGGCGGTCCTGTGTCGGGCTGAGGGCACAGGCTCGCCAGCGTTGTTGTAGTTGGTCGTCCTGGGTCGGGCTGAGGGCACAGGCTCGCCAGCGTTGTTGTAGTCGGTCGTTCTTGGTCGGGCTGAGGGCACAGGCTCGCCAGCGTTGCTGTAGTCGGTAGTCCTGGGTCTGGCTGAGGGAACAGGCTTGCCTGCGTTGGGTTTGTCCGTCGCCCTGGGTCAGGCTCAGGGCACAGGCTCGCCAGCGTTGGGTGTGTCGGTCGTCCTGGGTCGGGCTGAGGGCACAGGCTCGCCATTGTTGGGTTTGTCGGTCGTCCTGGGTTTGGCTGAGGGCACAGGCTCTCCAGCGTTGTTGTAGTCGGCGATCCTGGGTCGGGCTGAGGGCACAGGCTCGCCAGCGTTGTTGTAGTTGGCGGTCCTGGTCGGGCTGAGGGCACAGGCTCGCCAGCATTGTTGTAGTCGGCGGTCCTGGGTCGGGCTGAGGGCACAGGCTCGCCAGCGTTGTTGTAGTCGGCAATCCTGGGTCGGGCTGAGGGCACAGGCTCGCCAGCGTTGTTGTAGTCGGTCGTTCTTGGTCGGGCTGAGGGCACAGGCTCGCCAGGGTTGTTCTAGTCGGCGGTCCTAAGTCGGGCTGAAGGCACAGGCTCGCCAGCGTTGTTGTAGTCGGCGGTACTGGGTCGGGCTGAGGGCACAGGCTCGCCAGCGTTGTTGTAGTCGGCGGTCCTGGGTCGGGCTGAGGGCACAGGCTCGCCAGCGTTGGGTTTGTCCGTCGCCCTGGGTCAGGCTCAGGGCACAGGCTCGCCAGCGTTGGGTGTGTCGGTCGTCCTGGGTCGGGCTGAGGGCACAGGCTCGCCAGTGTTGGGTTTGTCGGTCGTCCTGGGTCGGGCTGAGGGCACAGGCTCTCCAGCGTTGTTGTAGTCGGCGATCCTGGGTCGGGCTGAGGGCACAGGCTCGCCAGCGTTGTTGTAGTTGGCGGTCTTGGTCGGGCTGAGGGCACAGGCTCGCCAGCGTTGTTGTAGTCGGCGGTCCTGGGTCGGGCTGAGGGCACAGGCTCGCCAGCGTTGTTGTAGTCGGTCGTTCTTGGTCAGGCTGAGGGAACAGGCTCGCCAGCGCTGTTGTAGTCGGTCGTTCTGGGTCGGGCTGAGGGCACAGGCTCGCCTGCGTTGGGTTTGTCCGTCGCCCTTGGTCAGGCTCAGGGCACAGGCTCGCCAGCGTTGGGTGTGTCGGTCGTCCTGGGTCGGGCTGAGGGCACAGGCTCGCCAGTGTTGGGTTTGTCGGTCGTCCTGGTTCGGGCTGAGGGCACAGGCTCTCCAGCGTTGTTGTAGTCGGCGATCCTGGGTCGGGCTGAGGGCACAGGCTCGCCAGCGTTGTTGTAGTTGGCGGTCCTGGTCGGGCTGAGGGCACAGGCTCGCCAGCGTTGTTGTAGTCGCCGGTCCTGGGTCGGGCTGAGGGCACAGGCTCGCCAGCGTTGTGTTAGTCGGCGGTCCTGGGTCGGGCTGAGGGCACAGGCTCGCCAGCGTTGTTGTAGTCGGCGGTCCTGGGTCGGGCTGAGGGCACAGGCTCGCCAGCGTTGTTGTAGTCCGCAGTCCTGAGTCGGGCTGAGGGCACAGGCTCGCCAGCGTTGTTGTAGTCGGCGGTCCTGGTTCGGGCTGATGTCACAGGCTCGCCAGGGTTGTTCTAGTCGGCTGTCCTCAGTCGGGCTGAAGGCACAGGCTCGCCAGCGTTGTTGTAGTCGGCGGTCCTGGGTCGGGCTGAGGGCACAGGCTCGCCAGCGTTGTTGTAGTCGGCGGTCCTTTGTCTGGCTGAGGGCACAGGCTCGCCAGCGTTGTTGTAGTTGGTCATCCTGGGTCGGGCTGAGGGCACAGGCTCGCATGCGTTGTTGTAGTCGGTCGCTCTTGGTCGGGCTGAGGGCACTGGCTCGCCAGCGTTGTTGTAGTCGGCGGTCCTGAGTCGGGCTGAGGGCACAGGCTCGCCAGCGTTGTTGTAGTCGTCAGTCCTGGTTCGGGCTTATGGCACAGGCTCGCCAGGGTTGTTCTAGTCGGCTGTCCTCAGTCGGGCCGAAGGCACAGGCTCGCCAGCGTTGTTGTAGTCGGCGGTACGGGGTCGGGCTGAGGGCACAGGCTCGCCAGCGTTGTTGTGGTCGGCGGTCCTGGGTCGGGCTGAGGGCACAGGCTCGCCAGCGTTTTTGTAGTTGCAATCCTGGGTCGGGCTGAGGGCACAGGCTCGCCAGCGTTGTTGTAGTTGGTCGTTCTTGGTCGGGCTGAGGGCACAGGCTCGCCAGCGTTGTTGTAGTCGGTCGTCCTGGGTCGGGCTGAGGGCACAGGCTCGCCTGCGTTGGGTTTGTCCGTCGCCCTGGGTCAGGCTCAGGGCACAGGCTCGCCAGCGTTGGGTGTGTCGGTCGTCCTGGGTCGGGCTGAGGGCACAGGCTCGCCAGCGTTGGGTTTGTCGGTCGTCCTGGGTCGGGCTGAGGGCACAGGCTCTCCAGCGTTGTTGTAGTCGGCGATCCTGGGTCGGGCTGAGGGCACAGGCTCGCCAGCGTTGGGTTTGTCGGTCGTCCTGGGTCGGGCTGAGGGCACAGGCTCGCCAGCGTTGTGTTAGTCGGCGGTCCTGGGTCAGGCTGAGGGCACAGGCTCGCCAGCGTTGTTGTAGTCGGCGGTCCTGGGTCGGGCTGAGGGCACAGGCTCGCCAGCGTTGTTGTAGTTGGCGGTCCTGGGTCGGGCTGAGGGCACAGGCTCGCCAGCGTTGTTGTAGTCGGCGGTCCTGGGTCGGGCTGAGGGCACAGGCTCGCCAGCGTTGTTGTAGTCGGCGGTCCTGAGTCGGGCTGAGGGCACAGGCTCGCCAGCGTTGTTGTAGTTGGCAGTCCTGGTTCGGGCTGATGGCACAGGCTCGCCAGGGTTGTTCTAGTCGGCTGTCCTAAGTCGGGCTGAAGGCACAGGCTCGCCAGCGTTGTTGTAGTCGACGGTACTGGGTCGGGCTGAGGGCACAGGCTCGCCAGCGTTGTTGTAGTCGGCGGTCCTGGGTCGGGCTGAGGGCACAGGCTCGCCAGCGTTGTTGTAGTCGGTCGTTCTTGGTCGGGCTGAGGGCACAGGCTCGCCTGCGTTGGGTTTGTCCGTCGCCCTGGGTCAGGCTCAGGGCACAGGCTCGCCAGCGTTGGGTGTGTCGGTCGTCCTGGGTCGGGCTGAGGGCACAGGCTCGCCAGTGTTGGGTTTGTCGGTCGTCCTGGGTCGGGCTGAGGGCACAGGCTCTCCAGCGTTGTTGTAGTCGGCGATCCTGGGTCGGGCTGAGGGCACAGGCTCGCCAGCGTTGTTGTAGTTGGCGGTCCTGGTCGGGCTGAGGGCACAGGCTCGCCAGCGTTGTTGTAGTCGGCGGTCCTGGGTCGGGCTGAGGGCACAGGCTCGCCAGCGTTGTTGTAGTCGGCAATCCTGGGTCGGGCTGAGGGCACAGGCTCGCCAGCGTTGTTGTAGTCGGCGGTCTTGGGTCGGGCTGAGGGCACAGGCTCGCCAGCGTTGTTGTGTAGCCGGCGGTCCTGTGTCGGGCTGAGGGCACAGGCTCGCCAGCGTTGTTGTAGTTGGTCGTCCTGGGTCGGGCTGAGGGCACAGGCTCGCCAGCGTTGTTGTAGTCGGTCGTTCTTGGTCGGGCTGAGGGCACAGGCTCGCCAGCATTGTTGTAGTCGGCGGTCCTGGGTCGGGCTGAGGGCACAGGCTCGCCAGCGTTGTGTTAGTCGGCGGTCCTGGGTCAGGCTGAGGGCACAGGCTCGCCAGCGTTGTTGTAGTCTGCGATCCTGGGTCGGGCTGAGGGCACAGGCTCGCCAGCATTGTTGTAGTTGGCGGTCCTGGGTCGGGCTGAGGGCACAGGCTCGCCAGCGTTGTTGTAGTCGGCGGTCCTGGGTCGGGCTGAGGGCACAGGCTCGCCAGCGTTGTATTAGTCGGCGGTCCTGGGTCAGGCTGAGGGCACAGGCTCGCCAGCGTTGTTGTAGTCGGCGATCCTGGGTCGGGCTGAGGGCACAGGCTCGCCAGCGTTGTTGTAGTTGGCGGTCCTGGTCGGGCTGAGGGCACAGGCTCGCCAGCGTTGTTGTAGTCGGTGGTCCTGGGTCGGGCTGAGGGCACAGGCTCGCCAGCGTTGTTGTAGTCGGCAATCCTGGGTCGGGCTGAGGGCACAGGCTCGCCAGCGTTGTGTTAGTCGGCGGTCCTGGGTCGGGCTGAGGGCACAGGCTCGCCAGCGTTGTTGTAGTCGGCGGTCCTGGGTCGGTCTGAGGGCACAGGCTCGCCAGCGTTGTTGTAGTCGGCGGTCCTGTGTCGGGCTGAGGGCACAGGCTCGCCAGCGTTGTTGTAGTCGGCGGTCCTGAGTCGGGCTGAGGGCACAGGCTCGCCAGCGTTGTTGTAGTCGGCGGTCCTGGTTCGGGCTGATGGCACAGGCTCGCCAGGGTTGTTCTAGTCGGCTGTCCTCAGTCGGGCTGAAGGCACAGGCTTGCCAGCGTTGTTGTAGTCGGCGGTCTTGGGTCGGGCTGAGGGCACAGGCTCGCCAGCGTTGTTGTAGTCGGCGGTCCTGAGTCGGGCTGAGGGCACAGGCTCGCCAGCGTTGTTGTAGTCGGCGGTCCTGGTTCGGGCTGATGGCACAGGCTCGCCAGGGTTGTTCTAGTCGGCTGTCCTCAGTCGGGCTGAAGGCACAGGCTCGCCAGCGTTGTTGTAGTCGGCGGTCTTGGGTCGGGCTGAGGGCACAGGCTCGCCAGCGTTGTTGTAGTCGGCGGTCCTGTGTCGGGCTGAGGGCACAGGCTCGCCAGCGTTGTTGTAGTTGGTCGTCCTGGGTCGGGCTGAGGGCACAGGCTCGCCAGCGTTGTTGTAGTCGGTCGTTCTTGGTCGGGCTGAGGGCACAGGCTCGCCAGCGTTGTTGTAGTCGGTCGTCCTGGGTCGGGCTGAGGGAACAGGCTTGCCTGCGTTGGGTTTGTCCGTCGCCCTGGGTCCGGCTCAGGGCAAAGACTCGCCAGCGTTGGGTGTGTCGGTCGTCCTGGGTCGGGCTGAGGGCACAGGCTCACCAGCGTTGGGTTTGTCGGTCGTCCTGGGTCGGGCTGAGGGCACAGGCTCTGCAGCGTTGTTGTAGTCTGCGATCCTGGGTCGGGCTGAGGGCACAGGCTCGCCAGCGTTGTTGTAGTCGGCGGTCCTGGGTCGGGCTGAGGGCACAGGCTCGCCAGCGTTGTTGTAGTCGGTCGTTCTTGGTCGAGCTGAGGGAACAGGCTCGCCAGCGCTGTTGTAGTCGGTCGTCCTGGGTCGGGCTGAGGGCACAGGCTCGCCTGCGTTGGGTTTGTCCGTCGCCCTGGGTCAGGCTCAGGGCACAGGCTCGCCAGCGTTGGGTGTGTCGGTCGTCCTGGGTCGGGCTGAGGGCACAGGCTCGCCAGTGTTGGGTTTGTCGGTCGTCCTGGGTCGGGCTGAGGGCACAGGCTCTCCAGCGTTGTTGTAGTCGGCGATCCTGGGTCGGGCTGAGGGCACAGGCTCGCCAGCTTTGTTGTAGTTGGCGGTCCTGGTCGGGCTGAGGGCACAGGCTCGCCAGCATTGTTGTAGTCGGCGGTCCTGGGTCGGGCTGAGGGCACAGGCTCGCCAGCGTTGTTGTAGTCGGCAATCCTGGGTCGGGCTGAGGGCACAGGCTCGCCAGCGTTGTGTTAGTCGGCGGTCCTGGGTCGGGCTGAGGGCACAGGCTCGCCAGCGTTGTTGTAGTCGGCGGTCCTGGGTCGGTCTGAGGGCACAGGCTCGCCAGCGTTGTTGTAGTCGGCGGTCCTGGGTCGGGCTGAGGGCACAGGCTCGCCAGCGTTGTTGTAGTCGGCGGTCCTGGGTCAGGCTGAGGGCACAGGCTCGCCAGCGTTGTTGTAGTCGGCGGTCCTGGGTCGGGCTGAGGGCACAGGCTCTTCAGCGTTGTTGTAGTTGGCAGTCCTGGTTCGGGCTGATGGCACAGGCTCGCCAGGGTTGTTCTAGTCGGCTGTCCTAAGTCGGGCTGAAGGCACAGGCTCGCCAGCGTTGTTGTAGTCGGCGGTACTGGGTCGGGCTGAGGGCACAGGCTTGCCTGCGTTGGGTTTGTCCGTCGCCCTGGGTCAGGCTCAGGGCACAGACTCGCCAGCGTTGGGTGTGTCGGTCGTCCTGGGTCGGGCTGAGGGCACAGGCTCGCCAGCGTTGGGTTTGTCGGTCGTCCTGGGTTGGGCTGAGGGCACAGGCTCTGCAGCGTTGTTGTAGTCTGCGATCCTGGGTCGGGCTGAGGGCACAGGCTCGCCAGCGTTGTTGTAGTTGGCGGTCCTGGGTCGGGCTGAGGGCACAGGCTAGCCAGCGTTGTTGTAGTCGGCGGTCCTGGGTCGGGCTGAGGGCACAGGCTCGCCAGCGTTGTGTTAGTCGGCGGTCCTGGGTCAGGCTGAGGGCACAGGCTCGCCAGCGTTGTTGTAGTCGGCGGTCCTGGGTCGGGCTGAGGGCACAGGCTCGCCAGCGTTGTTGTAGTTGGCAGTCCTGGGTCGGGCTGAGGGCACAGGCTCGCCAGCGTTGTTGTAGTCGGCGGTCCTGGGTCGGGCTGAGGGCACAGGCTCGCCAGCGTTGTTGTAGTTGGCAGTCCTGGTTCGGGCTGATGGCACAGGCTCGCCAGGGTTGTTCTAGTCGGCTGTCCTAAGTCGGGCTGAAGGCACAGGCTCGCCAGCGTTGTTGTAGTCGGCGGTACTGGGTCGGGCTGAGGGCACAGGCTCGCCAGCGTTGTTGTAGTCGGCGGTCCTGGGTCGGGCTGAGGGCACAGGCTCGCCAGCGTTGTTGTAGTCGGTCGTTCTTGGTCAGGCTGAGGGAACAGGCTCGCCAGCGTTGTTGTAGTCGGACGTCCTGGGTCGGGCTGAGGGCACAGGCTCGCCAGCGTTGGGTTTGTCCGTCGCCCTGGGTCAGGCTCAGGGCACAGGCTCGCCAGCGTTGGGTGTGTCGGTCGTCCTGGGTCGGGCTGAGGGCACAGGCTCGCCAGTGTTGGGTTTGTCGGTCGTCCTGGGTCGGGCTGAGGGCACAGGCTCTCCAGCGTTGTTGTAGTCGGCGATCCTGGGTCGGGCTGAGGGCACAGGCTCGCCAGCGTTGTTGTAGTTGGCGGTCTTGGTCGGGCTGAGGGCACAGGCTCGCCAGCGTTGTTGTAGTCGGCGGTCCTGGGTCGGGCTGAGGGCACAGGCTCGCCAGCGTTGTTGTAGTCGGTCGTTCTTGGTCAGGCTGAGGGAACAGGCTCGCCAGCGCTGTTGTAGTCGGTCGTCCTGGGTCGGGCTGAGGGCACAGGCTCGCCTGCGTTGGGTTTGTCCGTCGCCCTGGGTCAGGCTCAGGGCACAGGCTCGCCAGCGTTGGGTGTGTCGGTCGTCCTGGGTCGGGCTGAGGGCACAGGCTCGCCAGTGTTGGGTTTGTCGGTCGTCCTGGGTCGGGCTGAGGGCACAGGCTCTCCAGCGTTGTTGTAGTCGGCGATCCTGGGTCGGGCTGAGGGCACAGGCTCGCCAGCTTTGTTGTAGTTGGCGGTCCTGGTCGGGCTGAGGGCACAGGCTCGCCAGCATTGTTGTAGTCGGCGGTCCTGGATCGGGCTGAGGGCACAGGCTCGCCAGCGTTGTTGTAGTCGGCAATCCTGGGTCGGGCTGAGGGCACAGGCTCGCCAGCGTTGTGTTAGTCGGCGGTCCTGGGTCGGGCTGAGGGCACAGGCTCGCCAGCGTTGTTGTAGGCGGCGGTCCTGGGTCGGTCTGAGGGCACAGGCTCGCCAGCGTTGTTGTAGTCGGCGGTCCTGGGTCGGGCTGAGGGCACAGGTTCGCCAGCGTTGTTGTAGTCGGCGGTCCTGGGTCGGGCTGAGGGCACAGGCTCGCCAGCGTTGTTGTAGTCGGCGGTATTGAGTCGGGCTGAGGGCACAGGCTCGCCAGCGTTGTTGTAGTCGGCGGTCCTGGTTCGGGCTGATGGCACAGGCTCGCCAGGGTTGTTCTAGTCGGCTGTCCTCAGTCGGGCTGAAGGCACAGGCTCGCCAGCGTTGTTGTAGTCGGCGGTCTTGGGTCGGGCTGAGGGCACAGGCTCGCCAGCGTTGTTGTAGTCGGCGGTCCTGTGTCGGGCTGAGGGCACAGGCTCGCCAGCGTTGTTGTAGTTGGTCGTCCTGGGTCGGGCTGAGGGCACAGGCTCGCCAGCGTTGTTGTAGTCGGTCGTTCTTGGTCGGGCTGAGGGCACAGGCTCGCCAGCGTTGTTGTAGTCGGTCGTCCTGGGTCGGGCTGAGGGAACAGGCTTGCCTGCGTTGGGTTTGTCCGTCGCCCTGTGTCCGGCTCAGGGCAAAGACTCGCCAGCGTTGGGTGTGTCGGTCGTCCTGGGTCGGGCTGAGGGCACAGGCTCGCCAGTGTTGGGTTTGTCGGTCGTCCTGGGTCGGGCTGAGGGCACAGGCTCTGCAGCGTTGTTGTAGTCTGCGATCCTGGGTCGGGCTGAGGGCACAGGCTCGCCAGCGTTGTTGTAGTCGGCGGTCCTGGGTCGGGCTGAGGGCACAGGCTCGCCAGCGTTGTTGTAGTCGGTCGTTCTTGGTCAGGCTGAGGGAACAGGCTCGCCAGCGCTGTTGTAGTCGGTCGTCCTGGGTCGGGCTGAGGGCACAGGCTCGCCTGCGTTGGGTTTGTCCGTCGCCCTGGGTCAGGCTCAGGGCACAGGCTCGCCAGCGTTGGGTGTGTCGGTCGTCCTGGGTCGGGCTGAGGGCACAGGCTCGCCAGTGTTGGGTTTGTCGGTCGTCCTGGGTCGGGCTGAGGGCACAGGCTCTCCAGCGTTGTTGTAGTCGGCGATCCTGGGTCGGGCTGAGGGCACAGGCTCGCCAGTGTTGTTGTAGTTGGCGGTCCTGGTCGGGCTGAGGGCACAGGCTCGCCAGCATTGTTGTAGTCGGCGGTCCTGGGTCGGGCTGAGGGCACAGGCTCGCCAGCGTTGTTGTAGTCGGCAATCCTGGGTCGGGCTGAGGGCACAGGCTCGCCAGCGTTGTGTTAGTCGGCGGTCCTGGGTCGGGCTGAGGGCACAGGCTCGCCAGCGTTGTTGTAGTTGGCGGTCCTGGGTCGGTCTGAGGGCACAGGCTCGCCAGCGTTGTTGTAGTCGGCGGTCCTGGGTCGGGCTGAGGGCACAGGCTCGCCAGAGTTGTTGTAGTCGGCGGTCCTGGGTCGGGCTGAGGGCACAGGCTCGCCAGCGTTGTTGTAGTCGGCGGTCCTGAGTCGGGCTGAGGGCACAGGCTCGCCAGGGTTGTTCTAGTCGGCTGTCCTCAGTTGGGCTGAAGGCACAGGCTCGCCAGCGTTGTTGTAGTCGGCGGTCTTGGGTCGGGCTGAGGGCACAGGCTCGCCAGCGTTGTTGTAGTCGGCGGTCCTGTGTCGGGCTGAGTGCACAGGCTCGCCAGCGTTGTTGTAGTTGGTCGTCCTGGGTCGGGCTGAGGGCACAGGCTCGCCAGCGTTGTTGTAGTCGGTCGTTCTTGGTCGGGCTGAGGGCACAGGCTCGCCAGCGTTGTTGTAGTCGGTCGTCCTGGGTCGGGCTGAGGGAACAGGCTTGCCTGCGTTGGGTTTGTCCGTCGCCCTGGGTCCGGCTCAGGGCAAAGACTCGCCAGCGTTGGGTGTGTCGGTCGTCCTGGGTCGGGCTGAGGGCACAGGCTCACCAGCGTTGGGTTTGTCGGTCGTCCTGGGTCGGGCTGAGGGCACAGGGTCTGCAGCGTTGTTGTAGTCTGCGATCCTGGGTCGGGCTGAGGGCACAGGCTCGCCAGCGTTGTTGTAGTTGGCGGTCCTGGGTCGGGCTGAGGGCACAGGCTCGCCAGCGTTGTTGTAGTCGGCGGTCCTGGGTCGGGCTGAGGGCACAGGCTCGCCAGCGTTGTGTTAGTCGGCGGTCCTGGGTCAGGCTGAGGGCACAGGCTCGCCAGCGTTGTTGTACTCGACGGTCCTGGGTCGGGCTGAGGGTACAGGCTCGCCAGCATTGTTGTAGTTGGCGGTCCTGGGTCGGGCTGAGGGCACAGGCTCGCCAGCGTTGTTGTAGTCGGCGGTCCTGGGTCGGGCTGAGGGCACAGGCTCGCCAGCGTTGTTGTAGTCGGCGGTCCTGAGTCGGGCTGAGGGCACAGGCTCGCCAGCGTTGTTGTAGTTGGCAGTCCTGGTTCGGGCTGATGGCACAGGCTCGCCAGGGTTGTTCTAGTCGGCTGTCCTAAGTCGGGCTGAAGGCACAGGCTCGCCAGCGTTGTTGTAGTCGGCGGTACTGGGTCGGGCTGAGGGCACAGGCTCGCCAGCGTTGTTGTAGTCGGCGGTCCTGGGTCGGGCTGAGGGCACAGGCTCGCCAGCGTTGTTGTAGTCGGTCGTTCTTGGTCAGGCTGAGGGAACAGGCTCGCCAGCGCTGTTTTAGTCGGTCGTCCT
The DNA here is from genome assembly GCA_947000775.1 of Pterois miles. Taxonomy (NCBI): domain Eukaryota; kingdom Metazoa; phylum Chordata; class Actinopteri; order Perciformes; family Scorpaenidae; genus Pterois; species Pterois miles. The sequence goes on from CAMQGK010000123.1 coordinate 3,531,779, forward strand.
TTGTCGGGCTGAGGGCACAGGCTCGCCTGCGTTGGGTTTGTCCGTCGCCCTGGGTCAGGCTCAGGGCACAGGCTCGCCAGCGTTGGGTGTGTCGGTCGTCCTGGGTCGGGCTGAGGGCACAGGCTCGCCAGTGTTGGGTTTGTCGGTCGTCCTGGGTCGGGCTGAGGGCACAGGCTCTCCAGCGTTGTTGTAGTTGGCGGTCCTGGTCGGGCTGAGGGCACAGGCTCGCCAGCGTTGTTGTAGTCGGCGGTCCTGGGTCGGGCTGAGGGCACAGGCTCGCCAGCGTTGTGTAGTCGGCAATCCTGGGTCGGGCTGAGGGCACAGGCTCGCCAGCGTTGTGTTAGTCGGCGGTCCTGGGTCGGGCTGAGGGCACAGGCTCGCCAGCGTTGTTGTAGTCGGCGGTCCTGGGTCGGTCTGAGGGCACAGGCTCGCCAGCGTTGTTGTAGTCGGCGGTCCTGGGTCGGGCTGAGGGCACAGGCTCGCCAGCGTTGTTGTAGTCGGCGGTCCTGAGTCGGGCTGAGGGCACAGGCTCGCCAGCGTTGTTGTAGTCGGCGGTCCTGGTTCGGGCTGATGGCACAGGCTCGCCAGGGTTGTTCTAGTCGGCTGTCCTCAGTCGGGCTGAAGGCACAGGCTTGCCAGCGTTGTTGTAGTCGGCGGTCTTGGGTCGGGCTGAGGGCACAGGCTCGCCAGCGTTGTTGTAGTCGGCGGTCCTGTGTCGGGCTGAGGGCACAGGCTCGCCAGCGTTGTTGTAGTTGGTCGTCCTGGGTCGGGCTGAGGGCACAGGCTCGCCAGCGTTGTTGTAGTCGGTCGTTCTTGGTCGGGCTGAGGGCACAGGCTCGCCAGCGTTGTTGTAGTCGGTAGTCCTGGGTCTGGCTGAGGGAACAGGCTTGCCTGCGTTGGGTTTG